>OX375875.1:75908397-76338397 GCA_947359465.1 Metellina segmentata | reverse complement strand
ATATTCTAGAAAGTTCTTCCAAAATCCGTTAAAGTCGTTTGATTTCATTGATTCGTTTGAAATTTTTTCTTTCCTCCAATTGGTTATTTTGTTTTTAAAATATCCTTTAATTGCATTGGTCCTTTTAAATCGTTTTCTGTGATACCATTGGTCCATTTATTTGTATTTTGACAGTTGTGGAATTTTTATTTTATTATAATAGTTTTCACTAAAGGATTAAGAGTTTTGTTTTTTTGACCATTTTCGTTTTCATTATTTTTTTACGAAAGAACTCTGACGTTATCAGGTTGTATTATTTCTTGCTTTTTTACTTTGTAAATCTTTTTCTTTTTGAACATGCCTACTGTATTTAGTGTAGTTGATAAGTTTCAGGGTATTCTTACCCAACATTAGTTGCTTAGTTTCTCTGCTTGTTCACAAATGTGTTTTGATATGTGCTTAAGCTTACTGCTTTTTGTGAAAGTTTTTAAAAAATATATTTTTAAAACGTTCTATAATGTGTTTAAAAAGTGTGTTGTAAAAAGAAAAAAAAATTGTAAAGAAAAATAGTTAAGAAATAATTATTTCCTTGGCGACTTTAAAAGTGCGCCAAAAAAATCGCCAAGGCTGTTGCCATCACTCATAAACGTAGAGTGTGGCTGTTCCAATTTATCAAACCACCTTTGAACTGTGTTAATCAGAAACAGTACATTGTCCATATACAGCACACATTTTACGAACAGTCTGACCAGCATTTTGTTCTTCCTTAAAATCAAAAAGCGTAATGGAACGGAAATGAACTTTCTGGTTCCCCATTCTTTGCACTGCAGTGAAACAAATATTATGGCACAACAGTAGCCAAAATTTTGCAGTGAAAGCAGAAAAGACCGAATTTACACATCTGCTTCAATCAAGGCAATTCCTTATCACCGGTAGCAAAATAACAGTAACAAAGCTCGCTCGATTTGAAAAACCGCAGAACTCCTCCGTATGAACCAATATATATAACTAAGAACAAATTTCAAAACACGAGACCTTGATTAACTTTCCCATTTTGCAACATTTCCTTCATGACAAAAAAAAAAACACTTGTATTTGTGAATACACTTTTCATTTTGATCCGCTTTTCCCCCCACTTTAATTTAACCCATTCTTCCAATACACTACTCTTGGCATTTCACAAACTTTCGTCTCTTCCTGCTTCATCTCGCAGTATGATATTGAAAAAAAAAACTAAATAATATAAAACGACGCAACAAATAGTTTCCTATTTCCAGAAGAAATTATTTTTTTCTTGATCCACACACACACTATTCAACAGCTATGCATATGATGGATCACTGTGCAATCTTAATGTTCAATTTCGATTTCTACTTGCTCTGCGGAATGAAAAAAGTATTGGAGTACGAACTACAGTCGTATAGATAAAGTGCATTTCTTAACCTTTGCAGTATCTATCAGTAAAGAATATAATCGGAATTAAATGAAGTAATTAGAGTACATCTCTCTAAGGCACTTAAAAAGCTGAAGGCTAAAAGTAGTTGGAATTCAAGTTCATGTGTCTGATTTGATCAAGTGAAGAATTGGAATCCGTACGCATCCTAGTTAGTAGAGATAGAACGAATATAATTAGAATAGATTCTTAGCAAATCAGATTTAAATATAAATGTTTTATAGGAAAAACCGTACTTCTGAAATTTTTCCACCGCACTTTAAGTCTTTTTTTGCAGCATGATTGTTCACTAAAGTGGTATTTAAAATATTCTGATAAAAATACTTACTGAAAAATATTCCATAATACTGAATTGATAAACAACCAAAATTGTTTAATGAAAAATAATCCAAAATTATTTACGTAAAAATATGCCAAAAATATTTTTAGTTGTCTTAAATAACTGTTTTTATGGATAGGTAGATAATTATAAGCGCGCTGGAGAAACACAATGAGTTAGTGGCGACAGTCCAGGAACAATCCCGTAGTATATTTCAAGAGAAATACAGATTGGACACAGTATGAAATAGAACCAGAAAGTGTCGGATCGCAAAATTAATACTCTTCATGTTTAGAAATGTTTACATCGATTCAAAAACGTTTGATACAAAATTTGAAAACTAAAAATATGTGTGGTAGTGTATGTGGAATTTTTGAAACTTATAGAGAAGAATATTTCGTCGTGTCAAATATTCAAACATTTCATTAAAATCATTTCCTATTACACCAAAGCTAAGCGGGTTTTTTTTTTCATTTCATTTGGTATCATAGGACAATACTAAATAGACTAGCTTTCAATTTAATTAGAATAGTAAACATAAAATATTTTAAGCCTTTTGCATTCATCTGCTAAAATAATCAGCTGACAAAGTAACTATTATGTTAAATAAAGCGTTTGAATAACTCTCTCTCTCTCTCTCTCTCTTGAACGAAATGCATGTCTTTTTTTAGTTTCAAATCAATATTTTATAGTTATAAATTAATTATAAATGAAAATGTTAACTGAAGCCTGATAAAAATTTATAATGCAACTGACTCAGAGGTGTCTGAAACTTAGGTGTGCAAAATTTTAGTTCAATCTTCTCGGTATTTATTGAAATACAAGCTTTTAAGCTTTTTATAAAAAAACTGTTAGATCATTTTTACTAAACAAACCACAACCAAAATAATAATAATAAAAATTACATAGAATAAATAATATCCCTTTATGTTTGATGATGAAAGATAGAGCTGTAATGCTTTGTAATATCATTCCTTTGAATACCAGTTTTAATTTTAAAACTCCTGGTGGTAATTTTGACGATGTATTTCGTCATTAGCTAAACCATTTGCAGGTCTTAATGGACGAGGTATCTCGTCATTAGACAAACTGGTCAGACTTTCATCTAGTCATCATCAAAAAAATTCGGCAACGTCTTGATAACGATATATCTTGTCATTATCGAAAATGGTGAGATCTTTGTGAACGAGATATTTGGCAAAAACCACTTAGGTGGCTTAACAAATGGTCAGTAGAAAATATCGTCTGCAACCAAAACTCCAAAGAAACTGGAACTTTTTCCTTTAAACTACACCATCGCTTGAACAGCACGTGGCAATATTAAGGAACCACGACTTTAGCCAACCTTCCCAATTCCCACACACATACATTAAAATAGAAACAAACCTTACTCTAGAACTGAGAGGATGCAAAATCTCAATACCATCACATTCAACAAAAAGACATCCACCACCCCAAGTCATTTGCTTCTCCTAATAAGCTGCCCCAACCCAGCCATTACACTACTTTTTCAACAAGTCCAACAGCTGCGGAAGTGAAGGGAAGAATCCGAGCAAAAAAAAAAGGCTCAGAGAGAAAACCAGGGGGCGTCACCCTCTGGAATCCCCCTCCGAAATATTGTCCTCCCCCTCATAAAAGGGCTAATTATTTTCCCTTCGTTATTGATTGTGTAAAGGAGCCCAATTTTTCATACCTTAGCCAACTGTTATCGAGCACCAACCACTTATCTTCGCTCATTCTTCCCCTCCCCCTTCTTTCAGTAGAAAGATTGATGCCGTGAACCGCCTTATCAATAAAACCTTTCCCTTCGTCTCTTTTTCTGTGTCTCTTTCATGCGACGGAATAATTTAGCAAAACTTTTTACCACAATGGGATTCGGCAATCAAAATAAAGATCATTCCGGGTTTGTAGTGCAGTGATATTGGTGTGGGGGTGGGACTTATTATTTTTTCGATACTTTCATGCGCTCGAACAATGACGGATTTGAATGGGATGAGATCGAAACAATTGACGTTATTCCTTGTTTTTTTTGGTGGGTATTTTCTGTGGTGTTTCTCTAAGTGTGCAGTAGGCTTCTTAAAGAGAAAGCTAGAGTTCTTGGGGGAGGGAATAGGAATAATTTAATTTGTCAGAAAATTCGCGAATTGGCATTATTCCTTTTTTTTGTCTCTTGCATACTTCTCGGGGTGTTTTTCTAAGAGTGCAGTACATTTTATAAAATTGGTTGGCTTGTTTTAGGTTTTATGGCACTAGGTCTATATTTGACTAAGATGTGGTAAACGCAAGACAAATTCAAATGAAATATGTAATGAAAGGGAGTTTGGGAAAGAGAATAGCGGGGATGAAATCAGAAAAATATCGCTTCTTTAGGATAAAACTACTTTTTAGAGGAGGTAATTAGAATAGTTGAATTTATAAGATTCAAATCGGCAGTACTCCTTGTTTTTGGTGTTCATTTTCCTGTGGTGTTCCTCAAAGAGTGTAGTAGGTTTCTTTAGGAGATATCTAGTTTTTAGTTGAAGTTAGAATACTTTAGTTTATAAGAATATTCAAATTAGTATTATTCCTTGTTTTCAGGTGTCCAGTTCATGTGGTGTTTCTCTAAGTGTGTTTAGATAGTGCATTTATTAAAATGATACACGACGGAATATTACCAATGAAATGCTACCAGTTCAATACAACTTAAGCATTCGGTTCTAATTTAAATAAACGAAATTTCATGCGATTTAAACATAAAAGAAAGGAAAATATAAAGATCATGTACCATGACCAACGGAGGACATATTTTCAGGGTCATTTAAAGCGTTTCTCACTCACTGGCCTAAACATACATAAGCACTCTCTGTGCAACACGCCACAATGATAGGCCAAAATGCATACATGAACGATGAAAAATAAGCTATCATAATAACTCAAACAGAATATTTTTTTTTCAATTGAAATTTTTTTTAATCTTATATGCGATTGAAATATAAAGGAAATTTAAAGACCAGGACCAACTACTGTTTTCAAATTTACAGGGCCATTTAAGGTGATGAAGAAACGAGCCAAAACATATACCAATAAGGATCCTCTATGGCAATATGCCACACAGGCGATAACACACAGAAGTGACGAAAATTGATAATGATAGTTATCAATGCAATTTTTATTTTGTTAGGATTCTCTGATGCGATTGATGTATAAAGGAAATCAAAAGATCATATATCATGGTCAACAACGAACATATTTTCAAATTTATAGGACAATTTAAGGCGATCGAACTCACTGGTCGAAACATACACGTCCATACGGACCCTCAGTGTAACACGCCACAATCATAAGCCAGAACGCATGCGTGAACGATGAAAAATACCATTTAAAAGCTACCAAGACAATTCAAACAGACCATTTTTTCCCCTAACTTAATTTAAAGAAATCTATCATGTGATTGATATATAAAGGAAATTTAAAAGTCAATGTACCATGACCAACTAATATTTTCAAATATACAGGGCCATTTATGGTGATCATAAAAGCGAGCCAAAACACACACTCATAAGGATCCTCTGTTCAATATGCCACACAGATAGGCGATAACACACAGAAAATTAAAAATAACAATATATGATAGTTATAAATACAATTCAAACTTTTTTTTATAATGAATCTCTCATGCGATTGGAATATAAATGGAAAGGAAATTAAAAGATCATATACCATGATCAACTAAGGACATATTTTCAAATTTATTGGGCCGTTTAAGGCGATGGAACTCACTGGTCGAAACATACACGTCCATATGGACCCTCAGTGCAACACGCCACACGGACAGTCGATGTACGCATACATGAAAAGGCGAGTTGCAGAAGAGCGCCATCAAGAAGTGCCGAGCACACACACATAAGCAACCGAAGAAGAGATGGAAGAGGGGGATAGCACTCGGCACCTGTCTACTTCCGCATTCTGCCCTGGGGCTGCGGTCGGGCGGAGGGGGGTGGAGAGGCCGGACAAGGGCCCAAATGATGCGGTTCACGCATGGTCGGATGCCGCATTTGCATGGGTTTGCGTTTCAATTATGCGGGAGCATCGATTTGCGGGCAGCCCCGATCGGTTAGTTAATTAATGGAGCAAGGACCCCTATTAAGATACCTGCCGCATTCATCTGCACGACAGGCACAGACGGCGGGATGCGGACTCTTGGAGAATCATTCCGCTATTCGCTGTCAATGGGCTGAAGCCTCCCCCTCTCTCTCATTGGGAATGGGAGAGAATGGGAGGGCTGGACGTTATCGTTATTCGGGGCTGTTTGGTTTAATGGAGGGAGTGTGAAAGGTCAGTTTGGAGAAGGTCGTTTTGGGATTGAAAAAGATAAGAGATTGTGCTTTGGCGGGATGAACAGAGCATTGAATTACTGAAGGGGCTCTGTAACTATTATTTCACGCTGGAGTTGATTGGGAATACTTAATAGAAAGAACCGAGCGTAATAGTTAGTGGTTGAGAACTGAAGTGGTCCATGTTCCGAAATCACATACTCTCCCAGACCCTGATAAAGTCTGACTCCAGTGAATTGGTGAGTCAGGTGATCTTGAACGAGTCTATTCTTTAGATTAGGTGACATGGTGGAACGTGAGCCATAACTGATGATAAACATATTCTAGTTTTATCTGCCGAAAGCTGTAACAATGATAATGGGTTAGCAAGGTGAAAACCAGCCGTGGCTATCGCCATTCATGCTTTTGCGTGTGGCAGAGCGCTTTCACGCCTTTTCAAAAGTCGGCTGACCCAAGGTTGACTGCTTTCTCAAAATTTTCAAGGCGAGTTTTTTGGCTTTTCTAGTTAGTGAACAGTGATAATGTTAGTAACAGTGATGATGGGTTAGCAAGGTGAAAAACAGCCGTGGCTATCGCCGTTCATGCTTCTTTTGCGTGTGGCAGAGCGCTTTCACGCCTTTTCAAAAGTCGGCTGACCCAAGGTTGACTGCTTTCTAAAAATTTTCAAGGCGAGTGTTTTGGCTTTTCTAGTTAGTGAACCAGTATGGTTCAAGTTTCTAAATCATATCTTCAATTTACAAGTTTGACGCATTAATTCAACGTTTTCAAGATACGTTCTTTAAAATTTCTAATTAGAGAAAAAAAGGGGTTCATATTCCTGCATCACACATATTGGTGGCATACAAATGAAACACACCAAGTCAAAATTTTCAAGGTACATTCTTTAGAATTTCTAGTTAGAGAACCAAAGAGGTTCATATTCCAAAATTACACATATTGGTAGCATACTAGTAAAACACACTAAGCCAAAATTTTCAAGACATAAGTTTCGCTTTATATACCAAATTGTAGGGATCTTTAGCTAGTAGCCGTGTCCTTTTAGTGTTTATTTTTATTTCTCTCTCTATAGGGGTTTTATTTATTACACAATGGAGGAGGTAATGAGGAACCTTGAACACAATGAGGAACACAATGGAGTTTAGCAGTGGGAGAATTTTTTCCTCGGTTTTCTCAGGACGGTTTTTCTTTTAGTTAGTGTGTGATAATTTACATGTACGATGACATTTTATGAAATCCTGCTATTATTAAACGTATTAGCTAGGATCTTAATCAGTACTATAGTAGTTCATGCGTAAATTGATAGCCTAAATAAACTCTTAATTTGAGAAATCAAAGTGTGAATTAAACTTCGAGTTTAATAATCTAAAAACTTATGGAATGTCGCATGAATCCCTCTGGTTCTCAATCATTTACTCAATACATTATATTTTTGTAGAACTATACTAAAAATAATGTAATTAACTTTTATGAGGTCGGACTTCTGAACAACGACGAGTGTCGAATGAATTTTAGTTTAATCATAATCTTACTAACTTTCCAATATTAGTTTCCTAATTTTGATTTTAAAAAATCGGCATTTAATGAGTAGAGGTACGACTTTTTTAAGAATTTTAGTAAAATCGGTTAATATAGAGCTTTTACTCGATTCTTAATCTCTATATTAAAAAAATGTTACCGAAGACGACGACGACGAAGCTGCCGCCGCAGGATTGAAAACTCTCGTTTTTCGCTCGATTCTTAGACTGTTTCCCGAGAAAGTACGGATCAGAAAATTACGAAATTAGCATGATTTGTTCAAAATTGTACATGGGACAAGACGAATAAGATTTTTTTTCGATGTGGTATTATTTTAGATTTTATTAAGTGTCAAAGTTAAAATAGCGAAATTTCTAACGCGAGTAAGCAAAAGACGTACAATTTTCAGTCTTCAGCCGTGATTTTCTAAGATTACCTCTAAATGTGAATTTTTGCAGGACGCCGTGTTTTCTTACAAATTTCAATTGGGTTCCTGATAACACTTTTTTTTAATTCGTGAAAAATCGACGTTTCGTTGCTGTTTTTTAAAACTGTTATATCTATATCTTATTACTATTAGTTTTTTAATTTGAAAACATCGCAGGGAACCTTAGAATGTCTTCTTTTTACGGTAGAATTATTTTTGAAATTGGTTAATAAATAAATTCGATGATATCAAAAGTTGGTCATACAAATTGCGGAATATTGAGAAAATTTCGTTACTTTTTGTTAAAACTATCATATCTATAGCTTAATACTATTATTTTTTAAATTTGAAAACATAACGAAAACCTTAGAATGTATTCTTTATTATGGTACAATTATTTTTGAAATTGGTTAATAAATAAAGCCGATGCAAAAGTTGGTCATACAAATTTAGGAACTTTTAGATCGACTTCCGATACAAAACTAAAACTGTTATAGCTATAGTTTAATACTATTAGTATTAAAATTTGAAAATACCACATAAAAGCTTTGAATGCAGTCTTTCTTATGGTATAATTATCTTTAAAATTGGTTCATCTACTAAATTAGCCATAAATATTTTCTGCAATTTTGAATCTGTTGCTCATATTTTCGGTTAGAGTAACGGTGGCTTAACTACTGAATATTTCTTTTAAATAACTCATCCCTTGTACTACCGAAAGCAAGAGGTAGCAGTTATCGGGCATAAAAATAAACTGTTTTAATTTCAAAGCTTTACGTCATTTGGCTGGTTTGATACACTACGGCACGAAGGCTGATTAGACCAAATTTCTGCGTCAAGCTTAAAATGCGTACAGTAAATACATGGGAGCCGAAAATAAATATAGTTTACAAGTCTCGGGTGGAAAACAAACAATTCACTTTCGAATCAATCTCCAAAACACTGATAAAACACAAGTGGGAAACTGCTCTTTCCACCATCAGGGCACGAATCCAGACACTCTTCACAATATACCACTCCAGAACTACCCCTACCCAACCACATTGAGTCCTCAGCCCTCGAAAATTCTGCCCGGCCACCTCAAAGCCCGGAATTTTCTCAGACCTCCTCGCCCAACTCCCCAAAAACCATTCAGAGGAATGTCTCTTAATAATTAATAATTAAACCCAACCTGGACCCAACCAATAGCCAAGCGGTTGCTTTTGTGCGCGTAGGTGCCCCCATAAAGTCCGCCTCTTTCCAATCGATATATTCTAACGAAGGCCCCCTCATCATAAAAGACCGGGCATTATTAGTAGGGAGCCGGACCAGGCTGGAATTGAAGGGCCAATTTCGTCTCACCGAGAAAGCGAGCATTCAACAACAACAGGATCCCGAAGCGCGTCAATATTTGCTTCCATCCGAAACAATGAGGACTTTGCCTCTTTCTCTACTTCGGGGCCTTTAAATAAAGTCTTTCAATTCCGTCATATTGTGTCGCAGCGCAGTTTCGCATGAGGTATTGTTGCCCGCCGCCGAGAACCTTAATTTCAAAGGGAAATATTAATTTCGACTTAAATGGTTTCGAGTAATCCATCGGCGCCAGGGACGAGGGCATTTTTATGGAAAGGGAAATTATTAGCCAAGTGCGTTTGTGGGGGAAAGCTTATTACGGTTCTTTGAAGGCCTCTGTACTTGGGGAGAGAGAAATTGTTCAAGTTCTTCAGAAACAGATCGCTTCTACGATAGACGGTTCGCTTTAATAGGAACTGTAGGAGCAGGATGTAATCTCTTAAAGTGCATGTTTGCTTAAGAAATGATAATGCGAGGTATGACTGGTATTCACGTGCGCTGGTTTTGAATGGGGTCGAAATATCTATATGGTTTCTCTAATGTAATCTAATCTGTTCAAAAATTCTTCATAAGCATTGAGCCCAGACCCATTTACTTAACCTTACTCTCCATAAACGTAGTTATACATTATTTTCTTTTTTTTATGAACGTAACCCTTTCATTGATGTCGGTTATTCGGAAACACAGCTCTCAAAATTAATTTTCAATCGCCAAGTGGTTATGACAATACATCGTATCCATCGAAATCTGAACAATTTTGCTAGTGACAACATATCTGGTTATCACGATGTTGCCAATGTTTTGACGATGACAATATAAAGATGTGGTAAGGTTTCGTTGAGTTGTTTTGGTCGCCCATCAAGATCTGCTAACGTTAAGAAACCTCATCAAGACAATCACCTGGTGGGTTAATAAGATCAAATCCCTTGAAGTGTAGACCAAAACAACTGAAGACATTTGTTTCCAGTTCTAATTCCATTTCTAAGCAGTTTGATACTTTCGTGAAATCGTGAGAGATGTATTACAAGTACACGTGCACTTCCGTATACGTGGTCGTGCAATGGATGACAGCAACCATTTAGCTGTCCCGTGTTGCCTTTAGCAATCTACTGTGACTGTAGGTCTGTATTTTAAATGAGACTGAGAGCAGCACTGAGTAATGTGTTATTACAGTAGAAACAGTTTATGTTATCATAGAGCTTCCAAGAGTTGGAAGTTATATGAATCACACACGCAATTCAACTGATCACAGTGGGCCATCCATCGAAGAGCAGTCAGATTGAGACGAGCGCCATCTGGAATTTGTCGGGAGCGTCAAAGCATACGTGCTCATATATTCCAAGTTACTAAGACTTAGAAGTGAGAACTCGTGATTTTTATAAGAGGTGTTTAGAAATATCCTACTTAGTCATGCTACACAAACCCAACAACTTTTGGAATACATCGTAGTGTCTGTGAGACAACCTCTGGAAGCGCTGTTCAACATATTTTGTACTTAATATAGGTTATACCGTGACCAAGGGGATTAGTAACTATCTCCATGATTTCAGATAATCTAAAGATTTACGTCATGATGAAAATATATCTTAGGTACAGTTATTTAAGTCCTTCTATCTAGTCTATTATTGAAGTTGTTTGCCCTCCCAATTTTTTATAAGCCCATTGACTTAAGTCATGCTACTTCATAATAGATCAAGTGACTTCGTGACTTAAGTCCTCTTATTTTCTATTAGATTGTGTGCGGGCAGCTCTAGAGAATCTTATTTAATAGTCAGCCAAATAATCAAGAATCGAAATTTAAAATTAACCGGTTTATTTCGGTTTGAAATCATACTCGTGGAGTGACAGATTCCCAAGCTTGTTGGGCAATAGAAAGCTCAATCTCATATGACCAAACTGAAAGGAAGTTGGAAAGTAGAGTTTCGATGAGGTGGTTTCTTGGAGCTTCAGTGGTTTGTTCCACATCATCTTGGCAATTGTTGTTGGTTGAGTTCGACTTGTATTTTCTGATCATTTCAAACAGATTGCGTTACGTCATGTCAACAGTAACAACACAAATACCAATTGAGCATCCACCACTGCATACATTAATTTACAATTCAAAATCAAACCTATCTCCATCTTGAAGTATCTTTTCGTAGTGATAGGTTGCACTACTATCTATAAAACTGTATTGTGAGGTTATTTTCACTGGGATGACTAAGCTCTCCCCAAGGTAAAACTGATTTACGATCAAAAACTGCATTCTTGAACATAAACCCCTTCACCACAATCTCAAGCATCCATCCCCACTCTCATGCGGAAAGAGCCCACGCACCAAGTTGCCGATGCTTCCACCCCCAATCCAGAGAACAGACCCACCCACCCCACCAATTACTTAATCACCTGCCATGCGGGTCAGAGGTTACAACAGTTTGGCAAGCAGCACAATTTATTTCCAGAAAGGAAGAAAGCAAAAGCTAATTGGCGGCGCACGAACATTTAATAAGTCAACTATTCGAATAAAGAATTCGCCAGACATCAGAAGTTTAATTAAACAGAAAACAATTTAATTTGTTCCGGGGGGTAGGCCTCGGAGAAAGGCATTGATTGTGGCTCGCCGCCGCAGAGAATTAAAATTTGAAATGGTGACTGAGGAGAAGGCGGCATTTCCTTTGCTATATTAACCAAATAAGGTACAGGAATTTGAACTCATTTTAAATGCTAATGGGAGTAAATGAAATGTGACAGAAAATTTCACGACGTTTCGCTTTGCTCGTGGGAACTTTATTTCTATCCCTGAGAGGGAGCCCGAAAGGGTGGCCCTGGGCGATTTGCTCTGGGAAGGCCATTTTTGGTCAGGGAGGGATTAAACTGCGGGGTAAAAATGTCCGATGTAATTGACTAGGAACATCTAAAATACCCCGTGGGGACATGCAGATATCAAAACTTTCAGTTAAAAAGCCGTAGAACGTAGAATAAATCCAAGCGAAGAATTCCAATTTAGCTGGTGTGCAGATTATTTATTTAAAGTGTTGCCGAGATCCCTAGTATTTATTTGCATAGGAAGTGTTCTAAATTTATCAGCGAAAGCATTAGCGATTCATTGAGCTAACAATCTAAAACACTCCATTTAACGCTTCAATAAATATATTATGTTGTGAAATTATTACGCTGGTTACTCATAGAATGGGTTGCCAAGTTCTAATTCGGTCTAAAATTTCGCTTATTCCAAACGAAAGTACACAAATATATCTGATTTTCCCTGTCTAAATAAAACATATTACCAAACCAATGCATAGGGCTAAACTTTCTGAAATTCGTACATCTATTGATAGCAAATTTACTCACATTTTATGTGTTATTTCCATTCATTATAATGAATATAGCATTAATATTCATATAAATTTACTTAATGAATCTAAATTAAATAGAAAATATTGAATAATAGTATTTCATATACGAGTTACGCATATGAGTTTAAATACGAATTAGCACCTTTAAAAAGGTGTTAATTCGTATATTAACACCTTTAAAAACGAGTTTAATTCTTATGTCCAGTAAAATTCCTGACAAAAAGTACATCTCAGTCACACTACTATAGTTAGATTCTGAACGTCTAAATGAATTTCATCCCATTCCTTGTTCAAAGGTGATTCGGCATTTTTTGTGTCTAAACCTATTTTCGCTCTTATATTTTCTGTAGTGATTTTTATTTTACAGATTTCCCATTGAATTCTCTAATCAGACGGCTCAAGAGTTTCATTGAGAGTGGCAAGCCCTCTAGTGTAGTTTTAGCAACAATACGGGTTCCATAGCGCATATCAAATACGTTTAAGTAGCAAATTTAGCAAATGCATTCCGCAACAGCCTATTTTATGTTGTTATATATGTTGTTGCCACTCGACACTAAACAAATTATGTCGATTTCTGTGCCACGTCCATGAGTGGAATTAATGTATAGATGTGTCAAATAATTACATGGTTCATTCACAGAATGGATTACAAACTGTTATTCCGACTTACATTAGGCTCAAATATCAAAATAAAACTTTATAGTAGTTTAAAATATTTAAAAATAAATTATCGTCAGCTTATAAGAGAAAACCCGTGATATTTGTGTGTTTAGCTCTTGTATTCTAGAATATGGAGATCATTAAACTGTTGAAATGTTGACGAAGTAATTAATTTTTTTTTGTATAAAGACTTGATTTCTTCTTGAGAAACCCTTAGTCAGTTAATGGATAATTTTTTCCTCTTTGTTTTCTCATAACTCTTTTTTGTCTTATTGGGTTTTGCTTGTGAGCTGATGATAAATAAACCTACTTTTCCTTAGTCTCTGCAATAGCAGTTTAAACATAAACCAAGTTGTAAGTCAATTTCTAACTTGTGGTGATGGAAAATTTGGAACACCGCTGGTCAGTTTTCTCATACTTTTATTCATATCTTATAAAATCATCTTCCTCTAAAGTTAATAATTTTATTTGTGTTAAATTTTAAAGAACTCAAACAAAATCTGAGAAATAGTGTTTGTTTCCAAATTAATCTTTAGTAGACAATATTGTATGTGAAATTTTAATGCAAAACAATTAACGATAGTAACTTTCGTGAAATTCGATGTAAATAAATTTATAACTTTCAATACAGTAATGCAAAATTTCAGCATTTTTCTCAGTTGAAACTGGTAATTTCGTTTAGCAAATAAAAAGGCTAATAACAAATATTTTATTTATTGTAGCGAAAATACTACAGGAGTAGATGTATATACATATAAGTGCAGAAAAACTTCGATTAACCGTCAGGGTCAGGACCGGGTACGTGACGGTTAAGCGAATATACGGATAACCGAAAAACCTCAAACAACAACCCACCCCGTCCTTGACATATGAACGAATGATAAAAAAATGTACGCTTACGAACTGGTTTCTTAGCGTGTATGTTCAATATTTGACATCGACTTCAATAGCTTACGCCATAAAATTCAACCAACCATCAAAATAACAAATTTTTAATTAACATAGCATAAAAACATTTTTCAACCACATCATCTTGAGCCTCTCTATAAAATTATCTTGAAAAATATCTCTATTTAAAATTTCCCTCAAAAATTGTGTTAAACCATTCGGTGAAAATATACGAGAAGTGTACTATTTTGATCTGAATATCTAATACACAAGACTAGATATTCATTGTTAATTTAGTGAAGCGTTTATTGACTATTCCAGTGATCAATGAGGACCAAAGATGGATGACTCCCAGCATTACCCCATTTAGCTCTTTGCGATCCTACCTTAACTCTTAATCGACCCATAATGCTAATTTGACGCCATATAAATATTCATTCCCTTGCCTTTACAGCTTACTTAACTCCCTTTTTAGGTACGAGTTATCTAAAAATTTCAACGTTGCCGTGCAAATGAAGATGTCTGGATTTAATTTGCAGAAGTCAAAAGAGAGCCACTGTTTGAAAATTCCAGATAAATCTTCAAAATCTCCACTGGCGTTCTTTCGAAAACTTCAGATGCAATAGCTGGACGATTTAAAGCTGTTCGATTTATGGCGAGTTTTTACCTCAGTGAATTAGTTTTGAAGAAGCGAAAAATTAGGTGAATCCTTTTCAACCAATGCTTGATTGAAGTATTTAGAATATTATTAATACCAGAATCGGATTCGTAAGTTTTGTCTAAGCGAACTGACACGAATTTTGAGAAATAAGTGCGGATAGTTATGGAATTTTTCATTGAATACTAATTTGTCTGTCTCAATTCAAAATTGCATCATGTGACTGAGCTTTAAAAAGATGGGATTTCATATATAGCGAAATACTCGCCTTAACCCTCCTTTAATCACGCTGGTACTGAATTTTTTATAATGTTTTTAAGAATTGCGCAATGAAAAGAATAACTAAAGAATGCATTATTTATAAAGTTAAATAAATACAAGCCTACAATTACTGTTTTTAGTTTTGTCTTAAAATATACCTCGTATTAATTAATAATTAATGCTTTCGTAACCAGTATAAAAAGTGGAGCACTAATGTACCGCGATCTCATTTATTAAAAAAAGCTTACTACTGATGGAGGGTTAATTACTAGCAGAATTAAACGACCTTATTAGAGTGAATAGGTTAACTGTACATTGAAAATGTGACTAGAATAATCCCTTTTGTAAACAATTCCTGGAAAGTAGTCTGGAAGAAGTCTGGTAAATAATTTTTACATCATCTTTTCGACAGTATCATGTCTACATAATTTTTACCCAAATAAATCACCATGGATGTATATCCATCAAATAACCCTTTTCGCATACATCACATCCCTGTTGCAAGACAAAATTACGAAAACAGTAATACTAAATAAACATCCGCGTGTCATCAACAAAACTCGATTTTGAGTGTAGGTGTGATTAAGAATAAAAAAAATACCCCTTAAGTTCGTTTCCTGTAAAATTGAGAGTTCATAGATAACAAAATATTCCATTTTAGAAAAGTAATTATTATCTTTTAATCTGTTCACTTTTAACTACTTTATAGATAGTCTGCGTCTTTCTAAGACAATTGTGGCGGTCTTTATTTTTCGTTGAATCAAATTTCATTATTCTATCGTACTTTTTTCAACAATGCCACATGACGAATATTAATGTTTTGAAGAGCACTTTGGAGATTCAGTGAAGCTATCGTCGACAACAAGTTTTCCAGACCTATGCTAATTATATGTTCACGTCGAAGGTTTTGATATATTCGATGTTGCTATTGTAAACATGTTTTTCTTGCTCGATGGTCGATCATTCCGTTGACTCTTCAAGCTCTGCTTCGAAATGCGTTTTTCAGGTATTGAAATAAACGTATTGTTGCTTTTTAATTAATTTTTTAATTGATCCCTGGTAAGGTAAGAGCTTCGCCCATACGACGATGATTTTTCCAACAGGCAAATTAAAACATTCTATAGCAGCAATCAATCGGAAGAAGAGAGAACCCGTATGACGTAATCGTCAAAAGTTTTTTCAGCTACAATAAGTAGCTATTTCAACATTCTCTTACTGTGTGTTTTTGTGGGAGTTATATTGAAATGAATCTTGGGCCATCCATCCAATACAGGAAATCTAGAAGTAACGTGAAACAATGGTAACCTTTTTATATGCCCAGTATCATGTGAGTAAAGCTAGTTATAACACTTATACTATTTTCGTCTGGTTGGTGGAACCTAACATTCATCATCTGATTGGTCCACGGGATAGAAGAAGACGACCACCCATTTATTCATTTTCCGATTGGTTCACGTGCTAATTGTACGTTTTGGCGATTTCAACATTTTTGTTGCCTCTTTATAAAAATGCTCATTCTCAACTTTCCTGTCATAGATTTTATATTGGCCAAACGAGGCGATAAACTGACAAATCCGCCAACCAATTAATTTTTCTCAGAGCAGTCACGTGACTTTCGATTTGTTCCGACTTTTTGAAGCTCCTCTCAATAGCAATGATCCTACTTATATTTTACGTATATGGTCCATCCTAAGTGCACGTATATGGTCTATCTAGGTGAATCCAAGGATGTTCGGATTCGTTCGGAGTACAATGTAAGTAGTATGTCCCAAATCACCCCTCCTATAGCAAAAAAGACTCATGGACACAGCCGGCATAGTATGCAGAAGAAGTTCAGAATAGTAATTTATGACTAAGAAAAGCCAATCCATTTCTCCATTAAGTGATGTGAAATAATCTGACTGTCTTTTATGCGTTCCCTAGAAGGAAAAATTAGTTTTGTTTTGATCACTGGTAAAAATCTCACTTGCTAATGACTTGCTGAAGATTTTATACCAACAAAACGGGTTAAATCCGAATTTAATGAGTTTAAAGTAGTCATGTACATCATTATAATTTGAAGAAGAATATATGCTTGAAATCAAGACAAATTAAATATACAAATCTAAATTAAAATTATTTTTCTCGTGGCCTGCTTTTTTTTCTTTCTGAATATTTGTGAGAAAGAGAAACATTCTAAATGGGATTCTTAGAAGTAGCCATTTCGAATTAACCCTTTTTGCTTTGACACAGAAGTTATGATACGTGATATGTTTTTTAGACTGATTTCAACAAATTGTGTCACATTTTTTTTAAATTTGCTCAGTCAAAATTTACACTGTTTTAGGTATCAAATCCTTTGTGTAAAAATGTTTTTGAAGCATCAAAAATGCTTTTCAAGTTAAAGAAATCTAAGTCGTTTAGCCTTTTATTCAAATCGTTTCAAACAGTTTTTATTGAGTCAACAATAATGAAATGATTTATTTAATTAATTTCAATTGACGCATTCTGCTTTATCAACCTAAAATCAGAAACTACCTTTGCAAGTATTTTTTTATCTTCATTAAAATTGCTTTCTTTTCTGTTCAGTATCCCCACCAACCGTCTATGCATAAAAAGTTCCCCTTTTCTTTGTACCCGTCGCTGCTGTAAAGATCATAAACTGTTGGGAATATTTGACAAGTATGCGAACCCCCCCGTAAAGAAATATGAAATAAAAAATTATGTAGAAACCTTAATGCAAAAATAAGAGGAACAAAAGATGAATGTTTTTCCATACTCACTGTTGTTGTGAAAGATATTAACGATGAAACGGTCATCCACACAACACACAGAGTGCTTACATTTTATAAATAGGTTAGAGAGGACATTTATCAATACAGCTGCAAGTAGTAATCTTGGAAGTATTTTTAAAAAGAGAATATGAATACGGAAAGGAATGAGACGGCTGTTTTTCGATTGCTAACATTTAATAGATTAATGCATTGTTTCATATGCAGCTATGGAAATTCTGATTCCAGTCGTAAAATCAGATGTTTATAAGAAGGGTTTGAATACTGTATGGGATGAATTAAATAGATATTTATATGGATTATGATTTTATTTATCGGTTGTATATCATGTCATCATATATATCAATTTTCAGCAACCTTTGGCTTTTACCGATCTTCTTCCAATAGAACCAGGATCAGACTTATTCTTTTACGCACTAGCCTAAATTGTCTACATATAGTATAGATCTGACCATAAAAACTTATCGATTTTCATCATTTTATGTCAGACTTTGTTCATCTAAACACCAACTCTCATGCCTTGTGTCGTGAGACACTGTACCAGTTTAAATAGGTGTGGTTGGAAAGTATAGAACATACCACAGAGGTAGCAAGTCTATCCAGAATGCTACATGTGTTGTTATATTACTGTATTGTTCCACTTTTATTAGGTTGTACGACAGGTATTATATCTAAGACCCGGTGCACACATCCGTTTTTTCAACGTGTGGCGCAGTTGCCGTAACGCAAGTGCGGTCTGAGATACATTAGTTTGATGGAGCAGATGCCTCCAGCGCCCTCCAGCGCCGCTGGGGCGACACACGTCCAACTTTGGTGCAATTTGTACCGCAGTTCCCCACGGCACCGCACGATCGCTGCACATGAGTCTCCGTTCTGAAGTACCTTATTTTCATAAACAAATGGAATATAAATAATAATTAATTACTGGTTGTATCCACTAACGTCTATTTTGTTTCAATATATACTTTTTTCACACCAAGTAAGCGAAATAAACACGTTTCCTTCGATAGAATATTTATCGCAAATGGCGCGAAATGAGTTCGTGCGTCATTTCACGGTTATGCGTGCATAGTTGGGCTTCGGTGCCGCAGTGGCGCCGCAGGTTGAAAAACTGGATGTGTGCATCGGGCCTAATAGGTGGCAGAAGGATTTATTGCAGCATGAAGCTGCACAGCTGTCAATGGTTGACGGTTCGGGATATATCCTGAAAGGAGAATCCGTAATCTCAAACCACGGTCAAATGACGAGTACAACTCCTGAGTTACCACCCCACTCTACAAACTTCCACACCACGCCAACGTGAGGACATTTGAATCTGCGACACAGTTTAATTTGAACCTTTGGTTGGTACCTCTTTGGTTGGATCTACTTTCAAACTTGCAAGCCTTTGTTCAATAATACGCAACTCTTCCAACCAGACTACCGAGGCCTTTAATATCAGCGGAACAAACTTTCTGTTTGTATGACGAACCTGACTTTATATTTGAATACATTTAGGATATTATATGATTCCGTCGCCAGTACAAATTCCAAACAATAAATTTCGGATTGATACATGATAGTTAATTAGTTAATTAGAAAGATTAAACGCCAAATATCTCCAAAATGGGGATAGGCTTTAACCTACATTATAAGGTAACCCCTATATACAGACCAAGACAAAAAAAAAGTTGCATCTGGAAGAAATAGACTGGAGTGCATGAAATTTGGAGGAGTGGTACATCTGCATTGGAGATGCAAATGATCAAATCTTCAGAATCGTTTGATCATGCACCACGCTCAGGGCAGATCTCAAACACGCTGCATACCGGGGCATAACTGACATACAGTAGCGCAGTAAATTCATTTGGATTTATGCTGTTAAGTTGGTTAGATCGTTTCTCATTAAGTTATGCCTTGGAAAAAGTTCGCAAGCAATTTAAGCAACTGGGAGAGTTTGACAGAGGCCGAGTCATTGGCCTCCGAGAAGGTAGATGGTCTAATCAACGGATTGCTTAACATATTGGTTGTAGTGATGTTACTATTGCACGCTGTTGGCAGCGGTGGATACAACAAAGCACATACCAAATCACAGAGAGGATCGACGTGTTGTAAGACATGCGCGTGCTGATCCAACAGCCACTGTTGCAGATATCCAACGGGCAGTGGGAACCTCTCTAGATCATCCAATAAATGATCGCTACCATTTTTCGACGACTGCAAGTAGTGGGATTAAACTCACGTAGAACCGTATGACGACTGCCTTTAACAGCACTGCATCGCCTTCAAAGACTGGAATGGTGACATGCCAGATGGACATGGGGCGTCGAATGGCATCGAGTGGTCTTCATTGACGAATCCCGCTTATGTCTGTGTGGAGACGACAATCAAATCCGTGTGTGGAGGTAAAGTGGTCAGCGCCCAGATTCACGGTTTGTTGTGCAGCGTCACACGTCCAGAAGACCTGGTGTCATGGTGTGGGGTGCAATTGCGTATAATGCCAAATTACCTTTGGTATTTGTTACAGGCTCTTCGGCAGGCCAGAGTTAAGTGCAAGAAATTTTACATCCAATTATGGTCCCATTCCTGAACTCACAGGTTCACCCGCTTTTTTCAACAAAACTACGCTCTACCGGATATTGATGTCGTCTCTAGAGCTTGTCTACATCCCAACGATATCTTACCATGGCCAGCATACTCACCAAACCTGTCCCCGATCGAGAATGTAAGAGATGCCATTGGATGAGATGTCACCACTACACCCGTACCACATGATTTGCTGGAGCTACGTGACAGGGTTCAAGCAGCATGGGATGCACTGTCTCAGTTCTTCATAAAGAGCCTGCATGACACACTACCAAGACGTTTGGCATGTTACATTAGGAATAATGGAGGTCATATGCCATACTGAAAGATACCACATTTTTGAATTTTTCTCAATAAAGCTTGCATATTTCAGTCTCACATTTTAATCATTTACTCATTCATAAGCACTTTACCAACCTTGTAAATTTCATTGTATTCTAACAATTCCTTCAAGGTGCAACTTTTTTTGTCTTATTGTGTATGTCTTGTGATAGTATTTGGGTGATAAGTAAAATCCTTGTCGTGTGTCTGGTTTGTTTGATAACTCTGAAAATTCCTTTCCACATTGCAATGAAATAATTTGTAATTTTAAATTCAGTACAAAATATTTATTTGTGTTAAAACAGGTGTTGACCTCTTCCGACTGTGGTTCAAAATTACGAGGTGTTGTTCTCGGATCTTCCCCTTTGGGATTGATCCCTGACCGTTTCCAACACCCCGATGTGTTGCTCCAGTGCGTGACGTTAATATCTACCTATTTTAATGTTTAAAAATATTTATTTTTTGATTGAAAAATATTCCAAAATTAGTTGCAAAATGACTAGTCTATTCTATTTAAAAACATGCCATTGTATTAAAAAATTTAAATTAAAATTTATTTTTGATTTCAAAATATTTTTCTCTGAGAGTATTTGACTTTTAAATTGGAATTGAAAGGCATGAAAACTGTTATTATTTTTTTTGCTGAGTAAACAAATAAATAAAACATAAAGGATTTTATGGCATAATATAATCTTTTAACTATCCAAGAACAAAACCTCTTTCAGTTAAACATCAAGATCATTTCCATAAAAACATTTAGAATATTATATCTCCAACAAACAAACCTGTTTCCGTCACAATATGTGTACTAAAATCGTAATAAATAATTCACATATAGGTCACGGTCACCTTCATTAGAATGAAATGACCATAGAGTGAACAAGTAAACCAAAACGGAATTGTAATTGTTGAACATGTTTACCTTTTACTAAATTTGTTATTGTGTAACATATCAATTGTAACTAACATCAATTGTATAATTAGTCCTTACATAACATCGACACAATATTCTAGTTTTCTTTTAGAATATCTCCCTTTTCGTAACCTTTCCAGGTAATTTAAAACATTCTTCTCGATTTCTTTTTCCTCTTAAGTTGACTACAAAAAATAAACTTTAGTCGCTCTTTTTTGACGATATATTTTCCTAGTCTACCCAATCTATCCTTATATCCCTGTCTTTACCCATATTTGCATGTAATTTGAATCACAATATTTGCGAGAGGCTAAGGATCTTTGAAGAAAAATTACTTTGGCTTAAGTTTATTCTCCTTTCTCGAAAATAAGTAAAAAATTTGAAAAACAGCGTTACTTATGAGAGATTGATGTGAAATATCCTGCATAACAAATTTTTGTCAACAATACTTTCAGCGGTATGAGTCTATTCGTTTCAATTAGTAGTCTCACACAAAATTTTTAAATCACAATTTCTATATGGATACAAATAGTATTCGCCATATATTTCATTTAGTATTTAACTCTTATCTTCAAGTAGTCCTAATGAATCCGTTTTATTTGCAGTAAGCAAAAATGATTAATTCATTTAATGCTTACTTTTCTTCTGCTTTTCTTCATTTTCATCTTAGTCTGGTAAACAGGGATATCGCGATCCCAGGAGGCCCAAGCGTTCTTTCTCTTTCTCTTCTACATCCTTTCTTATCACAATAAAGCCCTGTGCAAACGTACGGTTTTTCAACGTGCGGCTCCGCTGCTGCTACGCAAGTGCGGTCTGAGAAACATTAGATCCTTTCTTATCACAATAAAGCCCTGTGCAAACGTACGGTTTTTCAACGTGCGGCGCCGCTGCTGCTACGCAAGTGCGTTGTGAGAAACATTACATCCTTTCTTATCACAATAAAGCGGTTTTTCAACGTGCGGCGCCGCTGCTGCTACGCAAATGCGGTCTGAGAAACATTAGATTCTTTCTTATCACAATAAACCGGTTTTTCAACGTGCGGCGCCGCTGCTGCTACGCAAGTGCGGTCTGAGAAACATTAGATCCTTACTTATCACAATAAAGCCCTGTGCAAACGTACGGTTTTTCAACGCACGGCGCCGCTGCTGCTACGCAAGTGCGTTGTGAGAAACATTAGATCCTTTCTTATCACAATAAACCGGTTTTTCAACGTGCGGCGCCGCTGCTGCTACGCAAGTGCGGTCTGAGAAACATTAGATCCTTACTTATCACAATAAAGCCCGGTGCAAACGTGCGGTTTTTCAACGTGCGGAACCGCTTCGGCAACGCAAGTGCGGTCTGAGAAACATTAGATCCAATGGAGTAGTGCACACATGCCTCTGGCAACGCTGCGGCGACGCACGTCCAACTTGCGTGCAATTTGTACCGCAGTTCCCCACAGGGCCGCAACTCGCCGCACGCACTTTTCCGTTCTGAGGCACCTTGTTTTCATAAATAAATGGAATAGAAGTAATAATTAATAAATGGTTGTATCCAGTAACGTCTATTTTGTGTTAAAAAAAATTTACTTTAAGTAAGCGAAACAAACACGTTTTCTTCGATAGAATATTTATCGCAAATGGCGCGAAATGAGTTCGTGCGTCAATTAACGGTTTTGTGTGCATAGTTGGGCTTTGGTGCTGCAGCGGCGTCTCATATTGAAAAATCGGAAGTGTGCACCGAGCCTAACTTGACACTCTCTGCCTTGTATTGGGCGCAACTTTGCCAAATGTGGCCCTTGCGCCATATATCCCCAAACGGACCATCTCAGATTGTAACCCTTCATATTACTTCTTAATCCTTAAAGTACGGAAATAAGTTTCAGGATGTTTTGTAAATATTCATATTAACTATTGATTCTTAGGGTGCAGAAATGTAGGATAGTTATAGTGTGATTTAGATCAGAGTTTGTACCTCAATCCTGGTAGAGGTCTGAATCCATGATGAGGTAGCCAAAGATATGTTGGTGTTTAGCCCACTACCTCAGTGGATTGCTTATTCCATTGCAGTTCTACTTCAATATTAATAAGATATTTGTCTACTTGCTCTATTTTGAATGTGTCAAATCATGAACTCAAACTATAATTTTTTTTTAATTCTGCTTCAGAACATTGTTGACCGTGGTTCAAAATGACTTAATGTAGTCCTCGGATCATTCTCTTCGGTTTCATTGCAGACCGTTGCTAATAGCCCGTCGTTTTTTCCCCAGTTTGACGTTAATTAAAATATCTACCTACTCCGTGTTCACTAATGGTGACTGGGGCACGTTAAATAGGTCGTGGTCACAAAGTCCCCCATGTTCCCATACCAAATCAATACCTCTGGGGGTATCTGATCAGAGGGTTATCGGCCTCTGATTGGTATCTAAATTACGATATGTGTGAATGAATGGATGTATGAAAGGGACCTTCCTGTAAAACGGATGTGTCATGTATGCCGAGCAAAGTCGTACTTCCTCCCAATGGGGCTCAATAACATGGAAGGCGCACCCCCTCGCCTCTTGCCGTCTTCGACGGGCCTGGCACTCCTCTGGTCTGCCAGTGTAGGCATTAGAAACAACAACAACATCTACCTACTCCAGCACAAAGTAGCACAAATTACTCCAAAACTTAACAAGTATAGCATATAACAGGCCTCGAAATACCCGTGTGCACAGGTGCACTGTGCACCTGAAAATAAAATTGTGCACCTAATGTTTTCACTCTAGGTGCATGTAGTGCACCTATCATTAAAAAAAGCGGCGAAACAAGTTTTATGTTATTTTGATGTCTGAACAAAATATTAGTATCAACCTCTCTCGCTCTAAAGGACCGTAATTAAAATTCCTAAATACACACTATGCGAAAACTTTAATCCAGAAAATGCTATGTTGCAATGAAGGAAAAATACAAAAAGAAGGACGGACACTAAACCTTATGGGTAAAGATCTGCCAAAAACGTAGACGTTTCTGATTGCCCACCAATGTCTGATGATGACTGAATACTTGTAAGTAATAATTTTGCAGATAAAAACAATGTATAAATATTTTTATTTACTATCTACTTGTAACATATCCAAATATACCCAATTAATAAAGTAGTTTACATTACATGAGTACTCTTATATTACGGTTTTTTTTTAATGTGCACCTAAAATATAATATGTGCATCTAATTTAAAAACTTAGGTACACACGGTGCACCTGTATTAAAAAATCTATTTCGAGGCCTGGCATATAATTAGTTACGGTGTCTCTCTCCTGAATCAAGACAGTCGGGCTTTGAGTGAATACCTTAAATTATTTAGCGAATCGAAACCCCATCTTCACATACTTCATACATATATGAAAAAGACTCTAGATCGACACATCCACCAGGGGTAGTGAAACATCTTCTAGTAAACCTCGAGCAATTAAACATCTTCGTTTCCACCAGGATAGTATAGGTCTCGAATTGAATCGTGGTGGAAGCCTCTTCGATACATAAATAACCTAGGAAAGCAATGTTGATAGTATCAGTGCAATGCTCCTCCAAAGGTTTTAAAATGTATCACTAACCAGTAATGTCTTAGCTCTTAAACATGATGTACTTTAATTTCTGCACTACAAGGAGCGAGCAGGCGGCTATTTTCAATACAGCATCAGGGGGTAAACCTTGATTGTTCCAAACAAGGATAATCACCAACAGTTGATATAGGTAGTAAGGATTATAAAGAATAATAGCACGTGTGACATCAGGGTAGGTTGATTGGGTTTGATGACCACAACGTGTTTGTCACAGTTTGTCCAAATGTGGTTTTTGCTTCAGGAAAATTCAATCAACTCGACTCTTGACATATTACAATAACGATTTGTTGGGTTTTAGGATGCAATTAGTCTATTTAGGTGAGTACGCCAGACACAATACAGACAGTGTAAAGTATAATGTACACACACAAGGAAAGTTTTACTGATATAGGAGAGATAAATACACCACGAATGATTAGCAGGAATCAAATATACGCCACCAACAAGTCGCAATCCATTGAGTCTCTCCCATAATGGTGAAGATGCAAGTGCAAATAAGACTAATACGAATTGAAAAAATACAAATTATTGTTATATTAGTAAAGTTAGAAATGTAGGGATTTTCGAATTAATAGCGCATCAGTATCATCAAGGTAATCTACCTCAGCCTAAATCATGATATAAACGTTTTCGATTGGTTGTGTTTTATGGCGAAAGGTTCATGTATAACCAAGCAGCGCCAAACAACGCCAAGTAAGTGGACATAGTTCAAATAAAACGTTCACGTTGAAAGTTTTACTGATACAGACGGGAGGATAACACCCGCTGTGGAATCGAATCTACACCACCTACACCTTGCAGGTTGCAAGAGCAGTGGGCGAACCCACTGAGCCATGACGACCCCTTAAACATTTCCAGATGTTAATTCATTTCAATACCAACTCTACCCAAATCAGTCCTAGCTGGCACTTGTCTCGCTTCGTTCCGCCTACCCACATCAGGAGCAGGCCATGCCCGAATGCAAAGTTCCGACACTCCCTACCACTTGTTGATCCCAGTCTTAAAAGGGTACTCCTTAAAGCAGTTAAAGTAAGCAGAAACACTCCCGGAGACCAGAGCACACTCTAATTACCAACATATGCAACTCTCTCAAAACTCGGTCTGTCTCGGAACGAACTGAAAACTGTTCCAGGTCAGCGAATCGTTCCAGCAGCAGCGAAAAGAGCCAGGTGGAACGCATATTCTTCATTACTTTAACTCCCCCCGGGTGGGGGGGGGACGAAGGGCACCGTGCAGACGTTTTAGAGAAACAATTAAAAGGGGCGAAAAATCCGTCCCTTCCTTTTAATGAAATTGCAGTGCCATCTGCGCTGTTCGGCTGCGAAAACAAGTCCTCCGTCGGATCGTCGGATCAAATTATAATTGGTACTAAATGAGGGGTGAATAGAGTTCATTAGTTTCGTTTAGGGACTTGGTGCGGAACAAATTTTATTACCGCCAACAAAGGCCCGGTCCCGGGTAACGAGGTTAGGTGCGTTTCTTCGCTTGCCGGCCCTGAAACTTTTACTGTTCACGCCCCTCGCCCCCCTGTCGTCCCCTCCCGGCTCGTGTTTGGTGGGATTTTATTATTATTTTTTTATTTATTAATTCCTTTCTCCGGCATTTATCATCATTATTGTTATTTTCTTTCGCTTTGAACCAGCCCGTTGGATTTGGGCAATTCGAGCATAAATTAACTCCCTTTTATTTTCTCGCTTTCAATTTGATTGCCCTCTTTACCTTCCCTCCCGTCTTCTTTAGAGGGACGAAGGAAAAATTTTCAACCTTCGTTAAGTCAATCTTCTTGTTGCAGGGGAAGCGATGAGATATTTTTCGGATTGTGGAGTCCTGTCTCTTTTTGTGTCTGTTTCTCTTTCTCCGGAGTTCGTCGGACGGCGAGATGGGATTTCATTCGTTCTCTTTTTTTTTTTTTTTTTTTCGTTGGGAGATTTATTAATTTTTATTTTTTATCGCATTGAATTCACTCTTTCTGGATTTAAATTATTCTTTTGACAAGTCGGGGGAGAGACGAAATATTTAATATAGTTCGCCAAAGATTTCAATTACAAAGTAATTGAACAATGAATATCTTGATTTCAATAATTTAATCTTTTTTCTCGTTCTCGTGATAGATCCTTTAATGTACTTCTTAAAGACCTGTTTAAAAGAAGAAATAATTAGCATTTACTTATCCGGCTGAATCTAAGTGTTTAAGATTTTCCCCAAGATATTTATGTTTCGATAATTTATGCTGAGCAAAGTATTCTTGGTTTGCAAAATTTTTACCTTTGTGTCTGATTCCGTAAACTTAGTGCAGGGTACAAATATAAACGGCAATCATGAAATTAGTTTATTTGGTTTATTTACACTAGGTCTTTGTCTAAACCTATTTTTTAAGGGTTTAAGAAAAAACGTATCGATTTAAGAAATGTCTTTAAGTGTCTACAGTATCACAAATTGAATTGAGAGGGAGGTAACTTTAGAGACCACAGTTAGTACTTACAATGAATATACTGTACCAGATGTCTGGAAATGTCTAGCACTGGAAACTACACAATATAACAAAAAAATCGACGCACCAAGAAGGAATCATACGATTGCTTTGAAATTTCGTATGCAAAAATGTTTTGACCAAATATGCATATCATTAAAATTTGGTGTCCAATGAATGAATAGTGCGATCTCCAGCGCATGGGAACTGCTCATCCAGCAAATGTATATAAGGTGTTGTTTTTGAACTGTTGTTAAAAATTTCTGCTGCATTGCGATTTAGGATACCTTTCAACGACTGAAAAAATGCCTCGCCGCAGGATTCGAGCTCATTACGACCAACTTTCAGAGTTTGAAAGAGGTAGTATCATTGGATTGAAAGAGGCACGTTGGGCAAATCGGAGAATCGCTCGTCATGTGAGTCGAAGCGATACGGCGATTAGAAGATGATGGCAAGAGTGGGTGGACAATGGCAGATTTCAGCGTCATGATGGTAGCGGTCGACGTAGCGCCACAACAGATCGCGAGGACAGAGTGATTGTCAGATCAGTCGTCACAGCGCCTGATTCATCGCTATCAACCATCAGTCGTGCGACCCACACACGAGTGTCCACCATGACCATCACAGACGGCTGAGAGAGCGAAATTTACGCTCGTACCGACCGTTACGCCACCTGTCACTCACGTTTGCACACTGTCGAGCCAGATTACGGTGGTGCTTGGCTCGATCAGGCTGGAATGTTGCTGACTGGGTACGTATAGTCTTTAGCGACGAATACCGCTTCCAACTGTGTCCTGACGATCATCGAAGACGTGTCTGGAGACTCCCAGGGCAGCGTGCCGATACTGCTGTCACTATTGCAAGCCACACGGGCCGTCAACAAGGAGTTATGGTCTTGGGTGCCATTTCCCTTGATAGCCGGACCCCTTTGGTCGTCGTTAGAGGTACACTTACTGCACAGCGGTATGTTGACGACATTCTGAGACCTGTTTAGCTACCCTTCCTTTCGCAGTACCCTGGATTTATTTTTCCGCAAGACAATGCCAGACCACATACGGCACGTGTTGCTATGAATTGTCTTCAAGTTTGTCAAATACTTCCTTGGCCAGCCAGATCACCAGATCTCTCTCTCTCTCTTATCGAGCATGTCTGGGATATGATGGGAAGGCGGCTGCATCCGGTAGGGAATGTTGATGACGTAGTCCGACAATTGGAGTAAATTTATCAAGAAATACCGCAGGAGACCATACGGGAGCTTTATCGGTCTATGCCACGCCGTGTGGCAGCTTGCATCCAGGCTAGAGGCGGGTCAACACCTCATTGAACTCGTTATTGTAACTCTGAAATAAATCATTCAATTGTTCTGAAATTTTAATCATTGTCTATTATGTACATAATTTTCTTATCCACCAATTTTTGTCTCCATCGGACAACTCCTTCTTGGTGCGTCGATTTTTTTTTGCTATAGAGTGTATTAGAACCATGTACTCAGGAAATGAAAGGCTACACATCTACAGACAGTTCACAATTTGACTAGCATACTAGGAGGGTTACATGAGTTTTTTCAAAACTGCATCTATGCTTCCTATTAGAATGAGGTACTCAGGAAATGAAAGGATACACATCTACTGACAGTTCCCAATTTGACCAGAATACTAGCGGGGTTACATAAGTTTTTTTCAAAACTGATTCTATGCTTCCTATTAGAATCAGGTACTCAGGAAAAGAAAGGCTACATTTCTACTGACAGTTCCCAATTTGACCAGCATACTAGCGTTGTTACATGAGTTTTTTCAAAACTGCTTCTATGCTTCCTATTAGAATCAGGTACTCAGGAAATGAAAGGATACACATCTACTGACAGTTCTCAATTTGACCAGAATACTAGCGGGGTTACATGAGTTTTTTAAAAACTGCATTTGTGCTTCCTATTATAATCAGGTACTCAGGAAAAGAAAGGCTACATTTCTACTGACAGTTCCCAATTTGACCAGCATACTAGCGTTGTTACATGAGTTTTTTAAAAACTGCTTCTATGCTTCCTATTAGAATCAGGTACTCAGGAAATGAAAGGATCCACATCTACTGACAGTTCCCAATTTGACCACAATACTAGCGGGGTTACATAAGTTTTTTTCAAAACTGCTTCTATGCTTTCTATTAGAATCAGGTACTCAGGAAATGAAAGGCTACACATCTACTGACAGTTCCCAATTTGACCAACATACTAGCGTGGTTACATGAGTGTTTTCAAAACTGCTTCTATGTTTCCTATTAGAATCATGTACTCAGGAAATGAAAGGCTACACATCTATTGACAGTTCCCAATTTGACCAGCATACTAGCGTGGTTACATGAGTTTTTTCAAAACTACTTCTATGCTTCCTATTAGAATCAGGTACTCAGGAAATAAAAGGCTACACTTCTACTGACAGTTGTCTCCATAGAGTTTTTTACCGATAGCGTACAACGCCGTATAGATGTGTAGGTCGATGCGATATCCCAACGAAATACCGACCCACACCATGATGCTTCCACCTTGGAATGCGTGATGCTCGATGATGTTCTGGGCTCAATTGTGTGTGCCTTGTTCTCTCCATACCCTTAAACGTTTGTCATGTGGTTCCAGGGCAAATCTCGACTCATCCGTGAACATAACTTTATCCCAATCAGACACAGTCCAGTTCACATGTTGCCGACGCCACTTTAATCGTGCCTCTCTGGATTGGACGGATATATGAATACAAACTCGTGGCACCCGGGCGTACAGTTCATTCATATGTAGTCATCGCCGCACGTAGTGGCAGATATCGTCTTACCAATGGACTCTGCAACCATAGATGTCACACGTGTGGAGGTTTATCTTCGATTCCGCTTCGCTACAATAGCAATATATCGATCTTCCGCGGGGGGTCGTAACCCTTGGGAGGCTGGCTCCAGGTCTTCGGACAACTGTTTGCCGTGTTTGAAATTGTTTCCATAATCGTGAAATGACGGAATGATGAACGCCGAAGAAAAGAGCAACATCAGTGATTGACTTCCCTGCTTCAAGATGTCCCACAGAACGCCAGCGCTCACTTTCTGTAATTCGTCTTCTGGAAGCGATAGAAACACGTCTGTCTTGAAATCTAAACACTTTTTGTCCGCACTTACATGCAACTCCTCTAACCCTTCACAGTGCTGGCTTCTTTTGCGACTGCCTTTTTTGCATACTTCTCGACACGAAATTGTGATTGGCTGTTACATGACACATTTGCATACTTCCATCTACCTCTGCAGGAAATTGCACCCTCTCAAATTCAGATAGGCTTCTGGAAATTAACATTTTCCTCTCCGTGCTTAACTTTTGACAGTTAGTGTATTTAACTATCAACGTTCATTTTTTTCTTCGTTTGTCATCTAATCTTTATCTTGTATTATGATAGTTCCATTAGAAGTAAAAAAAACCTCACTGTTTGAAACTGTCGTCTCGAAACAAATTGGCAGAGAACAGTTCGAACATTGCCATTATTTCGTAAATGACGTAATGTATGTATTTCTCCGACGGTTGCTTTGTATTTTGCTATAAGATGAGTTTCAACTCATATGTAGCTTAATCTTTGATAGGAAAATCTGGTTTCTGTATAGTTGTTCAGATAGTTCACAAAAAAAATTTCTAATATCTATTTATCTGATTACTCATTAGCTTAAGTCGTCCACAACAATCAATACAATACAGTCAATATAACAACAAATAAGATTGCCAAGATAATTAAAATTTCTGTTAGTCTAAATCTAACTATTTATGGTTAGGCTCCAGCTAGCTGGAATTTGATTCACTCGATTTTGAACGAATCTATTTGTAAACAATGCTGTTCTACGATCCACATAGCATGGAAACAACCACATAAATTAAATGTTTTCAAATGCCAAAGGAATTAACATCGGTCAACATTATAAAAGCAACTAATTTTTTTATTTTCGAGCATGGTAAAAGAATTCAAACAGTAAAAACATATCACAAAAACTAAGGCAATTATTTGGTGCATTGTTGGCATTCATTTCCTAATTAAAAATCATCAAACTGATATCCAAAAAACAATAATAGAGGTACTGTATTCTCTTTGGAGCCCCACAGAATTCTTCAGATTTTATTTCCGAAACCATCCTCCCCAAAATCGCATACTTCTGAATAAGGTAAGCCGCAAGAGGAGTAAGTCATGACTCGAAGCCAGGCTATTGATCATTCCTTAAAAGCAGAAATATTTCCCATCAAACGTTATACGAATTTAAATTAAACGGGCTAGTGTATTGTTCCTCCCCTTCCAACATCAAAGCTATCTTTCTTCTCTCCGTAATTAGTTATCCTCTGGCAATCAGTGTTATAGCTTTCTTTTGATTTACTTGAAAGACTCTCCCTCTTTAACTTAAGATACGAGAAGAGACGAGCGTTATCTCCGTTTCTAATTCTACAAAGTGCCGATTTCTTTGTTCAATTCGATGCTCAGCAAGGAAAGTTTTCAATTTTTTTTATTTTAGTGGTATTATCATTTTCATAACCTAACACCTTCTCTTGAAGTGGTCCGATCTATTTTGCGGTTCTTGACTGGTGAAGATTTCGTTTTGCTTCTTTCTAGGTAAGTGGAGGCATATTGGTTGCCTTAACGAACCAAGTAAACGGAATGTGGTGGGCAATGTATTTTAACGGATTAAATCACTTACTACGAAGGGTTTGGGAGAGTACGGTGAAGTTTACATGTGCAAGAACGAAGTTGAATTTTCAGAGTGGTTTTTATTTATGAGGATACGCTTACGTAAGTGTTGTTTGTCTGAAGAAAAATATATAATTACTCGCCTAAACAAAAATACGTTATCCAAAAATCAAACAAAGGGATGGGTTGTTTACAGGGACATAACTGAAATAATTTAAGACGTGAATTTGTCTTTGTGGTATTAGAAGAGGGATAAGATGTAAATTAATAGTCTTGGTAGCTATAAGAAAAGTGGTGGCATATTGGTTTCCTTAACGAACCAAGTAAACGGAATGTGTTGGGTAATGTATTTTTACGGATTAAATCACTTACTACGAAGAGTTTTGGAGAGTACGGTGAAGTTTACATGTGCAAGAGCGAAGTTGAACTTTCAAAGTGTTATTTAATTATGAGGATACGTTTACGTAAGTGTTGTGTGTTTCTCTAAAGAAAAATATATAATTACTCGCCTAAAACAAAATATGTTACCCAAAAACTCTCTCAAACCAAGGGGTGGGTTGTTTACAGGGACATAACCGAAATCATTAAGGACGTGAATTCGTCTTTGTGGTATTAGAAGAAGGATAAGATGTAAATTAATAGTCTTGGTAGTTATAAGAAAAATAAAGTTTTATTTATCAAACGTCGATAATAGAAGTAAGATACGTATGGCATCGTATTTACAGTGATATTAAATACAAAGTTTAAATCTACAAGTAATTTGTTTTTAAGCAACATCAACACTGAAATCATCGGTGCCCATAATGGGCCCATTGGTATCTGAAATAATGTTGGGTGCGTACATTTATTGCTTGACCAACTATATCAAAGTTTCTTTCATAATGCAAGAGCTCTCTTTATTTGCATAAATGATAATCTCGATTAAATCAATCTTCCACTTATAGGATCCAGTAGTGGCAGTTCATCGAACTTTGGTGTATAAACAAATTTATTTGACTTGAACAAAGCCAGTATAATATTAACGTTTAATAGATGGGGATAAAAGTTACACGATTGAAACGATGAGATATCTTCATTTGGAAATTCCTCTTACTACAAAGATAAATGTTTTTAACTAGCTGGCTTCAAACCATAAGAGATCATAAACATTACTAACGTAACCACATATTCTGGTGAAATTCCATTAACCCTTCAAGAGGTTTCGACGAGATGTCCATCTAGATCTTATCTGTTTTGTAATGAAGAGATATCTCGTAGAGACTACCACAAGAAGTGTTAAAATCAATACAAGAAACTAAACTAGACGAATCAATTTTTCTATGAAGAGTGTCTTTAAAATTTTTTGAAGTAATGTCTCTACGTACTTTCAAAGTAATGAGACCAAAATGCCTTCGCAATTAGGAAACACGTACACTTGAACATTTGTAATTCTTGAAGCTAACTTTTATCAAGAGGTCAAGAGAAGTCATATTACAATTCGAAAACTAAGGCTAACCTTAGACTCAAAAGTCTGAACTGATGAAAGATAAATAAAGTAAATTGTGAAATACAAGTATAAATGACTATTTATGCAGAACTTCTCTTCCTTACTTGGGTTCTCAGAAATATGAAATTTAGTTGTGACGAGTCAATAAGTCTGTGTCAATAATTTCAGTTAAAATATAGAAAAATGCAATTGAAATATCATTTTTTTAAATAAAATTATCTTCTCTACTTGGTGATTCAAAGTAGATGTTACGTTTAGTTTTTTGACCATTTTCGTAAGAACATTCTTATAATTACTAAAAGCGTGTTTAAATTTGGATGTACCGTTTATTTTACAGTATATCATGACATATTTTTACTACAATATCTACTATTTAACTTTTTAAATGTACCCTCCACCAAGAAATTTTCAATTAGAAAATTCAAACATTTGAACTAACCTTCAAAAGGTCTTTATGGGGGTATTATACTAAATTAATAGCCCCATAAACTAGACCCCACATTGATGTGTTGTGGGATGTTTGAAGTTCTTTGTAAGGACAAAAAACATGTCACCCTTTCCAAAATCTAAAAGCAGTGTGAAACCACATCGGTGCGAAAGGGACTGTTTTTGAAGTGTTGCTACCTTTATCTGTTCCAAAATTCAAGACTCGTGAAAAATACCCTGGCTTGTTTAACCATCCTGGTGCCTGTACCGATGAAGTATCTCTTCATTATCAAACCTGACTATATCTTGATGGCGAAATATCTTGTCAAAAAAAATCTGACCATGTCGAGATATGTCGTCAATAGGAAACAGGACCATATTTTGATGACGCGATATTTCGTAAATAGAAAACCTGACGAGATTTATCGTCGATAGCAAAACTAACCAGGTCATGATCTCTTCATCATGAAGAAAGTCAGCTATATTTTGATGACGAGGTACCTCATCATTAGCAAACATTCATCAGATCTTGATGATTTAGACATTTCATCGAAACCACGTGGAGGATTTACACAAAAAATTTGTTGTACTAGCTGAATGAAGAATTTCAACGTGAATCTCAGTATATTTTGACATTGTTGCTGGCTTAAAACGAAGATGTCTTAATTTGTTGTTAACAAACGAGGTATTGAGGTGTGTATATGATGTCTTATAAAGGAGGGTTTGTGTAGATGTATGGTAAAACTTGAAGCAAAGAAGCTGGAGGCACAAAGGAAAGAAAACTCAAGACGACGTGAATGTGTTACAAGCAAAACCTATTAAAAGATCCCTTATTATTACGAGTTGGGGGGGGGCAAATAATTTCCCTATTAAAACAAAAAGAACTAAAAAATTATTATTAGCACGCTAGTACAAACATGATTTATTGGAAAAATGCAAGTGGTTTTTCTCCTCCCTTATGTCGTATGTACAGAACATATCTGCTAAACGTAATAAGTCTAGAGTGTTATGTAAATATTAATGTAAAACAAAAGCAATTAAATCCAACAATGCACAACATCCAGTGATTTTAATTTAATATTCTATAAAATGTAAGGTGATCGTAATCAGCTTTCAATGAAATATTGATTCAATATAGTATCTACGAAATTTTTCACAGGCGTGACTAAGACTTTCACTATAAATGATACACATAGCTCTAGGAAACAATAAAATTCTTAGGGTACGTCTAATAAATAGTACATACAAATTAGAATGTAAGGAAAAGTCATTTGTGATTTCAGAGTTCCATTTAATTTAATACATAAATTGTTTTTAGAATAAATAATATTTAATAACTGGTAGTTGAATTTACGTCGCACTGGAGTAACACTACGAATAATTAAAAGGAACTACTTTTATTAAAAAGCCGACCAACATGTCTAGTGGTCAAGGTGTTGGCCTCTGGATCGGAAGGTTCCTGCTTCGAATCCGGGGTTAGGGCATGGATGTAAATTGTACTGTCCTTTGTTAGGGACAACCACCCACTGGGCGCCCCTTCACAAGTGACCATCACTTCTGGCCTTGTATAAGGCTAAAATGACCTCGGTCAACTCTGTACTTTGTATTGTATTTGTATTTGTCTTCGCAATTGTACTGCCTTGCCATTGGAAATAAAAAATATAAAAAACTGTTATTAAAAATATTCCGATTGTATTTGTAAAATATAACAGAAATTCCCCTACCTATACTTACTGATACCTACCTATACTGATAGAAACTTATTTGACGGATTAAAATATAGTTTGTATATTCTCCTTAGTTTCAAAAGTAATGAAAGTTAACACAGTACTAATGTCATACTTCATAAGTTTCGAGCCATCAGGAGCACATCTCCTTCAGGTGTGTACGGACTTCGTGGATCAGAGGTACTCAAGTGATCTATTCTATTCACATGGGGTTTACTGTCATTAGTAAACACTGGGATCACGTTCCCGTAATACCCAAGCTATATTTGTCTGCCTTCATCCCACTACACTGTTTCCCAAATGCCTCTATGTTTCCTTTTTATATTTTTGACTTGACGTTGTCTTATGTCTGTCTTAGCTTAACCAAAATAGAGTCCATGCGCCATAAAACCCCAAAACAACCAACTAACCTAAGCATTGAATTCTGAAGCACTGAAAATAACATTTCTGTCACTAAACAACTGTTTGGCGTTCGCACTTAAAATATATTTTCTTTCTGAGGAAGAGTGTTCAATGCTTTTAGAATGATTCTAGTGTGGGCATGAACATGCAGGTAGCTTTGCGACGGAGGGCATATCAGAATCAAAGCAAATACTCTTATAGTGAAATTTTTGTTAAAATTAATCTTCAGAACACTATATATATATATATATATATATATATCTTGGAAAATTCTTCTCACACATAGCTGATACCATGGAGGTGCTTTCTAATTCGTGGTAGATAGAGGTCAGCAGACTGTCATTTCTAAACAGGCCAATGAACATTTCAGATCAATTTCATTTGATCATGGTTTAAAAGTTTCCCTGGCCTATTGGATATTGAGTAGGTCTCTTCTGATCACCACTTTGCTTGCCTCAGGTTGTCCAGAGAGTATCTGTATTTTAATTCTTCGCTCGTCTTTCGTTTCCTGAAGATTCGTGAACTCATGCTTTTGGTCTAACTTGTCTAAATAACAAGAAAGCAATAGCATACAAAATCTAAATGGAAAGAGTGGCGTGCTTTAAAATACTGCCCATATTTTTCATTAAGTTGTACTAGTGATATCCAACTAATGGTAATAGTCAAATCCGCTAATGGTAATAGTTAAATCCAATAACAGTGAAAATATATTAGTGGTATTCTCAGCAGGAAATAGTTCACTTTCTTTTGTCTATCTATAAAAATATATATGGCATAAGCCATGTGTATCACACAATACTAATTACAAACATTAACTAGTTTTCTTCAGATGGAGAACGATTACTTCTGAAACTTATCTGGATTTTTTCGGCACAAAACGAATCGCCTTCATTTAAAATTAAATGCCCATTTCAGTCGGAATTTTTCAAAATAATTGTCATTTAACAATCCCTCCTCTTAGTTTCCGATTTATTTTCTTTCATTCAAGTTCCCCTCCCCAAAAAAATCGCCAATCGGATCATTACTTCCAATGGGGCCTTTTTACTAGAACCCATGCGCCATCTCTAAGCAAAGACAATTAGACGCCCTGAAACAAAAGACCGCTTTCTCTCCGGAAGAATTTCAAACCCAAGGCTAGCCGAAAATGAGTCCCTTTTCAATGGGTCACAGCTCAGTACCTTTGTCTCCAATCCTTCCCCCAACTATCAGCTTTCGAGTGCCACTTTCCTAATAAACTGAAGCGAAAAGATTTCTTTTTCGAGCCTCATCCCCCCTTGGAACTCCTTCTTTTGCCCAGTGCCATTCACTCGCCGCTGCCAGCTCGACCCAATGAAATCTTAATCGAACGAAAAGAGGGGCTTCTTCAAAGGGCCTAGTAAACTCTTAGACAAAAGAGGTGGAAAGTGGGCGCTTTGATAGACTCTTCCTCCCCCCGTTCGCTTAAGCAGATTGCCCCCCTCCCGTCAATCTGGAACTCCTTTTGTCGCGGCAGCTGTTGTTTAAAAGCAGAGGGGGCGGGTGGACTGCATGATAAGGGGAACCCCGACGATGCCATCGCACATCTCAACCTGTTACCCCTAGCCTTGGCAGACGACAAGTCCTCCTCATTCACAGGGCCTGCGGAGTTGACAAAGGGGCCCCTTCCAAAGGTCCCATTAAACCCGTAATTGCTGTCGAAACCAGCTGCTCCCCTCCGGAGGTCTTTTGTTTCATTAGCGATTTCCTATGGCGCCTCGCTCGTACAACCTTCCCCGAGCATCGCTTCTTGGAGAAAAACATCTTCCACGGCTGAGGCTGCTGTGTCTTTTTTTTCCACCTTCGTTCCGGCTACGTCTCGCCTTCAGCTTTTAATCTGATCTGTGTTTTATTAATTCATTACTTCACGCTACACGCTTGTTCCTCGGGGCGGCCTCTCGCTGCGGCGCCCCCCGCCCGCGAGCCTTGTTGGCGGTTGCGGGCGCAGTTGGATTTGATTCCTCTGGAGCGCTGTTGCGTCCTTGTAGAGGGGTTGGGAACCATAAATAATGTTCTGTTGACTCTAGTGTTCTGGAATCCGATAATCTTTTTCGATGACTTCGTGTTGCGATTAATCTTTGTTAAATCAATTTAGATCGTTGTGAAGGTATCTGCTTTTAAAGAATGTGGGTTGATTATGAAATACGTTTCCTGACTCTCAGAACGCTCTGTAATTTTATCTGAGAAGCAGAATGGCTTCAAATGTAGACCGTCTGCTAATAAGATGCAGGATTACTACTGACTTCCATGAGGAAATGGGTGTCCCATCTCTCCTGTTATACCCTTCTCCTTGCTCCAAGTACTTATGAACGATACTTGGAAATAGATAAAAACTCTCATGAGTTTGTAGACAATTTCTCCGTCTTATTATATGCATGATCTGCCAAGGTAACAGTGGCAATTCTGTTTCTGCAGCGATACCTGTTTTCTTGTTGGTTGGGCACAGTTACATTTGATTCCACTGGAGTGTGGCTGCGTCTTTGTGGAGGGTTTGGTAACAATTAATATAAGCCAGACATGCAGCACGGTATATTCAACAACTCCTGGATAGCCTCCATGGTGCACAACTTCCTTGGTATACACATTCACTGGATCTGTCACCTATTGAAAACGTCTGGTTAACAATCTCGCGACGATTAGTACATCATGAACCACCAGAAAATTCAACAGATGAACTTTTGCAACGTATCGAAACTTCTTAGGATGTCTTTCCAAACACATATCCGAACATCTCAACATCCCAATTAGCTGCCGTGTAGCTGCCGTAATTGTAACCTATGGTGACAGCACAAAATCCTGATTACATCGTGTCGACCAAGATTAATAACACTGGGTTTTAATATTTTCATCTTTGTACCATAAACAATGTGTTCTATACTATTTTGTCGTCTGGTTTTGTATATTTAATCGCAAGGAATATATATGAACGATTACAACAACTATTTCTTGTAAATTACAGCGCCGTGGTAGCCCAGTTGGAAAGGTGACCGATTAACAGAGAAGGATTGCGAGTTCGAAACTTGATCAAACTAAAAACCGTCATATATGACAGAGCTGGTGCACGTTAAATCTGTCGTTGCCTCAAAGGTTCACAAATTGGCGTGGTGTTGAAGTTTGGAGAGTAGCGTATCAGCTCAGGTGTTGACTTCATCATTTGACCGTTGTTCAAAATTACGTGGGGTTGTCCTCAGTTCTTTCCCTTCGAGATTAATACCGGGACGGCACCAATAGCCCTTTGTGCTGCTACAGTATTGCATAAATTAACTACCTATTATGTTCTTTAGAAGTTAATTATTTACCTACATGGGCATGCAAAAAAAATGTGTGGTTACAAAGCGCTATATAGGATTTTAGTTTTCCTCTAGAGATCTTCAACAATGCGTAGCAACGTATATCACAGTAAACCTGTGACATGGGTCTTCAAATATCCTCTTGATTTTTCAAAATTGATATGGAAGTCTCATGAACCTTTTCCACGCTTTCGCGAACACTTAATTAGATGTTGCCTTTTTCTTTTCGAGAAGAAAATTTTTCAGAATTAAAGAAGCAGTTAGAATATGAATAACTTACAATGCGGCCGAATTAGTAATGACATAAAGAAGTTTATTGTCAGGAAAGACAGAAGAAACGAGAATCAATTAGAAGGTAATCTAATTGAAAATGATCGCGGCGCGCATTTTCACGTGTATTTGATTAATCCTCCTAGGACCCAAGACCGTCGAGCATGGCAGCGCCATTTTTAAGCCGGAAATAGAGAAGAATAATGAATAAAATATGTTCGATTTTAACATCGCTTGTTTTGATCCAATACAATTATGAACTCGGCCTGCGCTCATTTGGCCATTTAATAATTCATGTTTAATTTTAAAAGAATCTACAAAATCAAAATTTAATTATAAAATATCTTTATTCTATAACTTTTGTTCTTGTTCGACATTTTATAATGATTCCATTTGCTTAATAACCATTCAATGGTATTTTAGATACTTAAAATCTAATCAAAAATTGAAAGTACATTTTTGTGTTGTAGCGATATGCCCGTTCACAAAAAAAAATTATATTTTATTAATAATATGTATATTGATTAATTATTAAAATACGATCATAAAACAGCTTTTTAACAGCAATGTATGCACCAAAAATTAATAATTGAACTGTCTGAATAAGGATAAATTTACAAAGCTGACTCTTTGAGTATTATAGCACTTGGGTCTGTATCAAAATTAGGAATCTGAGTTACATGGTAAGAGATAGCTGTGAACTGCATATCGATATGCTTAGTTCTTGAATTATATACCATTAAATTTTAGATTCCCTGTAGAATTTATGGTTGGTTTTGAAAAATATATGAAAAAGTAGTTTTATAAATTACGAGCGAAATTCCCCGTCGTTGTTTGGGTTGAATTTATTAACATCGTAATTTTTTAATTACCCGAATTGCCCCTTTTCTCGTTCATGGAAAAATATATGTCTCATTCTCCTGATGGTTGTCTCAACGAAGCATCTCATTATTAAAAGGTAAAGGGTCAGATCTTTATGTACGAGACATCTCGTCATTAGAAAAAACTCGACATGTTTATCTCGTCATCTTGAGAAATTCGTTAAAATCTTTATAACTCGTCATCAACAAAATTACTAGGATCTAGATAGACGAGATACATCGATTAAACAACTTGGAGCGTTAAGTATCAAGAAAATATTTTTTATGAAATACGCATACAAACTATATCCATGTAATCTATGTGATCCGTTTAAAATACATCTCACCACTGGTGTAACTACGATATCAAAGGGCAACTTTTTGCAACAAATGCAACTTTTTTTCACGCGTTCTACGCTGCATGTTAAGTACTAAAACCAAAATTCCTCCTACATGGTGTGTATTGTAAGTGAGTTATAACCGCAACATAAATGCAACTTTCTGCATAAATGCAACTTTTTGCATAAATGCAACCACCTGCAACTTTTTAAAACATAGCTTAAAATTAATTAATATTAAATTACTATTTAATTTTTTGCTCTCTGAATCAACCCTTCGATCACGTGTGTCTGATCTTGCGAACGCCGAAGTATTGCGGATCAAACAAGTTCATGGTAAGAAGGTGTTCGTCCTAAGACGAAAGTGAAGCAAATGGCAAGAAATACTTTAACACATTGGTTGGCAATCCAGTTGGATAATCCAGAGGAAACTTGCGTAATCCGCTGCAGAGTTTTCGAGGTGAGTGTCGATCATTAATACGTTGTTCGCCTTGTAGATGACGTTTTAAAATCTCTGAATGTTGAGCAAAATTATTTTGCTCTTCTACTATCCGATACAGCACATTATATGACTGCGGCTGGCACAGGTTTTTAATGTTAAATAATTTACTGGCCAAGGATCGGCCATTCAACGTTCTTCTGTATTTTAGTGTGTATTATAATACTGTTGTACACGACTAAAATTGTCAACATATTTTGAATTGTTTTCATTTTTTACGAATAATTTATTTTAGAATTTAGTGTATCAAAATTAAATGCAACTTTATTTCCATAAATGCAACTTTGGGAAATGATAAATGCAACTTTTCCCATTTTTACTGCAACAAAAAAGTTTCCCTAGTGATTACTAAAGTTACTTTGAGTTTCGGGGTGATTCTGAATGCCCCATCATAAGTTCATTTCCTGTAAAATTGCTGAAATCGTAAAAATAGCGAGCTTGCGACAAATATTATTGCGCTCAGTTTGCTTCTTATGGTATTTTGCGCCAGGTTTGTCACTTTACGAATTTCACTATTCTCTAGTTGTAGGAGATGTCAAATTAATTCGATCAATTGAAGATGACATAGAAGCTATGGTAAAAGGGGGATTGCAATTTCTATTGGTTCGGAGACAGGGATTGGCCCAGTGTTAAAATGTCCTTCCAAGAGCCTGCTATCATTTAGCAGCATAGGACGAAGTGACAAAGAACTTAACTATTCAATATATAATATGAGAACGACCTTATTCACAAGTCTCGAGTTAACACGAGGATCAGTTAATCCGCGGGACAGTGTTAAATCGCGGATCGTCAAAAACCGTATTCTCAGACGGCGTCGGGTTAAGTAATCCGCGGATTAAATCGATACGCTTGATGTGATTGACTACTTCCGTCTCCTCATTATAACATGGTATTGTTTACATTTGTTACGACGCCTGAATCTGTATTCATACTGGTCAAGCATGTATTTCGCCGCAGAATTGATTCCAAATTGTGATTTTAGTAGAACGCATATGACACTTTAATTTGTGTCTGGAAGAGGGAATGCAAAGGTATTTAATTCCAAATTGGATTTTTATGGAAACCTAAGTTTTGCAAGAAAGAATTGTTCACAATGCCTTGACAAATGAATATAATCCGAAAATATTTGTACTTGTTGGTATGGGTGTGTATTGGTGTAAATTGAAGAAGTCCGTTTTCTTTTATTTTCGTAATAAATCAACAAAATAATTTTTATTTCACGCCGAATTTGCATGTGCCATGGTCATATTCTAACGTTCGCTCTCCCATTGGTTTCTACTCTGGCGAGTCAAAATATAGTTCGAACCAAAACACATCTGGGCATATCTATTTTATAGAAAATGTAATCACGTTCTTGTTCCGATTCATATTAAGATCAGCTAAAAGCGCGTCGTCGCAAGAAATCTGTAATTCAGCACAAAATGAAGTTTGTCGTCCATTTTGTTTTTGTTCGCTCTTTCGCAAAAATATAGTACTGCGCATGCGTAACTCAACCGAAAGTTAATTCGCCGATTTCGTAGGATCAAAATGTAACACCGAAACGGCGGTTTAAACCTAGGACCAGGCATTGTGAATACAGTGTTTTTTCTATAACCCGGGGATTATCGTTGATCCATGGTTTAACTCGAACTTGTAAATATGGTCGTTAAAGTTTACAAATAGTTATAATAACGTATGCATACTTAATGACAGTCGTAGTTCCTACCAATATTTAATGAGCTGGAGCAATATGGGTCAGCATACTTCCATCTCTAGTCTGGTCAGTGTATATACATTTGAGATCAATTTCATCGGATCGTTCTTTAGAAGTTTTCTCGACCTGTTGGAAATGTAATATGTTACAGGCCTGTCCTGGTCATCTCATTTCTGATCAGTATTTAATCCTTTCCTTTGGACCTTAAATAAGGTGCATGAAATCACGATCTTGGTACAACTTATCTAGACTAGAGTGCCTATATAATAAGAGTGGCGACATACGGGAAACATTTTATGATTGGCTTAGAGACCTTTTCTACTGCCCGAGGCGGTTTTTCCAAGCTCCCGTAGACTTAACATGGGAACTTTTTGTGTGTTCGAGAAAAACGTGTGTATACTAAATTTAAAAGAAAATATAGCTTTTTCATGTTCTATTTCGTGTTCTAGAATGTTTATTTATTATTATTTTAGTGTTTTGTCAGTATAGATTTGAAGACTTTTTAAGTAAGTAGCGTTTTTTTAACAACATGGTGTTTACCGCAATCTAAGTTAGCGCGTTGAATAATCCATCTCATCAATTACGCGTGTAATTGAGCGTTTATATGATTCATTTATACCGAATGTATCCATATTATAACAATCATATGCTTTTTGTTCTCCCTGAAAGGATATATTAATTCGTCCAGCAAACTTCTTTGAGAAGATTCTGGTAGAAAAATGGCTGCAGCGCATGCGCATTGGGCCAAATTTGATCCCTTGTCGCCACTCTTATTATATAGGCACTCTAATCTAGACTAGAGTGCCTGAATAGGGAGAGTGGCGTCAATTGAGTGACAAAATCTGATTGGTGGTCTACCAAAATTTTACCACCTCGGGCGTTTGGTAAAAAGTTCCCATAGACGTAACACGTGAGTCGGGATAAGTGCTTTGATAACAGCAGGATGTAGACAATTAATGGTATGTACCACTTTGAAACCTTGATTTTATCTTTCTTTTTCTTTCATACTATTGCTTAATGCAAGATTTTGAAAGTTCTAAATAGTATTCGAGTAACGGCTGTGTAATTACGTTTGGTGTTCTATATTAATCGCCAATGTTTACTTTCGTTGGTAACGCATAGCTTGGTGAATGAAGGAAACATTTTTAAGTGTTATTTTGGATATACAATATATATCTTTTGCAATCTAATTTGTCTGGCAAAGATTGTAATTTGCTTATAATCTGAAATTTTTTTAGTTTAATGCAGTCTGAATTAAGATTTTGCTTTTGACTAAGCAAAAAAAAATAATAGAAACAAATAAGTTCAATTTATGTTGTACTACAAAAGAATTTCCTCCAAAATTAAGTAAATGCATCAGTGCAAATCAAATGCAAATTCATTACTACATAGAAATGCTGTTCAATTTAAACAGTTTTAAAAAATTTAAAAATCTATTTAAGCTTTCACGCCGAAGAATTCAAACGAATAGTTGGCCGATGATTTATAAGAAATGCATTTGTTAAAAAAATGCTTTGAAAAATCTGTATATGTATTTTGTTATGGAGCTTCGATTTTTTTTTTAATTTACGTTTATTTTGAAGTTTACTTATACCCATTAAATTTTCTTTACAATTCGACTTAAATTTGTACATTTCTTTTATAGTTATAATCTCAATCAAACTTTTATTTTTTTTTTAACTTTTTTAAATTTTAATTTTTTAAATACGAAATAAAAGCTTAGAAAGGTTTAAAAGGCTAAAAAAAAAGGCTAAAATCAGTAGAATTTATATAAATATTCACTATTAATATTTTATGTAAATTTATTGATTGTAAAATATTTATTATATTTATACTAGATGCCTGGTTGTTAAGCATTCAACTGCAATAGTAGATCAGAGCAAGGTTTTGCCTTAAAAGTGTGTACAATCTTGTAACTGTATTTTCAAGTTTGTATAATTCTGCTCTATGTATTTTTAAAAGTATCAATCCTGCTCTTGGATAAGTTTGAAGTGTAAATTCGTATGTATTTTTAATTACGTTTGCTGATTTTTATTTTGTCATTATTTTTAATAAAATACTGAATTACTAAATTGGATGACTTGTGATTATCTTTGTCCACTGTTTAAATGAATGAAAATATAATTATTATAAAATGTTGCTCATTATTCTAAATATAAATCATCAAAATTTTGTTTCAAGAAAAATTATTTGCTTCTTAACTGAAATCTTTCGTAAAATTCCAGATTTAACCCTTTATCTAATTTAATTAGCTACCGTAAATTTGCTGAACTATTAAAACATATTTAAGTATTTTAAATTGCTATGTTCACTAGTTAAAAAAGAAGTGTTGAGTTTCTAAAAGTATTTATTAGAAGCAGCTTAAAGGAAATAAAAATCGCTCCATGGGATAACGTCATTCCGTCAAACTCCTTAGAATGATTTTAGATTTTAAATACCGTTAAAACTTCTTAATTTTACATCTTACTCCTTACAAACTTAATCTTTGTTTTAACTTTTCACTTTAGAACATTCTGCCGCAAGATCGCACTAAAACATGAAAAGTACTATTCAAACTCATTGAATACAGAAATTCTTGCAAAGACTGCACACCTAAAAACATGTAATTTAGGTTTGAATGAACACAACTTTAAATTATTAATGTGTGCAGCAGTTACTGTTAAGTTCTTAAATTATCAAAAAGTGATAGAAACTTTTTCATTTCGTACCCTTGAAAATGTGAGTAAACCTCTTTGGACTCCTTAAAAATGTCAAACAACCCTCCTTAATTTCAAAATTATGTATCAACCCTGCAATACCAATTACAAATGGTACGTATAAAATAAACGTCAAGGATGCCTAAGGGGTGATAAAAATGCCAATCAGGGTGAAATCTTAAGAACAATTTTCTTTCTCTGGTAACCCTATTGAGTCTTAGCACTTGCGCAGTCGAGTTTTCCTCTGAATTGTCGCCACTCTTCCCAATTCAAGCACTCTAATCTAGACCAATTGGAACAAGATACAACAGTTAAATCGATACAATATTCATTATTAATTTCTTTCAGAATAAATACACTTTTCGGGAAAATACCAATCAGTTACACGTGAAGTAACAAAGAACTTGATTAAATCTTTTCAGTACAAACGAAGCAAAGATAATATCACATTGATCGAACTCTGTTATGGTGTTCCTTCGCATAGTTTCTTCCTGTTTGAATAAGATGGTCAAAAATTCAAGTTCAACACTGAAAATAAATTTTTAATGTGGAAGTAGCTCAAATAATAGTTCTTTCAATGTAATGTTCGTATCGTTCGTTCAAATAAAGGGTATACTGTATGATGATTGGGAATTAATGTCGGTAAGTGTAAATGCATTAAGATTTGTTGTTTGTCTTGGATTCAAAATGCATGCATTTATCTTTTAAATAGAAATTGGAAACTTTTTGGAAGAAAATCCAAATAAAAGCATAGGTTTTTATCTAAAAGTAACTGGGACGTATTTCTTAGTATACAAAGGTATGTTCGTATGTAAAAGTTCAAAACCATTTAAAAGTTACTATACTTAGTTGCTTATAGCTTAAAGACGTGCACCATACCATAGCGTTTATGAGGAAAGCTGAGGAAATGACTAAATAAGTACCATTAAGTAAAAAAATCGACTAAAACATGTCTTTAAGTAGGGTAGGACAAAATCTGTTTAATTTTAAACCAAATATTTAATGCAAACAATGCTATCTAAATTTAAAGTAGTTTAAAATGTAATAATAAATGCACACACACACAACAAAACCTTTGAAACATTGATTTTAATGTTTTTCGTTTTATAAATAGCGGTTATTAAATTAAACACCGTTAAATTTTAGCTTTCATATTCATTTTAGTTTTAATACCTTGAATTTAAATAGTTTTATTCATATTGATTCAAATACTTTTTATTGATTTTGTAAAACTTTTTTATATGTCAGAGACAAATTAACAATACAAGACCTGGAAGTCATCAAGAGTTAAAAGAAGAAGAAATAGTGGCAGAATTTGGAACATTGAAAAATGGTGATGCATTGAGAAATGACATTTTTACATATCTATAAAAAAATTCCAACCGTTTGGGAGGCGACCATTTTGAACATTATTTGCTTTAGCTTGATTGATTATTTATTTTATGTGAATTTCATTTTTTTAATTATAATTGGATGTACACTTTATTTAGTTGAAATATGACTGTGTTAATAAAATAATATTTATGGTACAGCAACTTCGCCCCCCCCCCCTTCCTCTTCTTTCTCCCAGCATATGACGCGTTGAGAGAAAGTTATTTAATGATCTAGTAATTTTATAATTCAAGCAGGTGAAAACTGATTCTTTAACTGCTTTCTTTTTTCTGTGGTTGTACAATTTCGTTCTATACGTAGTTAATATCATCGTGTTTGTATAATGTAGTTTATGTTGTTTTGTTATTCTAGTGTTTTGTTTTATTGTTTGTCTGATGCATGTTCTGTACTTCCTATCTATTTTTCGCAGTCATGCAATACGTATATAGGTTATTAGATTAATTTACGTAGCATTGGAGTAGTCGCACTGTGCACTGGATATATTGCTGTGAAAAGAATAGATTTTCTATAATATCATGTATAAAATCAATACAAATCTTGTTCTTACCCAGCTAGTTAGCCTAGACTTAGGCATCGAAATAACAAAGTCAGAACTCTCTTTACACCACACTTGAAAACGAATAGCTTCTACCAAGACTAGGCCTGGACGATGTATCGATAAATCGTGGAAAACCGGTTTGAGGTCGACATCGTCATATCGGTTTCGCGAATTTCCCGATGACGATGTATCGTGATATATCGGTTTTTCCCGATGTCACACAGCCAATCCCAGGGTATCATCACGGTTTCAAACGATGTCACGCAGCCAATCCCAGCGCACCATCATGGTTTTCCGGTGTCACGATATTCGATGCATCGATGGTTCGATGTTTTTATAGCGCATGCGCGATTCATCACGATTCATCGTGAAAAACCGGTATTGACATCGCCACATCGGTTTCGCGATTTTCACGTTGAGTTGCCAAACCAGTATTTCATGGTTTTCCGGTATCACGATTTTCGATGGTTCGATGTTTTCATAGCGCATGCGCGATTCATCACGATTCATCGTGAAAAACCGGTATTGACATCGCCACATCGGTTTCGCGATTTTCACGTTGAGTTGCCTATCAGTATCTCATGATTTTCCGGTGTGAAATTTCGCGTTGATGATGGCGTGTTATTTTAGCATCTTTGGAGGAAATTTGGGTATAGATCGACACAATGATTCTGATGTTTATTTATGTGCATGTGCGATTTTCCACCACGGTACTTAGATTTTCGATGCCGCGATAAAAGGCTAACTAATGAGAATTTTTTTGATAGTTAATTTTGCGATTTCTGCGCTGATTTTTTATTTGTAGGGAATAAGACGACACATAAAGATTGAAATTTAAAAATTTCAAACTGCGAGAGAGCAAATAATTCTACTTGTTTGCTGAATTTATCTAGGTAAGCTTTATATTACGTTTTTTAATTAGTTAATGGTTTTTTTTTGCTAAAAATACTTAAAAACAAAATAATTTTGCAAAATCTGCGAATTTTAAAGATGTTTCCATTTTTTTTTAATTTATGAGGAATTTCTTAAAATCATTTGTGTCCTGATGATGACTTTTGTTTCCAGAATTTTTTTTGTGTGAAATTGAAATTCAATACAATTAAAAAATTTTAAAACAAAAAGGATTTTGCACATTTCAAGTTGAATTCCGAAAACCCTCTTGTTTCTTGATGTTGCAATCAATCCGCTTGCATCCCTTTTTGTTGTGAACTTCTGTGGAAATATAGGTTATATATGCCGTCATCATTACTAACAGGAATCAAATGCCCTTTTATTTCTATTTATGTAGAAGTTTTTCTCTTTGTAAATAAGCTAATTTTTGAATCTACTTGATCATATATGGTGCGTGGAACACACACATATATATATATGCAAAATCTTGTTTTAAATCATGCGTGTTTCTTAAACGTACAACGCAGATCTTTATTTGTTATTTTTTTCCTACCACAATTTTATATAGCAAAGAAAAGAACTTAAAAAAAATTTTATGCACGCACACACATGTATATATGTATATGTATATGTATATATATGTATATATATATATATATATATATATATATATATATATATATATATATATATATATATATATATATATATATATATATATATATATATATATATATATATATATATATATATATATATATATATATATATATAGTGATGTAGGAACAAGGTTTTGCTTTTTACTATGCATAAAATGCATGGTTAACATCACGATGTATCGTAATATCGTGATGTTAGAATGCCGATGTATCACGATGTCAAAATTTGAACATCGCCCAAGCCTAACCAAGACTTCACTTGATGCTAATTTGCTACTTCACTTGATGCTAATTTGCACAAATATGCTTTTAAATTGAACGCACTGGATCAACAGCTTACAGGTTTCCCAGTACTCTTACATTATGTTCATTACAACCTTTACGTGGTGTGTACACGTCCAAATGATCAGGGCTGAAAATGAATTTCTCTAGAGTTAAGCAAGAATCAAAAAATGAGAGTGGGACAAGGCCAATTCAAAATAGATGGGCAGACAAATAGTCTTGGTCCATTTAAAGTCTGAAACTGGCAAGTGACGAACATCTTAGGGAGTCCTAGAGGAAGATGTTCTTCTTTCTAACGAATGGAAACATTTCTTACCATCTGCTACTTGTAAAACCAACATATCTTACCATCTGCTGCTTGGAAAACCAACATCTCTTACCATATGCTGCTTGGAAAACCAACATCTCTTACCATTTGCTACTTGGAAAACCAACATTCATTACCATCTGCTACTTAGAAAACCAGCATCTCCTACGATCTGCTGCTTGTAAAACCAACATCTCTTACCATCTGCTACTTGGAAAACCAACATCTCTTACCATCTGCTACTTGGAAAAGTCTAAATTTCGCTCTTAATTGAAAATTCTGGTGGTGAACGAATTACAGAATTTAAGGACAATGTCTACAAGACTTTTGTAGCGGAGGTAGGTAGTTGAATTTACTTCGTATTGCAGCAACACATCGGACTATTGACGACGATATGGGATCAACTCTGAAGGGAGAGATACGATAACAGTACCTTGTAAATTTTAATCATGGCCAAAGGTCAATACTTTCTCATGTCATAGAATTTAATCTATTTAACAATCTATGTAAATTGGAGTAAAGTATTGCAGAGAACTAGAACATTTAATTGTTTTATCAGAATTTGTACACACGATTTCGGAAAGCATTAAAAGTCATTAAGCACGCATACTATGAAACATTTGGTCATGATTACTTATTCTGCATTTATTTTTCCCTATAATAAATAAGTTCATTCTGTTTGTAAGACTAACAGCAGATTTTACTTAACATATCATTTTTATAAAATGTAGACATCACACTTTGCAAACGTCAATTCTACCTCTTATAAAATTCTGTATGGGTATAGTTATTCAAAACAACCAACATAAAAGTCTTCAGGCTCCAAATTTAGGCTATTAACAAGACTTTATTTTACCCTATCATAAATGTATACATTCTGTTAGTAAGATTAAACAAAATTGCAGATTTTATTTAACATATGTTTATAAAATGTAGACATCATATTTTGAAAACGTCAATTCTACCTCCTATAAAATTCTGTGTAGGTATATTCATAACTTAACATTGTCTGTCTTTTGTTTGACTCAGCTTTGCCAAATATGAATCTTTCAGTATAAAATTCAAAACAACCAACATAAAATTCTAAGGACTCCAAACTTATGTCATTAAACAAGACTTTAGACAGAGAGAAACTTGAACAAGAACCTACTAGATATTCTTTCCCAACCATATTACTCCCGAGCTATCATATACTGTAAATTCTCTAGTCATATATACAGAGATTCTACATACTTGAATAATTATTCCAGAAGCATTATAAATGAAGTTTAACTGCGCATAACAATTCAAAAAACAGTAATAAATTTCTTCTACATTTCCCTTCTCACATAAGAACTAGAGAAATTACTCATATACAAATCCTCTTTTTCTGGAGTACCAAGAACATTAAATTAGTAAAATTGAATTTTTAAAACTTCCGTCACATTTTTGCAGTAGTTAATTTAAGCAAAGCTTGTATTGGGGCTAAACACAAGAACAATACTAAACATTCCTTCGTACTACCATTTAGATATACCCCTATAACTCAAACTGTCTATTCAAACTGTAATTCTACACATATGAATAATTAATACAGCGGCATTGTAAGTGAACTTTAACTACGCAAGGCAATTCAGAAAATTTTCCTTCTACATTTCCATTTTCAAATTTTCGAGGGATTACTCAAGTACAAATCCTCTCTCATTCCGGATTACGCATTACTTTATAAAAGCGAAATTGATTTTTTCAAAACCTTTTATCCCACATATTTTCTTTGGATAATTTACGCAAAGCTGGGAAAAGCCCTAAAAAGAGCGTTTTCCCTAAGCAAGGTATTTTTATGGATTAAGCTATTTTTTCGCCGCCTAAGCTCCCTTAATAACTTGACAATTTGATCATTCACCTGACAACAATTCGTTGATCTCAGTTAAACCGTAGTATATTGAAAATTTATTAATTTAATTAAGTTCCTCCGCTTTCCCCAAAAAGGGCTTATATTTGTTCACTTTTAAATAAAATCTATTCCACATTTCGCTACTGAAACACGCAGAGAGTACAACTAATTACGCATTCTTTAGAATTTTCCCGATTTACTTTTGAATTCAAAAGTGTATTTGGTATTTGTAATAAGTGTAAATTTAAAAGCTGTTGAGGATAGCGTATTTCTTGGCTGGTTGTCTGTGAGTGTTATGGCGCAGGTACCATATGCAAGCTGGAAAAAAACAGACAACTAGTAAAAAATGTGGAAGGGGGTAAAAGGATTGGAGAATAAAATAACGGAATGAAGCTGGAAAAGATCGCGTTTGTAATCCTGGAAGCGTTAATACCCGTATTTACAAAAGACAGTAAATCCTATGAGAAAAGAAAAGATCCCAAAGGTATTTCGAGACCGTGAAGACAGTCCACACCTAAAGATGATGTGCCTCTGAAGAATTTTTGATTTCTTTATTTTTAAAGGCCGCGGTAAAATGGTTTTTAGCCGAATGATGTGCTTCTGAAGATTGTTTGATTTCTTTATTTTTAAAGGCCATGGTAAAAGGGTTTTTAATCGGTGATTAGCAACAGGTGGGGTGCGAGTATGTACATGGGGTATGGTGCACGATGAATCTGCCGTAGCTTAAACTGTCATCACCTTAGCTTTGTGTGAAGGTTTGGAGGAGAGTGCCAGCTGAGATGTTGACCTCGTCATCTGATAGTACTTCAAAATTGACGAGGTATTTTCCTCTGATCTTTCCTTTCAGGAATGATCCCGGACCATCACCATTGTGTTGCTTCAGTGCAATGTAAAGACGCTTGACGCAACGCATGTGTTCTTGCAACCAAAATTCCAAATGGTTTGGTTTCGTCAACATAAGCCACATCACATGAGCAGGGTATGTGATACATTCCCCACCTGATGGTTGGTTTGAATGGGATCCTTAACCGTCCTAAGGGGGGGGGGGGGCTTATGACGAGATACCTCATCCTTCAAGATCTGGCCATTTTTGCTAATGACGATATAATCTCGTCATCAAGGTATTGCCGATTTTCTTACGATTACGAGGTAGTAATCTGGTTGGTTTTCTAATGGCTATAAATCACGTTAGTCAAGATTGGGTCAGATTTGCTGATGGCGAGGTTTCGTGTCCGGACAACCAACCCCCAAGAGGGTTAACAGATTTAAAATCGATCTTGCTCGAGGGAAAAACAACTTTTGGAAGGAAAGGATATTGTACCAAGTATAAATGGTTCAGATCAATCTCAAGCTTATTAAATTAAATAGAAAGAAATTTTGATATCTTGCTATTCACTATTTCTGCTAAACGCAGTTTCAGTATTGTGATATCAATGACTCAGTAGAATCAACTGTTCAATGAAGTGCTACATTTTGTTATTAACACGTTCGTTTTTACTTGTAATAATTATTTTAAATTTTAATATTTTAATTTAATACAATCTTGTTATTATTTGCTTTCTTTTCAAAAAAATTTATCCTTGTGGAGAATGGATAACAGCTGATCACATATCTATATTTTCAAACTTTGGAGGCACATTAAGACCACATTTGAAATAGTCAACAGCTGCACCAATTTCAAATCTGATCAAGAACAAAAGTTATAAAGAATACGTCAAACTTATACCTGATCTGATGCTTATTGTTTTTGGAAAATAGTGGATAGTGTTTTTATTTCCTGTATTGTACATATTTGTACTTCGTGTGTTGCATTCTGTATATTTAAAGTTTAATAAAAGTAATTTTATGTCTTTTCATGGGACGGTAATTTTAAATTTTAAATTTATTATTATTTCTTGTTATTATTCTGTTTTTAGAAATTGTTTTTTTCCAAATACTTCCCCGAAAAATATAATAAATGGCAATTCATCTTATTCGAACTTTTTTTTTAATTATTTTATTTTTGATTTAAGAGGAGCATTTATTCAAGAGGAATAATGTTTTATGAAGAAACGATAATCAGAAAAAATCTTCTACATAAAAGAACATTTAAATTTTTTTCTAAGTGTTTGTTATCATGATAATTATCAAATACAAACTTAAAGAATTTTAGAAACTGTTATTCTTGTACGCATGAATCCGAATTCTTGAATGCCTAAAAATCAATACCAAACAAGTTATTTTATACTTAAATAATTCATTCAAATTTCTACAAAACTTTAATCAAAAATTTTTATGAATATATAATGATCAAAAAAGTAGTGGAATAAACTTTCAATAAATTCATAAAAAAAGTGTGTAGAATTTCTTAAAGCAAATGTTTTTCGTTATCTATAATGGTTTAAGAATAAATCAAGTTTGGAAAAAAATAAAAAAAATTAATTAAAATATTAACAAAGAAATATGTGAAATTTCGTATCTGTTTTGATAATAATGAAAATGAAGTCAAAGCTGTGTTGGGTACTTCGGATAGTAAATTAGATGTTAAGACAGTTAGCAATCAAATTAATACCTTTTTGGAACTAATTTACGTTTGATGATTTCTCTCTATATATTTTGCATTCTTTTAAAAGATTTTTAAGTATTAGTGGTTCTATTTTCCCTTCATTCCTCTAAGAGTTATTCTCAAAGTTAATATTCATAGGAAATTTCAAATGTGTTAATTCTATATTTTAAATAATTCCAAATATTTCCAATATGATTCAAGTTGAGACTATGTACAGGTGTTACGATGACTTTTGACGCGTTATAGTATCTAATAATATAAAAATATGAACATTATGCCTCGGATCTTTATCCTGACTAGGTTTTTAATCTTATTGCCCCATTTTTAGCCCCTCCCTTAAAGCTTTTTTCAAAAAACTTAGTTACAAAAATTTGACCCGGTTTAGAGTTAATATAAATTTAATTTTAATTACGCGTGTTCAAACAATCCGATAATTATTATGTTATTATATTTATTATGCAAGTGCAGACGATAATATTGTGAACAGTAACCATGATTTTAATTCGATAGAAAAAAGGAATTTCTAATTTAGAAGAACAAGATAAGAATTGAAAGAGAGTGTGGATGGTTATTCTTTATGATTTTATATCTTTAGTTTTCTAAATAAATGCTAATTTTTAATGAGCTTTCGTCGCCGTATATGAAACCAAAGATCCAGTCTACAATTATTTAACACAATCGAACTGATCGAACCCCAAAAAAGTGAATATACCCAAACCAATATCCTCGCCAAGGAAAATTGGGCTGAGGTTATCACGCAATGTTCCGACAACCGAGAAGCAATAGTACAGCTCAGGACCTGTACTTCTACTACTAACACCATGTCTTATTCTGAGAGTAAGTTTTCAATTAATGTTCAGTATTGGACTCCCATAACTAAAAAAATATTGATTTTAGATTCATCTATAAGTATAATTCTTTTTAATTACAGAATTCTCCCGAAGGTGATTAATGTTGGCCTATAGCTATTTGTCTTTTCTCTTCGAAACCCTTTGATAGGCTTTATTTGTTTAGGGCTTTTTTCTAATACTTGCCCATAAAAGTCGAACTTTCTTTTAAATTTTAGCATTAGAAAAACCTTTTAAACACCTGCTTCAAAAGTCAGTTTAACTTGTCTCGTTTAAAGGATGTAACAAATATTCCAGTTGATGCCTCTCTTCATTGTCACAAACGCACTTTGGATGTTCAGCTCGTGGTTTACTTTCAATTGAATTTGTCTCATACTTTAAAGTTATATTACTTGTATGAATAGTTGACTAGCTTGCATTTTCGTTGATATTCCAGAGATTGTCCACCATTCAAGGAAATAATGTTTTCTAGCATGGAAGAAAATAACATTTTTTGTTGACCCCATGTTTACAAATTTGTTATGAATTAAATTTAAGAATTTTGCATGTTTAAAGTCTTTTTAAGTATAGATCTATATATTTTTAGAAATTTATATATTTCTTTCATTTCTTCCAGAATGCTATATATCCAATACATTTTACGGATACTTTCATTGTGAATACAAAATATTTTATCTGCTTACTATTCTAAATAAATTTGAAGCTATAGTCTATTTAGTATAGTCCTATGATACCGAATGAAATAAATAAAACGCTTAGCTTTAGTGTAATAGTTACTGATATTTTTAATGAAATGTTTAAATATATGTCATGATGAAATACTTTTTCGAATAACTATATGTTTAAAACATTTCACATATACGAGCAAACATGTTTTGATTTTCAAATTTTGTAACCCATTTTCTGAATCAATGTCAACATTTCTATGTCAACATTTCTCTGTCAACATTTCTATGCAACATTTTTCTATGCAGAGGAGTATGAATTTTGTGATCCTATGAAGCCTGTTTATATTCTATACTGAGTCCAAGCAGTATCTCTCTTGGTCTACTTCGGGTTTGATCCCCTGACCGTCTTCGATAGTTATTTGTTATGCTACAGAACAATGTTGACTCAACTACCTACATTGAACTCTAATGCAAATCTATGTAAAACTGTCCACCTAAATTATATTCTCCAATTCATAAGTGCGATGCACTAAGAAAAGTATCTTTAATATATGAAAACATTTATAACCTTTTTACATGACATTTTCACAATCTACAGCACACAAAATGGCATCCATACCATTTTTCACGATGCACTATGTACCCAGAGATTTGAGCGACACAGTTCTCGCAATCCACAAACCTCCCAAAGCTTTGTATAACATTTTTAAAGATCCATAAGCTATTCATCACCCCAAAAGTTTACACAGCAATTTTCACCGTACCCAGGAAGATAAAAAAGTTCTGCGTAACATTATTTTACAATACGTAGAATCACCAAAGATTTATATAGCCCTTTTCACAATCCGCAATGCCGGTAAAGTTTTACATAACCATTCGCACAATGCCCAAAGTTCACAAACTTGTACGGTAGTATTATTATATACAAGAATTTCCAGAGCTTTACGTAACGTTTCCACACTGCATAAGATCCTAAAAGTTTTGCATAGCAGTTTTCACCATCTACAAGTTGCGAAAAGGTCTGCATGGCATATTTCTCACAATCCACAACGGTATGCGTTCAAAGAGAGTGGTTACCACACCATTTTTCACGATCCCGCCGTTCTAACCACCAACTCACCTTGCACGAAACGCCACTCAATATCCGAAGTGTTCTACGCACGAAATTGAGATCACAGTCTGAGGAGAAAAAGTAAGACCTCCAAAGGTTTGCATAACAGCTTTCATCATCCACAAGTTTTTCAAAACGTTACCACAACGTTTTCACAATCCCACCAAAAGGTTTAGTAGCATTTCTCACAATCCAGAACGGTATGCTTCCAAAAGTTACCACATCATTTCTCACAATCCCACTGTCCCAACTACCACCTTACCTTACACCGATCATTTCCCAATATCTAAAGTGTCCCATGCACGATGGTGAGATCACAGTCTGAGGAGAAAAGGTAAGATCTCCAAAGGTTTGCATAACAGCTTCCATCCTCTACAAGTTTTTCAAAAGGATACCACACCATTTTCACAGTCCCACCAAAAGGTTTAGTGCCATTTCTCACAATCCAGAACGGTTTGCTTCCAAAAGTTACCACATCATTTGTCACAATCCCACTGTCCCAACTACCACCTTACCTTACACCGATCGTTTCCCAATATCCAAAGTGTCGCATGCACGATGTTGAGATCACAGTCTGAGGAGAAAAGGTAAGATCTCCAAAGGTAGAGCAGCTTTCATCATCCACAAGTTTTTCAAAAGGATACCACACCTTTCTCACAGTACCACCAAACAGTTTACTGGCATTTCTCACAATCCAGAACGGTATGCTTCCAAAGGTTACCACACCATTTTTCATAATCCCACGACCTTACCTTACACCGAACGTTAGCCAATATCCGAAGTGTCCCATGCACGATATTGAGATCACAGTCCGAGGAGAGAAAAAGTAACTCCAAAACCGAAACACGTCCCATCTCATAAAAAACAATCGATAGCGTCTGCATTTCTCTCCGGCGAAGACACATAAGGCTGGAGATCAAAGTAAAAAAAAACGGCCCTTACGCGATCGGGGGTAAAACAATGCATGCCTCGTGTCAAAACCGATGACAGAGAATGTATCTGAACCCCAGCCATCCGTGTGAAGCCCGTTCTCTGTTTCTCGAGAAATGAATGAAGGAGAGGAAGGAGTAGCATTATTTAAAATAAATGATGTCTTATGGCGAACCCTTCAACGTTTTTTTTTCTTAATAGAATAACGATATTTTTCGAATACAGAGGGGCTTCCATTTGTCCCTCCCCTCCCCGGCACCTCCCTAATGAAAAATCATTCTGCGGTCGATATTATAGCAAGGCAGCGAGGGTGTTCTGCCTTTCCCTTGATGGCGTTGAGATATTTTTTTTATGCTCAGCCATGCGAAGACCCGTGTTGTGTGCCTACAAGAGTGTTGATTGCGTCGTTTTTGGTGGGTCATTTCAATAACCATTTCTGAAATCTGTTTTCAATGGTGTTGTTGTTTTCCCCCTGGAGTGCTTTTATTGTTTTTAGCTGCTCTTTTTTCACGTTTAGCTGGGGTTGTTGTAGATTATTTTTATAATCCCTCGCATGTATGTCAAGAATTAGGTGGAAAATGGTAGGAAAAAATTCCAATTTACATTCTCGAACACGTACCTTTCTATCGAGCGTTATCTTTTTCTTCAAGCTTTTGATACGAGAGAATTTTTTAATCTTTCGATTATACTTTCGTTTATTTTTCTTGTACGTAAATGGTGTTATTTTTGTTGTGTATGAAAGTGTTTTTGCTGCGATGATTTAATTTCACAAATCATTTGAAGGCTTTTTGATCCTTTTGGACGATGGGGGGGAAAGATCTCGGCATCATCAAATTCATCTCAAAACTGACGAGATCTTTATCTCGTCATTCGTCGAATTTCTTCTAATGATGTGAAACATCGTCCATCAAGATCTACCAATCTATGGTTCTGCTAAAGACGAGATACCTAATCAAGACAGTCACCAGAATCTTCTAAAGCAATGGTTTTAACCTAGATAAACCCTATGAAACAAGGAATGGATCATCTCAATTCAATGCTTTTGATAGGACCCCTGGAACATAAATGAACCTACAAAATTGATTTATATGCCTAGTTTAGTTATCCAAAAATAATATTTCGTCAAATGTATTAAACATAAAATAGAGGTTGTTTATGCGAGCGTGCCTGATAATTATCGTGGTGTGGTGATTAGAGGTACACTCGCAATTCATAATTAGGTGAGGTAGTTCTTTAGGTGCAATATACCGAAAAAATTAACTTTAAACCTTCAAGTTGTTTCTATGAGATACCTCGTCCTAGATCTGTCAATTGTGAAGAAACTCTTTTGTGAGTAACCAGAAAATATCCTCCGCTGACGAGATCAATAAAATCTTAAAATTAGGATTGGAATCAGCCAACCAGAGAAATGTCAACGACGAGTTAACCCTCCAAGTGGTTTCGACGAGATACCTTATCAGTGTTGTTTATGAGGAGATATCTCGAAAAGACAAAACTGACATATTACTACAAAGGAATGAACATCCAAGCACACTGTTCCTTGCCTGGAACTGGCAGTAGTTTTAAACACGTTTTTGCCACTACAGAGTGGTTTTCGATAGGAAGTAAACCACAAGAAGGTTTAACCTTTAACTGCTGTCATGGGTCTAACAGACCCCGATTCATTTTTGACAGTGTTTCCACCCCTTAAAGTGAATATTGGTCCCTGTCGTATTCAGTACCTTCCTACTACGTCCTACAGAAGCCACATTCCAAGACTGGTTTGGCTGCCCCTGCACAAAAAGAATTTCAGGATATTGTTGATAATTGGTCGGAAATAGAGTACTGGGACAGTGAAATATCGAATAATATTATTGAAAGCGAACACGAAACTGATTCGGAAATTTATACAGATAAAGATAAAGACATTTCAAGTGTGTCTTCACAAGAAGAATATTTCTACGGAAAAAATAACTTCAATTGGGATGTCTGGGGGGGGGACCTAATAGTGCCGTTAGAACATCAAAACACAACATAGTTTTATATTTTCCAGGGTTGAAACGTCCTGCAAAATTAGGTCCGAAAGCTGAGCCTGAAGAGACATGGAACTACTTAACTTATATAATAATGTTAAATATATTTCATGTTAAAAATTGAATTACCTAAATTTAAAATGTATAAATAATAATTATCTAAAGAATCTCATTAATATATTACATTAATCAACTTTATACGCACTTTAGTGAGCGAGGTCTGAGAGGCCCCTCCACACTAGTTACAAGACGGTTTGTGACACAGCAGTCAAGGGTTTAAGAGGGCTAGAAATATTAATAAATTATCATCCGAGTCATCGGAATTTTTTAAGGTGACAGGGCTAACACACAAAACACCAAAGCACATACAATTAATCCACTTCAAATCCTATTGACCCCAGAAAGCGACTGAAATGAATTTTTAAAAACAGCTTGCAGGCTATACCACACGATGAGCGCAAGTGTACCTCATCTGCTGTTGCGTGGTTCAACAATCCAAAAGCTAGATGTTTGTAACCAATACTCTGAACCTCGCATAAAACTCGTGCGGCGGCGGCGGACCACAATGCGGGCTCCACACCAATAACTAAATTAGCATACATAGTAGAATTCTAGAACTCTTTTGCGAGGTTACAAATACAGATAACGGCTGCTGTATTGATTGTCCGCCATGCTACAGACTTAACGCCCTGCGCTATTGCCCTGTAGCTGCCTATATTTTATTGAGGAAGGGACGACTTTGCCTCATAGAAAACATGCGGTTTATGAGCTTTTGACTCCCGGATATGCTTTTTTTCTTATAGTCGGAAGAAAAATGTGCAGATGGTATTTTTATGCATTGGTGTATGTCGTTCGCGTTTTTCGACTCGAAGAGGTCTACATTGGGGGGTTTGGTGTCTTGTGTCTGTCTATTTCGTGACGGTTGCGTGGGTTTTAAATTTCTATTCTGCATTCAAATTCTTATTTTAGTTACAATGTTCGGCATGTGTATTCCATAAATGAATTGATTTTCAACATGTTCAAAATTTTCTACTTTGAAATTCCATATAATAATCGTATAATTTGTATCTAATTGTGAAATATCTGCAGTCAATTGAGATGCTTGTGGCGAAGGGGAACAATACAGAGAACATTTCGAAACTGTGTCGGTCTACACCAAAAATAAAAATATTATCCTTCCAAGTGGTTTTGATCTCGTGATCAAGACATTGCCGATATTATTATGGTGACGAGTTCAAGATCTTGTCAGTTTTCTTCTTAATACTAGATGTCTCGTTCATCAAGATCTTTTCAGTTTTCTTCTTATGACTAGATGTCTCGTTCATCAAGATCTTGTTGGTTTTCTTCTTATGACTAGATGTCTCGTTCATCAAGATCTTGTCAGTTTTCTTCTTATGTCTAGATGTCTCGTTCATCAAGATCTTTTCAGTTTTCTTCTTATGACTAGATGTCTCGTTCATCAAGATCTTGTTAGTTTTCTTCTTATGTCTAGATGTCTCGTTCATCAAGATCTTGTCAGTTTTCTTCTTATGTCTAGATGTCTCGTTCGTCAAGATCTTGTCAGTTTTCTTCTTATGACTAGATGTCTCGTTCATCAAGATCTTGTGAGTTTTCTTCTTATGACTAGATGTCTCGTTCATCAAGATCGTGTCAGTTTTCTTCTTATGGCTAGTTGTCTCGTTCATTCAGATCTTGTCAGTTTTCTTCTTGTGACTAGATGTATCGTTTATCAAGATCTTGTCAGTTCTCTTCTTGTGACTAGTTGTCTCGTTCATCAAGATCGTGTAAGTTTTCTTCTTGTGACTAGATGTCTCGTTCATTAATATCTTGTCAGTTCTCTTCTTATGACTAGATGTCTCGTTCATCAAGATCTTGTTAATTCTCTTCTTATGACTAGATGTCTCGTTCATCAAGATCTTGTCAGTTCTCTTCTTGTGACTAGATGTCTCGTTCATCAAGATCGTGAAAGTTTTCTTCTTGTGACTAGATGTCTCGTTTATTAAGATCTTGTCAGTTTTCTTCTTATGACTAGATGTCTCGTTCATCAAGATCGTGTAAGTTTTCTTCTTATGACTAGATGTCTCGTTCATCAAGATCTTGTCAGTTCTCTTCTTATGACTAGATGTCTCGTTCATCAAGATCTTGTCAGTTTTCTTCTGATGACTAGATGTTTCGTTCATGAAGATTCTGTCAGTTTTGTTAATGACCCGGCAACCTGCAAGAGGGATAAGGACAACCTGAAAATTCTAAATATTAATTATTCACCGATATATTAAAACTTGTTTCTAACAATACATTTGTGTAGGTTTATGAGTTTTTGAATCCCGGGGTCTTTGTTCTCGTATTGTTAAAAATGTTCCTGTGAAATGTGTAGATGGTGTTTTTACACGTTGGTGTGGGTTGCTAGCTTAGGTGGAGACGATGAGGTCTGAGTTGGTGGTTGATGTTTTATATTTGTCTATTTTGTTGTGGTTACGTGGTTTTTAATTTTTCCATTGTGTGGTTCAAATTATTATTTTAATAAAGTCTTCATCAAATGTATTCCATAAATGAATTTATTTACAATATTTCAAAATTTTCTTTCTTGGAATTTTATATAATAATAACCAGATAATTTTGATCGCATTGTTATATGCTTATATGCCGTGTACTGAGACGTGTTGTGGAAGACGTGAAGAATGCAGAGAGCACTTCGGAAATACGTCACGGCCCCACCAAAAAATTCAAAATGTTAAGCCCCAACTTAATAGAAATTCTGAATCAATCCAGGTAAACATTTTAAGTACTACATACTTATACACTTTTTTAATCTTCAATCAATCCTTCTATACGGGATGATTAACCCTCGGGCAGCGAGAAATAGCCTTAGAACGTGAAAACTAACATATATGCTTTAATTAAATAACGAAACTGAGGAAATCTATCGATGAAAATTTGCATTGTTCTATTTTGCAGAAACCAGAGAAAAGAAGTTTCAAATAAACCCTCCAAATGGTTTTCGACGAGATATCTCGCCCATCAAGACCTGGTTAAATTTGTTTATAACGAGATTTCTCGACATCAAGAATGCCGATTGAATTTCGAATGATGAAGATGATGCTGTTTTTTATGACGAGGTCATCAGGTTAGTTTTTTTTTTAATGATCTCGTCCATCAAGATCTGATTGATTTTGTTAATGTCAAGATACCTCGCTTGGGTAACCAGCAGAAAGAATAGCAAATCATCGACAGAACAGCAACTCATTTGATTACATTTTCGAAGACACCAAATTCTTATTTTCATGATGCTTATTAAAACACAACATGCACACGATATAGTATAACACTTCAAATATGCTAATATTTTAAATTTTTTTAATCTTAAGACTCTTAATCAGTTTTTAAGAATCCGTTCAGAAAAATATATTCAATGTCAGTACGTCAATGAGTTTCAGCTTGAAGCTGACGATTTGAAATATTGCGTTACTTACTTTTTCCAAATGTAGCCTCATTTTTCAGAACAATAAAACTATCTTATTAAAGAATGAAATTCCAATGCCTTAAGAATTCTTTATTTAGGTATATTTCCAATGTTTGGAAAATTCGGGGAGTTAAATTGTTACTTTGAATCCTGTTGGAATTTCATGTGATAATAACAGGATAATTTTGATCGCGGTGTTGTATGCGTATATGCATATAACAATGAATGAATTCTTATATGAGCATTGTTATATGCATATAAAAGAATAAATCAAGTTAGAGGCATATGAAAGGCAACACATTTATTAATACAGGACAAAACGAAAGACGACACTGTAAATAAAACGGTACAACTGGAAACTGAAAATGAAACTCGCAATTTCAACTTAGCAACAGAAGATGTCACTCATAAAAGTTAGACTTCCCAAATACTTCAACAAATCTTCCACAATACGTTCATGAAATAATCGACCTTTTCAATTAATAGAAACTTCTGTTTCGAAAATTCTGACTAAGTATTGTTACAACATATACGACTAGCTGTCTAATGAACAGAAATTAAGACTTGGAAATCTGTGTAGGTATTGTGACAGTATAAGGTAGACAAATTTCTGCCAAATAAGTTACACTGTTTGAAATCTTGTTTAATATTGCAATGCAGGGAATGATAAAGTGAAAACTCTCTAATATTTCTCACTTCAATCAATTTCGGAAACATGGGAATGATGCAAATGCAATGATTGTAGCTTTAACAATACATGATGCAGGTTTGAATGTTAAACATTGTATTCATTATTCCGTATCTGAATGAATGTTTTTGTAATGTATTATTCGTTTCTCCAGCAATAGAGAAAACAAAGAATAATTGGAATAAACCAACACGACGGCCACTCAAAATTTCTTTGTTGCTTATTATGGAAAACCTCACTACGGTTACATCTCAACATTAAACCTCTGATACAACACAAACGGGTATTTTTTTTTTCAATTTTTAATCCTCATCCAGTGATCTCAAGAATATCAATACACAATGTTGTCATCTGAAAGCAGAATCTAGGTAACTCAATTGCTTTGGTTTTTGAGATAAAGGAAAAACAGCTTTTCGCCAAACCTAGTTTCGTACATACCTTCATATTTTATTAGCTGATAAAGTCGAAGTGGTTTAAAGATTACCTAGTGCTTGCAATAAATTCTGTATAATATCAGCTACATTAATTCAAGTTTTATTAAAATACACCAATTTTGAGTCAGGTATAACCAAAATACATACACAATATTGTCACCTGACTTCTAAATCTCGATTTGTGTTTTGTTTTTGAGATAAATGGAAAAACATCTTTTTGTGTGTGTGCCGCCAAACTCAGTTTCATAAACACCTATATTTTGATTAGCTGATAGATCTTAAGTGGATAAAAAATTCACCTAATGCCTGCTTATTAAATTCATTATGATCTCAGCTTGATTAATACAAGTATAACATAAATACATAACTATAAATACATTGTTTATTAAGTTGGCTGGTTTTTCCATTCAGTCGACGGTATTTCAGTAGCTCCAGTTACAGCCTTGGCACTGTAAATAAAAAGTGCTGCACTTTTATGCTCACACCGATACTGCCAACGAATAGCCACTCACATCCCCAAACCCACAGCGCTCGTCAGTCGAACAGAAATCAGCTGCCATGTCTCCCTTTCTGCGAGCGATTGCACCTTATCACCTATCAAACCTACGTGCCTGTTCTCTCCGTCCATCCCTCCCTCAAAATAAAATAAAAACCAAATCCCCCCTAAAAAAGAATCCCTCCCATCCGATAAGTCAGGAAAGTGAGCAACTTTAAAGTACCACCGCCATCAAGTGTATCTCCCGGTATAAAACGGAGGCAGATTTTTGTTGAGACCGTTACGTCAAAGTGGATCTACTGCTGCCACAGAAATGAAATAATAATAATAGTAATAATAAAGAGGACGGAGCCACCGACCACGAAGTCGTGTCCCTCCTATCTTCCCCTCAACTCGGAGTTCCAGCCGAGCGAGGAAAAACTCCCCAACCTCGCTACTCGCATCTATGCAAGGAGGGATAAACTGTCACCGTTATCCGACAACTCGATAGGCTGTCAGCTGACGGCTAACAAGCGTCCGACAAGAACTGTCGGGATCTGTGCCCGGGGGTTTTGGCATCACGGAGCCATCTTTAATCGCCAACGAGAAAAGGGACCGTTGCTTCAGGTGCTGTCTTCTTTCCGCTGGGAATGGGATGTCCGAGAGATCGCTTGAGTGGTGGGATTAACGGAAATCATATTCCGGGATAGGTTCGAATTTCCGTAGTCGAGTGTGGTTTTTTGCGACATTTGGCTGCAACGAAAATAGCGTGTCTGAGGAAATGTTTTATTTGAAATTTAGATCCTGATGGGTTCTTTCTTTGCAGAAAAAAGTATCAATGTTCCACAAAAGTTGAATAAGGATATCAATTAGGCAGGAGGATAATCCGCGGAATATTGGTAACCAGAGAAACCAGTTGTTTTATAGTGTTATGAACAGTCTGTTTACCGAGTTTAGGAAGTTCTATTTTCGTTTTATATTTACAAGTGGGCTCCGCCCCCTACTCGCTATTGCTCGTCAACCCCTGATGATTGCTACACAATCATATTTAGTTCGCTTTGAAAACTATACTTTTCAACAATGAGGGGGTTTGGATTGCCTCACAATCCATCCCCACATGGATCGCTGCTAGATTGATCTAGTGCAAACCATTGCAAACTTTATAGCGCGTACTCTCAAAGTATTATGAATGAATTAATTAAAAAATATAACTGTTTATCCAACTGTTAACTCCAAATTCATTAGCCCGCTGAACCACAAGACTCACTATCACGTGACTCGCTATTACCAATCACGAAACGAATAAACCTGAAAATGATTGCAAAAACTCTTTTTATGGTAGAAAATATAAGCCGTCCTATGCAAAAGAGGAAATTTGTAAATTTGAGCATAAAACATGTCCAGGACCATTGTGCTCGGCTGTAAGGGTAGCGGATTTGCAACTGGAGGATTCCGAATTCGAAACTCGATCCAACGAAAGACCGTCGTGTACATGGGGGGCTGATGCGAGTAAAATCTATCGTGATCTTAAAACGTCCTTATATTGGCGTGGTGTGGAAGTCTGGAGAGTGTGTTACCAACTCAGGTCAGACCTCGTCATCTGATCATGGTTCAAAATTACGAGGTGTTGTCCTCGAATCTTTCCCTTCGGGATGTCAGAATTAGCTCATTGTGCTCCATTTTGATGTTAACTCATCAACAACCCCTACATAATATTCTAATATATGTTGTCAGTACCATGTTTAACTACTGGAAATGGAAAAATGTTGAATTGGACAAGATGTGTCCAAAGGCAAATTTGCAACCGGCTAAAAATTCGGGAAATGGGTATGGGAATGTTTTGAATGTGCACACTTTTCAATGCCTAAAAAAGGTGGGGGGGGGCTTTTTTCCCTCTCCCAAAAAGTTACAACTTTCACATTTGATTGTTTACATAGTATCGGATGTATCTATAATTATTTTTTTTCCATTAAGAGCCCGTTACCTTATCCAATACTCGGGCCCGTTCACTATACCGGATTTGATATTTAGAATATGGCAATTAAGGTAGTTTTGCAATTAAGGTATCCGAATAAGTTTCAGACCCTTTTTTTTAAATATGGTTTAGAAATATTTTTAATGAAATTTTTATGTTTAGTGTTATTAAACAATAGTATTGGGCTATAAATATTTAAAATATATATTAATAATTTTGTAAAAAATGATATTTATCTATGAAATTTTAAAGACATTTGTCAAAAACTTCAATTGTGCTACATGAAAATCTATTCAACCAATTTGACAAATGGTGCTATCTATATAAACTAAATGTATTTTTCTAGGGAATGAACAAGAATCAAAATGATATTTAAATAAACAAAAATTATATAAGCTATTGAAAAATAAATACAAGATTTTTGATTGCTTTACAGTCTTATTTCTTAAATAAATGGCCATAATTTGAAAACTTTTCAACTCATCATAACTATTCTAGTTTATTCATTAGACAACATTTTAAGAAATAGTTTTCAAAATTTTACGAGAATCCATCTATAACTTTTAGTGCTATAACATTTGAAGTGAGGAAATAATACAAAAATATTAATTTAGAGTAATAGCAGTTTGAAGTGTATCGTTTGCTCTCTCTTGCTTTTACTGTTTGTGTAAATAATTTTGTTCTTCACTTCTCTTTAAAAATGCTCACGATATTTCCAAAAGAGAAACCATTTAAACATTTGAGAAACCTTTCTGAAATTATATTTGCAAACAAATAAGTTTTAAATTTTAATTTTGACTCTTTATTTTTTTTTAGGTTTTTTAATGGTTACTTCCTGTGTTTTCCATATTTCATTTCCGTTTTTTTCCTGCCTTGATTAAAATCTTCATACTTATATACTTTATACTTATATACTTTATACTTATATACTTTATACTTATATACTTTATACTTATATACTTTATACTTAATACACTTTAGAAAGTCAAATAAATACTCTTGCTTTTAACTTGTTTTGTAACTATATTTTTGCTTTTACTGTTTGTGTAAACAATTTTGTTCTTCACTTCTCTTTAAAAATGTTCACAATATTTCCAAAAGAGAAACCATTCAAACATTTGAGAAACCTTTCTAAAATAATATTTGCAAACAAATGTAAGTTTTAAATTTAAATTTCCGGGTGTTTTCCATATCTACTTCCGGTTTTTTTCCTGCCTTGATTAAAATCTTCATATCTCTTCAACTAATTAATTTAGAGAAACAATCAAATATACTTTAGAAAGTCAAATAAATGTATCTAATAAGATGAATAAATGTTTGGAAATTTTGGTCAAAAATGACATTTTCAACTTGTTTGGATACCTTAAGAATTAAATTCCTAGAAGGCAAGGCAGTGAACAAAGAGGCCCCCCTTATTTATCTTCGGGGAATAAGTACCCGTTTTAGCAAATAATTATATTATTGACTTTAGAACTAATTCTGAGAAAGAGCTACCATTAAGGTTTAATATTTTCAATGCGCTGTGTGTATCCTGAATGAGTTACAGCGTTATCTAGTTCACATTGTATGCCATTCATTGCCAATTCATTAATTGCAAACTCTCATCTTCTCACATCCAGTTTCGAAAACATTAATAGTTCTATTCTGAAGCTAGTTTTATATATTCCCTCATTAACATCTCAATCACTCTTGTGAACTTTTTAATCCTACTTAAGTTTCATAAAATATAGTTTCAAAAGTTTATACAGAAACTTGTCTGCTAGTTACAATTTATCAGCACAGCGCTGCTGAGAAGCAAAATTTTGTAATTTAAGATATTCATAGTTCGGTCATAGTCCATTAGAAGAAGAAAATCTTATATTCTGGTTAATAATTCTTCCCCGCCCGCATCAAAATATCTGCAGGATATTATAAATAATTATTTTGAATTTTACTGTAAAATATTATATTTACGAAAAGCAGTACAGTATTACTTGAAATTGTGTGCATTCAATGTATCTTGTTTTAATATCATCTTTACTTGTTTGGTAAGTTAATGGTAATATTTTATGTGCCCAGGATCTTGTTACCAGGATCCGTGTTAGTACAATGTTACTTGAAATTGTGTGCATTCAATGTATCTTGTTTTAATATCCTCTTTACTTGTTTGGTAAGTTAATGGTAATATTTTATGTGCGCAGGAGATCTTGTTACCAGGATCTGTGTTAGTACAATGTTACTTGAAATTGTGTGCATTCAATGTATCTTGTTTTAATATCATCTTTACTTGTTTGGTAAGTTAATGGTAATATTTTATGTGCCCAGGATCTTGATACCAGGATCTGTGTTAGTACAATATTATTTGAAATTGCGTGCATTCAATGTATCTTGTTTTAATATCCTCTTTACTTGTTTGGTAAGTTAATGGTAATATTTTATGCGCCCAGGAGATCTTGTTACCAGGATCTGTGTTAGTACAATATTACTTGAAATTGTGTGCATTCAATGTATCTTGTTTTAGTATTCTCTTTACTTGTTTGGTAAGTTAATGGTAATATTTTATGTGCCCAGGATCTTGTTACCAGGATCTGTGTTAGTACAATATTACTGAAATTGTGTGCATTCAATGTATCTTGTTTTAATATCCCCTTAAACTTGTTTGCCAAGTTAATGGTAGCATTTTATGTACCCAGGATCTTGTTACCAAAATTAGTGGTAACATGCCGTTAGACTATTTTTGTCTTCTGGGAGGAAACGAACGTTCATTCATCGCCTGATTAGTTATCCAGAAAACGGGAGAAGACAAGTATCCATTGATTCGTCATCATATTGGTGCGCGCTTCATATCACAATTGCACAGATTGGTCAGCGGTTGTCACCACAATATACGCATTCAATTTGTAATGAGTTCTATCATCAATCCAGACGAAGCCAACCAAGTCAATTTTTCACAAAGCAATTGATTACTAGTCGACTTATTCGCACTTTTTGAAACTACTCTCAATAAAAATGATAATTCTACTAATATTTCGCGTTTATAGATTCGCCTATTTCTCTAGCAGCCTATGAGTTATTGGCAACGTACGTTCAATTCCTGTAACTACCCTGGGTGTAATCCTCACTTCTATGTCAGTAAAACCTTTCTTTGTGCGTAAGCCCATTTATTTGATAGGAAAACAATTTTTTGCACATCTTGGCTAGATATTCCTTGAAAACCATTCCACCTATGTCTAAGGAATTTCTCAAGCAAGCCACTTATTGGTACCACATACCCATGTGTACACCGTTCCTGTATAGAAATCATGTTGGTACGCATGCGTATTTAATGTCGAAAACTTATATTGGAGCAGTGTTTGGCTTGCCTTAGGCTAGTTTTCGACAAAAAAAAATGCTACTTTAAGATGAAAAAAAAATTTTAATAATTAATAACTTTCTGGTATAATCTTATCTTTCTGACCGCAACTACAGCAATAACTTATTATCAGTTTATAGTATATTTAATGTTCACATAGGTTCTAGGTAATTTGGTAATTTTTAATTAACGTCGTGCTAGAGCAACACAACGGGATATTGACGACGGTCAGGGATCAATCCCCCTAAGGGAAAGATTCGAGGACAACACCTCGTAATTTTCGACCACGGCCAGTTGTTTAATCTTCTTTTTTCTAATTCAACGTATTATGAACTGCTTTCAAAACTATCAACGTTGGGGATTATAGTACTGAAGATATCCCAAGGTATACAGGCAAATGAATAGTATTTTAGTGGTTTTATAACGAAATTTGATTTTTCATTGCATCCTTTTGATCGCGTCTTACCAGCAAAAGAGAATGCAGACAATCCAAGAATAATTAACTCGGAATATATTTATTCCTTATCTGAAAACTCATTTCAAAATGGACTTGTAGTAATCTTCTTTATTTCCAGGGGGATCATTAGCTTAGAAACAGATAATGCTTTGCATAATTACGTTTGGTCAATCAATCTCTGACTTTGATTGCGCCTCCATTCAGTATACGGCAAGATCAATTTAGAAAAGATTTTTAAATGTAGGGTACCTAATTGGAGTTTTGATTAAATGGTTGAATCTTGCCAATTCTCTCGGTTAGAAGCGGATGCATGTCATCATGAGAGGAATACGTTTTTCGTAATTATTAAATGGTGAAGTGTAAATTTATAAGCCGTGGAAATGAATATATAAGGAGATATCCCTTTAGTTTTCTTCTACAGTAAATATAATCAGAATGGCTAACTAAAAAATGTTACACTTTTGATAGTCCAGCAGTTAACCCTTGAGGGGAAAATAATTCTTCAGACCCTTTGCTATCTAATTAGCCTTAAGTTGAATATTTTAGAAGTTGGTTCCAGGAATAAAATGGGTAAATCACACTTAGCAAAATACCTTTCAATAATAAAAACTTCACCAACTCGATGATTTATTTTTAAGCAAGCATTTTTTTTATAATTTGCTAACGTAAATTAGCATGCGTTTTCCTCTTATTAGATAATAGTAAGAACGCCATGGGGAGAATAAAAATATTGAAATAATTTCAAGTCAATTAAATAATAATTTATTTAAAATAATGAATCAGAAAACTAATACATTTCTCACTCCTGATGGTAATATTCTATAGTGCGATTTATTTTCTTTTTGTTAAAGATTATTCATTTTAATTAGCTGGTTTATTTAAATTTGTTATGAATAATACGAAACTTTCTATGGTGTATGCATACACTAGAAATTACAAAAATTGACCTGTATATATATCTATACTTTTTTTATAAATTCAGAATTGAGTTATGAAATTCTTGCTCCTTAGCTTTCAAACCATACCAAATTCTTGTAAATAATCGAAATAATTTCCTAGTTAAAAGGGTTTTCGTTGGGAAGTCACCAATTACTCCGTTTTTCCAAAACTTCAAACTTGATTTCTGAAGAATTGTCTTTTAGCAATATGATTCTTTTGTTCAAACAGTGACACTTCAACAAAGAATTGATCTATTATAATTATTTTTTATCGATATAATCTATCTAATACAGTAAATGTTTTGACCTTTAGTTAAAGCAATTGGTTAAGAAGTGAATTTTTAGTTGATTTTTAAGAATCATTGTTCAAATATCATTCTAATTAGCTACTTATATCCAAATTAGATTATCAATTATTAAGCTAATTTAAATTTTTCAAACTGAAATGAGTTCATATACAAACGAATGACCTGTTGTAAGAGCATTGGATTGTTAAAGTCAAATCATATATTAATTATATTTAATCTTCTAGTGTATAAGTACAACTTAAATCACAAAAATATCATGCATAGAATTTAATCCTAGAATTAAAAAAAACTTCAATTGTAGGACCATGCTTAAAATAATAGGTTCCCTAGCAAATGTTTATCTAGGTCTAAGGTTTTACAGATATTTTTAACTGTTTTGATAGTTTGTTTTAAATCCAGCACTCTTTTGTACTTTCGAATATTTTTCCATTTCTGTGATTACTTCACTCTTCTCATTCCTACAGGAGGTTGTTTTATTCGTCTATTTCAAAGTCATATTCGTGATGAAGCCTATTAGTGAAAGAAAAAATATTTGAAATATAAAACAGTCCATGATTGTATTTACACTTTTTTATTGATTTAAAGAGGGTTTGTTATATGTTAGTTCATGAATAAGATATGACTTAAACAAGATTTCATTCATCTGGAAAGTCAAGTAGTATAGAAACGATGTTTAGACAGATTATAAGAGTGGAGTCCTCTTTTGTAGCATTCACAAATATCAAGGGAAGCTTTCTTGAACGTAAGGGTTCATGAAGTGGTTCGAATTTTCGAAAATAGTATTCTCTTACATGAGACTTGAATTGTTGTTATCGTGCGGGCCATATATTGCCCAATTGCCCCGGAGGGTTCATACATAACACATCCGTTTTACAGGAAGGTCCCTTTCACACATCCATTCACTCACACATATCGTAATTTAGATCCCAATCAGAGGCCGATAACCCCCTGATCAGGTACCCCCAGAGGCATTGATTTGGTTTGGGAACATGGGGGACTTTGTGACCACGACCTATTTAACGTGCCCTAACCACCATTAGCGAACACTACGGTCTTTAGCCAGGTCTAAGTGCCGATCTCGCAACCATCAGAATTGCAGGCTCCGCCGAGGACAGAACCCACAACCCTTCCTATGCGAGCCCGACACTCTACTCACTGAGCTACCGCGGCTATGAGATTTGAATGAAAAATACATTAAGTTATGTATTTTAATACATGTATTGTCATTATGATTACTAATGAATATGATAATTAGCAGCAGACTAGAATAGAAGATTACTGTAATCAACTAATTTGCTACTAATTAATTTTTACAAACATTTTTATACTTACTCATGAGCTTGCGAAAGCAAACAACTATTACATGGAAACACCATCTTTAACTTTTCTCATATGATAGACTTTTCCTGCCAAGTTAAATAAATGGGTCGGTATTGTGTGTTTTGTGTTGTTTGTTTTGGCAGCGGAAAGAGTTTCCTGTACGTATTCTGAATGTGGCGTCACGAGGCATATGTTTGAATACGATTTTAACAACTTCGCCAATAAAAATTCCAAAGAATAAATTCTGAAGTGATATATTTTGATAGTTTATTGGTCAGACAGAGATTAAATGAACATCGACAAAATAGTGATGAACTACATTCTTAGGTTGCCTCAGTATGTATCATGTGAGAGCATTTCTAAAATTTACGTTCCGTCTGCTTCGTTTGTTTACATTTAAAACCGGTCTAGTAGATATCCGGAGCTTGCTATATTTTTAATTGTAGGGGAAGATGTTGTACCAGAGGTACCAAATTTTATTTTTCTATCAAAATTCGATAGGTTTGTTACTACTTATGTTTAAAACTAGAGATATTTTGCTACCTATTTCTTATTTTATCAGTGGATATTTTCGTTTTTATCAATTTAAAAAATTGTTAACATATTCCTCTGTCTCTTGATACGACACCCCCTTCATACATAGGGACAGGAGATGTTGAAAATTGGAGAAAAAACTAGTAAAAAAAATTCAACTCAAACTTTTATTGAACAACGTTGTTGAACAATAAAAAAGAATTTTATTCTCCAAAAATTAAGATTATTTATAAAAATATCTTAAATTAAGTACTTATGCAAAAATAATATCAAAAGGTTCAGATTTTACTTAAAAGCTCCAGACTTAAATTTTACTACAAAAACACAACTTAGTGAATTTTTTTTTATGTTCACAATCATATCAGACTTCTTAAACAATAAATTGCAGTGAAAGAACTAGTATTTTTCTTAACGTGTCACTTTTTGAGTGCATCAGAAAATGTGAAAAACCTTACACAACCTTATCCTAACACAAAACTGGTAAAAGAAACAAGAAACTGAAGGCTTTTAACATTTTATCACTCAATTTTTATTTGACATTAGCACATACTAAATCATTTTACCAATGGATCATACTATATTCTGAAAATTCCAAAGTATCTTGGAAGCAGATCATTGACGACCCGCTGTTGTACATAGTGATAGCAGCGTGGTTTGTTCGTAGGTATGGCAGTCAAAGTGTCCCAAGGTACAACAGATGGAAATTCTGAATTCAATCGCCAATATAGCAGGTTTGAAGTTTGATGAACGAGCCAAAAAACTATGAATTAACTCTTAAAAAGCAGTAGAATTGGTTGCTAAACCAATGTGTGTCTATAACTATGTGTGTCTATAAAGTACACTGAAGAATGATGACAAATCGAGAAAAACTACTTCAAAAACTTACTTTAGGTAGGCATAAGTAGAAAAATGCAAAATTCCTTCAAACAACATGAGTGACTGATGGTATCCTAACCCAGTGTTAACAACCTGTTCAAACCAAATTCCCTCCTCATCTATTTTGTAGAAAGTCTGTTCCTAGATATGACTGTACCATAGATACAACACTCTCCCTTTTATGGACACGCGCCATCAGTTTTTAGTTTTATAATTACGTATGTAAGTAAAATTATTTGAGTGAGTGAAATAAAATTATAAATCGTGGGGTATTCTATAATAGTATCATGCATGAACACTTGCCGCATTATTAATTTAAATAGAAACGCTGGAAATTAGTTTGGGTTGTATTTTTTTTTTATATTTGAATTGCTGGTATTTTAAACGACTCAAGTTGCTAAACGCTGTCGGTAAAACGTAAAATTAGTTTTCGCTTTCTACGAATTTCCGAAGCGAAACAAGTCAATTTAACATGAAGAATGAAGGGCTTCATAAAAACAATTAATATAATCCTGATTTCATACAAAGCCGACAGCAAGACTCGCCTCACATCATCCTAATGGAATCCAATGCATTAGTGCGACCTCTTAATGAGAAGTCAAGTCTAAATTAACACTCCCAATTGCTTAAATTATACAAACTACGACATCAAGACAAAGAGAAACTAATGAATACCCGTTTCTGTTGAAATGTGCGGTTCACAACCAAACCGAAGAAACCGTTCCCTCATATCCAAACTCAATATTCGGACAACTTAAAGAAGAGAAAAACGCTGAGAATTTAATTAAAGACACTCATCGCACTAGAAAAGAGCGTTTTATGTCATTTCTCTCGATTATTTTTATTTCCCATACCTTGTACATCATGACTGACATCACGGGGGAGGGGGAAGGATAGAAGTGACGACTCAAAAACGAACGATCCCTTCTACACACACCCTTATACGCATCCAAACCCCCCCCCCCACCGAAAAGAAAATAAATTGATTAAAATAGGCACGCATAGAACTCAAAGTCAATTATAGAGATCATGAAAATTAATTTGTTGGCTTTCTACATAAATGAATATTAGATTTTTCGAGCAAAGCGGGATCTTAAGAAACGCGCAACAGTAATAAAAAAATCGCGAAGCGATAAAGAAATTGAAATGAAGAGCCGAGACGATTAAAAAATAATAAAGCCCGATTCCGTTTTTCTGATTTTTCTTTGTTACCCCAGTCCGCAAAGCGGCAAATGACATCCGAAACGAAATTCATAATTGAAACGTAAAATCATTAATGGAGATTACAAGATTGAATATTTAATCTTGCGGAGGACGAGCGATGGCCCATCCGCGGGGAAATCATCATTCCCTACCCCCGGTTTTTTTTTCCCGTGCCCTCCCCCAGAGTTGGCCAATTAGTATTTTGACCTCTTTAGGAAGGACTGGAGCCGTTCCCCTGTAATGACGACGGAAGTGGGAGCACCCCAAAATATGCAACGAGGTTATTTAATTAGGGGGAACACTACGACGTAATTAATTCAAAAGACACAAATTAATCAAGTGGATGCCCTGGCACCGTCATTAGCATTCTATTTGAAACCCGTTTCCCTCTTTGTCGCGGTCTTCGGGATCAATTCTGGAAGGAAGACTCTCAAAATTCGGCGGCATGTCGTTTTCCAAGTCCCGGATTTCAATAATCGGTTTGCTGCTCGTGCACACAACACAGGTGAGGGCCTTCCCGGTGCCAGCTTTGGCTCAGCCCTCCCTTCCTCCACCCGTCCCATCTGCGACTCCGAAGCCCCGGCCAGGGCTGCCTTAATGAATGCCGTCTTTCTGGAACGACTTTCGATCGCTGGGAGACGTTGTAAAAACGTCTTTTTCTGGTTGTGCCACTTCACGGGGACGCCCGAGGCATTGTGTTCACTCGATATACACGCGGCATCGAGCGGGAGCCAGACAAAGGAAGCGTCCTGGAGCGGGTGTTCTTTGACAGTCGACAGTTTGCGAGTTGGGATTTGATACTCGACCTTCTCGGGGATCGATCGTTCTTCCACCACCACCACCCCTTCTGTAGACGGTACGTCGGCTCATTTGCATGGTGTACCCTCATCTGATGTGGGAGAATGTGGGAGTGTTGGCTTCTAATTGTCGTTCTGGGATAGACCCGGTCTTTTTATTTCACTTGGATACGTGATATAAGGTGCCTCTCGAAAACTCGTCTTGGGCTCACGAAAAAACCGCACATGTACGCCACCAAAAACTATTGAGACAAATGAGTGGATTTGGGTTCAATATTTTATCGTGTGTGGATGTAATGTTTTGTATGGTTGGTTAGATTCAGGGTCCTATTTGGCCAATCTATATCAAAGACAAGACCGATATTGTCAAGCGATGGGCATACACACGTAAGGGTAAGTTCTAACTCTCACTGAATAGAGAACCCAGGGTTACGTTACAAGAATCTAACCTGCGACTCTAACAACTCGCAGACGAACTGGCACCTCCAACCAATCTCGGCTGCCTTAATGAGTGAAGGTTTTCTTTCTGGAACTACTCAATTGCTGGAAGACATAGCGAAAACTCATTTCTCATGGGTTTGCACTTAGGAAACACCAGTGATATAGTGTTTACTTGATGCAGTCGGTGGTATAGAAAGGATATTGTCATGAGTAGATGCTCTTTGACAGTCGTTGGTCTGTGGGTAGGGTAAGTTGGTAGTTTAACTTACGTCCCATGGAAACAACACTATGGGCTGTTGGTGACGATTCAGGATCAATCTGAAGATAAAAGATCCTAGGACAACACAAATTGTGAACCACTGTAAAATGGCGAGGTCAACACCTAAACTGGAACCCTAATCTTCAAACTTCCACATCTTGCCAACGTGAGGTTATTTAAGGGCACCACAGATTTAGGATGGACCAGCCCCCTAGTAAATGACGTTAGTTAATTGGATCGAATTTCGTAATCGAAGCACTCCCAGTAGGTAGATATTTTAATTAACAACCATTGGCGACTGTTCGGTATCAGTGCCAAATGGATGATCGGGGTCAAGTGACGAGGCAACACCAGAACTGGCACTCCACTCTCCAAACTTCCACATCAAACTAACGTGAGGACATTTGAGGTCAAGACATATTTAAAGTACACCAGCCTCTTTTCAACACCATGGTCTTTGGCTAGATTTGAACTCACAACCCTCCGATACCCAATTTGTTACTTTTCCGACCAGACTACAGCAACCTGGTTTGTAAGTTAAGATTTTACTCTCGACCTCCGTGGGGAATCGATAATTCTTCCCCCCTGAAGACGATATACATCAACTCAGTTGCAGGATGCACCACTACATCAAGAAGTCGAATGTGGTTGTTTTGAAAACACAAAATGCTATGAATAACTTATAGTTATATCATTTGGCATTACTTTATCTTTATATTGATTCTCTTTCGTTCTGTCATTCTCTAAAGTGTATTTATTTATATTAATGCTGTTAGTTTTCTGCCATCATATAAACTTAGTAGGCTTACGAAGAAACTAACGTTCACAAAGATAGTTTTATAATAAATATGTATATTTGATTCTTGTTGACTCATTGTTGGCCATATTTTGCCTATACTCTTATAATATCTGTTGAATATTTCTTTCAGTAAATATTGAGAAGCAAGTATTATAGGAGTTAGCATGTAATGCCTTTTGTCAGTAGTCAGAACCGCAAATTTCGGTCCTTTATTTTTTTTCTCTGCATAACTTATTCTCTACATTTTCATTTCCGATTTACACTTACTTTCCATATAAACCCACTTACATCTGAAAAATATCGAACTTCTATAAATAAGTCTATAAGAATACAGTACAGCTATGAGAAATATTACCTCAAAATCTGGGTTAAACATACAAGGTTATGACACCGTAGCAGCCTTACATATATGCACAGTTATTTGTTTACACAGTTTGTTAAAATAAATTTTGAGCCCGGTTCTAAGAGAACTAGGAATCATAAAGTGTTAAAAAAATAATTAGAAAGTATGCGTTTTTTCTTTACACTAAATAAAAATCTTCCATGAGATATTTATAAATGTATTCTTAGTTCGCAACATGAAAACCTTAAACTACCTTAGCAACGACATAGATAATATCTGTGAAACCATTTTATAACTTGTCTTCGTCATAATGTAAACTAAGCATTTTGATATTTAATGCAAGCAATGTAGAGAATAAGTTTTGCATAGTAATAAGGACCAAATTTTGTAGTTTTGACTACTGACAAAAGGCATTCCATGCTAACTCCTAACACTTGCTTCTCAATATTTACCGAAAGAATAATGTGCATGCCATTCTCAATCCTTCACTTCTAGGGAAACTCACTATACCCAAAATTAAATTTCATTAAACCTCATACTATTTAAACATGAATATTATTTTGTATATCTCATTCACTAGATCAATAGAAATATGGTAACGTTTCTTTTAAAAATAAGCATAATCGTCAACGAAGCATTACATAGCCCAAATGCTCATATTGGAGATGGATTTAACCAAACGGACATGTTTTAATTAGACCCTTTCATATGTCCAAGTAAACCTGCTGCGTCAACACACTTGGGAATTCTTTTGTAAAAGGCACTTTTTACCATCAAATGCAAAACGTTCTTGGAAACGCAAATTTCTTTACATTTAATTCCTCACACAAAAAGAATAAGCACTCGAAGACTGAAGTAACAGCTGGATACAATCAGATCCTCCAGCAGGTAAAGCTCGACTTTTTCCAAGAAACCCTCTTAACTAGCTCTTAAGTCCATAAAACTTGCCGAAACAATATGCGCAATCAAGTTTTCCCAGCTCCGAAGTGCACTCACCGCAGAATAGATGGATTTCGTCTTGGGAGGACGGCTAATCAGTTTAGAAAGGTTCGTCAATCGCTCAATTATCCGGTAGTTTCCGTCTTCTAATTAACTCAACTCTGATTCTCCATTGTGGCTCCCAGTGGCCCATTATACTGCCGTTCCGATACAAAAACGTTTTCTTTGACTTCGGATTGCCGAGAACTCACGAAAGGGGTTTCGGAAGAGAAATTGCAGGAAGGAAAGTTGCTTTTAAATAGGTCTCTCTCCGGCTAGAAAGGCTTCTAATTACCTTAACTGGTCTCTGGATACAGAGGTATAAATTATGAGAAACAACGGTAATAATTTGGAAGAATATTTAAATACCGCTAGTTCGTAGATTGTATTCTTTATCGGTGGTAGATTTATTTTTGTCATAGGAGGTTTTTGAATGATGGATATGTTAGCTAATTCATCGTAATGCTGGTGCTTTTTGTATTAAACTAGTCTATTCTGCTTGCAAAGCTATGTACTCTTTAAAAAAATTTTAAAATCAATTTAAGGTCTTATTGCGGTGATCTTTTTTCCGTGGATTGTATTCCCTATCGGTGGTGAATTTATTTTTGTTATGGAAGGCTTTTGAGTCGGTATTGGTTCATTATCGTAATGCTACTTCGGTTTCACTAAATTTGTCCATACAGCTTGCAAAACGAGTTACGTTTTACAAGTTTTAAAAGTTACTTAACTTCATATCACGGTGGTTTTTTTCTTACATAGAGTTTTAGAATTTGAAAGATAAATTTTGAAGTTCTAAATATACATTTTCGTTTTTCAAACTGAAAACTATTGTGTATAAAATGCAAGCCATTCGCTTTTATATTACTGACTGCTCATTAAGTGATTTCCTGTGCTTTTTACGTAGTACCGGATCAAAATATAATGTCCTACTTTTTCCTGATAACTACATCAACGGTGACCTTCCACTGTTCTGTATGGGACAATATCACACATGTCATGAATATAGTTGTATTGTTTATTATTCTTTATTAATCAGACATTTCTTGAACTTAAACTATCTTATTTTCAAGTACGCTTATCCCAGATTTTTGGATACATCTATAATATTTTTATTTAGAAAAAGAACATAAGAACTAGTATTAGTCCTTCACGTATGAGGCATCTTAAGGTGACCAGCGATGTCCCAAACGTGAAGGCTTGATGCGAGTTGTACACGTCACAGGTTCATTTCATATAGCTTCCATGGGTTTATACATCTTCTTTATATAACTTCCCATGTATATGTATGCCATTACTTGACTTTGTATGTCTTGTGTTTGGCACAGTTTGACCAAATACAGCCTTTTCGCCATAAAACCTAACCAACGATAACAGCGTGGCTGTATGGCATTAGCTCTTTTTGTATAGAAAATAAGACGGACAAACCCATACATTTGGGATAAACTTACTTGAGTGGGGAGATAATTTAAGTTCCAAAAAGGCTTTATGATAAATAAACAAATGTAACAAATAACCATTTCCATTATTAAAATATGTGTGTTATTGTCACATAATTGCCTCGACATTGCCATACGTACTTCGTTTCAGCTTACGTACTGACCAATAGTTCTATTAAATAATTATGGAAACGGAATGCTGTCCTAAAATATTAGCACATCTGAGTCAGCAAGCTCTGCTTTGCCAAATTTGGTGCTTTTGTGCCATAAAACCTATCAAACTAACAAATTGTCGGCTTGATATTAGCTTATATGTACGAAAACAAAATAAAATGACAAAATCACCCACAATTTGGGGAAAGTTTACGTGAAGGGAAGATAATTTAAGAGTTAACTAAAGTATTTTTGATCGATAAAGAATGATAAAAAAATAGCCATTTTCATGGGTATTATTTGTGTACGTCATCATATTATCTGTGTACGTTTGACAGCGGATTGTTCCAACAGCTTACTTGCGTCGTTTCAGCGCACTTACTGACCAAGAGTTTAACTAACTAAACACAAAACGTCTGCTTCACTCGCTGTCCTAAAATTTAAACGCAATTGTGGCAGTAAAACATTTCCTTGCGTGTGTATGTGCATTACTGGACAATTTCCTGTCTTGTGCTAGGCACAGCTTTGCCAAATATGACGCTTGCGTCATAAAACCCAACCAGACAACATCGTGGCAGCTTGATATTAGTTTCTTTTGTATAGAAAAAATAACACGTGCCTAATATGTGCGATAAATTTACTAGAAGGGAAGAAAATTTAAATTCAAAAAACGCATTTTTGATTAAAAAGATACTAAAATGTATCAATTTTCATGACTATTATCTGTGTGTCATTGTGACAACCGAATGCCCTGATTGCTGTTTTCTTCGCTTCAGCGTACGTATAGACCTAGAGTTTCACATCGAAACGAAAGGCGTACTTCATAAGCTGTCTTTAAATATTAACGCAAAAAACCATCCCCATAATTCGTCTCATTATAAGTAACATGTCGAAAACAAATCAATAAGCCCTCTCCAGCTCACGTCGTTCTCTCCTAAGGGGCAGTTGCGATCCCATTAAAGGCGGAGTCGCAACCTTTCGTCACAATTACTTACTTAATGGGTGCAAAATGACGTTTCGCGTGACGAGCCCATTCGGAGACACGCATTCTATCACAATTATACATGAAAAGAAAGGGGGAAATGGAATGAAAATTGTAATGAAAAGAACAGATCGAGCTCCAATCGGCGAGGGTTCGTGGCGTAGGGCCATTCCGAGGGGTTGCCTAATCACTGCCATCCGGTGGTCAGCGGACGGCGTAATAATGCCCTTCCGGAGCACGAAGAAAGTGCGAGTCAGTCGACTCCACTTCCTGGAGTCTGTGGATGACTCTTTTTGCTACCTGCGCTGGGGATTGGGGACATTTGAATTCTGGACTTGTTTTGTTGCTTCTGTAATCAATAGATAAGAGTGGAGGGAATTAAATCGAGACGTTTCGGTTCTTGTAAAAGACGGAAATTATTTGTGCTTAAATCTACCAAGACCATCGCGTTTGTTTTCAAATAATCGTCGCTATCTAAATGAAGATTTCGTTCAATGGCCTGAGTAATTTGATTCAGTTTATCATTATCTATCTCGTTCTTTAGATGGTCTGCTAGTTGTAGGTGGCCAGGTTCAACTTTTGAACTACTATGTTTTACACCGTTTTGTCGGTAAAACCTTTCCACGTATGTATGTCTATTGTCATGACAAAAAGTCTGTTCTGGGGATGAGGATCATTTGAATTATGAACGTGTGTCATTCCTCATGTAATCAAAAGATGGGAGTGGAGAGAATTAAATCGAGAGGTTTTGGTTCTTGTAAAGGACGGGAAAATATTTGTGCTTAAATCTACCAAGACCATAGCGTTAGTTTTCGCATAAAACTACTACATTCGTCGCTATCTAAATGAAGATTTCGTTTAATGGCCTGAGTAATTTGATTCAGTTTATCATTATCCATCTCGTTTTTTAGATGGTCTGCTTGTTGTAGGCTGTCATGTTTAACTTTTGTAACTACTGCGTTTTTCTCCCTTCTGGCAGTAAAACCTTTCCATGTGTGTATGTCTATTTTCATAAAAGTCTACTCTGGAGATGGGGGACATTTGAATGATGAACGTGTGTCATTCCTCATGTAATCAATAGATGAGAGTGGAGGGAATTAAATCGTGAGTTTTTGGTAAAGGACGGAAGATATTTGTGTTTAAATATACCAAGATCATTGGCTAAGGTTTTACATAAAATGATTATATTCGTCGTTACCTAAATAAAGATTTTGTTCAGTGACATGAGTTACACATTAGTTTAATCATTATTGTATCACGTTTATTAGTTGGACTGAGCTTGTAAGAGGCTAAGTTTGACTTCATGCAACTACCATCTGTCTTTAAAAACTTCCCATGTGTGTATGTCCATTTGTTTGCCAAAAAAACATACTTTGGGAATTGGGGACATATTAACACTGAACATATATTATTGCTTCTGTAATCAGTAGATTGGAGCGGGAGCATTAAATCGAGAGTTTTGGATCTTGTAAAGGACGTAAATTATTTGTGTTTCAACTGACCAAGATCATCGGATTACTTTTATGTATGCATATAAAATGATTTTTTATGGCAATCTAAATAAAGATTTCACTCAATGGCCTGAATTGCTTACATCAATTTAAGCATTATATATCATTTTACATGGCCTGCGATCTGTAGGCGGAGTCATTTCTGAAACTACCGTAGGTGTATTTCTCTCTCCTGTGACAGTGAGAACTTGCTGTGTGTTTGAGTATATGTTGAAAAAAGCCTCTGCTGGGGATTAAGGACATTTGTATTCTGGACATGCTTTGTCGCTCTTGTAATCCGTACATAGTAGTGGATGGAATTAAATTGTGGGTATTTGGTGTTATCTGTGCTTTAAATACGCCATGCTCGTGGTATTGCTTTTTCATAAAGAACGATTATATTGGTATCCGTCTAAATACAGACTTCGTTTGATGACCACGTATCTCATTGGATCGTTTCCTTTGGGATTGATCCCAGACAGCCACCGATAGTTGTTGTGTTGCTACTGTGCGACGTAAAATATTCACCTACCTAGTATTATATATCTCGTATTAAATGCTCTGCGAGATGTTGGCGCTTAGGTTCGTCTCCTGTATCTACCCTGGGTATATTTCTCTCATTTCCTCTGTCAGTGAGAACTTTCCGTCTGTGTGTATGTCTATTTCTAGATGAAAAAACATATGCTGCGTATTGGGGACATTTGAATTCTGAACTTGTTTTTTTCCTCCTTAATCAATGGATAGCATATATATTATAGATAGATAGTGGAATTTATGTCGCACTGTAGAATCACAACAGGCTATTGGTAGCGTATTGATCCCGATTGGAAAATCAATGGATAGAAGTGGATGGAATTTATTGTAAGTGTAAGGTTTTGGTTCTTGTAAAGGACAGAAGTTATCCTTCTTTGTTAACCTGCCAAGATCATCGAATTATTAATCATATAAAAATATATTCTGTTATACCTAAATAAAGATTTTGTTTCGTGATCTGTCGTTATTTACTCATTATGGTTTTATTTTAATTTCTATTGTTTCTAGAATAAATTGTTTTAAAGTGTTCTCGATTGGCAACAAAGCAGGTTTTGTTTGGTTTGTCTATTACCATTTTTACTTGGCTCACCATAACTCAGATGCACTAGTAACCTGTGAGTTATAGGTGGGGCTAGTTCAATTTCTGTAGCATACACTGGGTGCAGTTCTCTCTCATTCATGTGTCTGTGAAAGTTTTGTTCTATGTATAGTTCCATTACTTGGCGCTTTCTGTCTTATTTTTGGTGCAACTTGGTCAAATAGGGCCCATTGTACCATACAACTCAAGCAATCCTTAGCATATAGTGGTATACTAAATTTAGGAACGTTATGACCAGATACATACTATATTAGACTGTATGAGCCATTTTGTTCACGAGTAAGTGAAATAAATAATGAACTGCGACGAATTATTTCGCTTTTAATAGACCTTTCCCCTGGAGAACTTGCCACATATTCCCCAAGGTCACTTTCATTCTTGCCGGAGATGAGCGAAACACCATCTTCAGGCTGATAGCGTAGTGGGCAAACGTTTTGAGACCACTGGGATACCGTGAGTGATTGAAGACTTCTTCCTAATTCACATTTTGAAAAAACATAGAAAACTAGATGTTGTAATTAATCTGCTGTCATCATTCTGTCTCTAGCATCAACCTAATGAAATAAATGGGCATATTCGTGTCTGCTTCGTATTATCTCTCCCGATTGCTCGGTTTGAAGATCTCCGGGTGAAGGTCACAACGTATTGTAAGTAGGCACGAATCCTAATGAAGGACTAACTGACGAGCGTGATGATATACACTTGTCAATCGTCCAAATAAATTCCCATGCTCACGTGGCCTACACTTCTGAGAACTTCTCCCACATAGTCCGTCTCTTTCATTAGGAAAAGTCGAAGTATCAATATAGTACAGGGCTCGAAATACCCAGGTGCATAGGTGCACTGTGCACATGAAAATAAAATTGTGCACCAAATTTTTTCCAGCTAGGTGCACTCAGTGCACCTGACACAAATACAATATACAAACAATACACACTAAGCTAAAACAAAATCGCTGCGCCGTAACGATTTTATACAGGAGGAAGGTTTACTTGTGTCACTGCCACCAGAACCTTTCGATGATCGAAACATTTTCCAGATGGCTCTGTTAAAGCTACTGTCACGACAGCCGTGCGCTGTAGAATTTCGATATGTTAAAATATTTTTTATCTACTATTTACTACGAACCTATATAAACATGCCCAACTAATACAGTAGTTTACATTACATTAATACTCTTATATTACGGGGTTTTTTTAATGTGCACCTAACATATAATCTGTGCACCTAATTTAAAAACTTAGGTGCACAGTGTGCACCTGAATAAAAAATGTATTTCGAGGCCGGATAAAGTACATACTTTAAAAAAGGCAAATGCATATACTAACTTAACTACACACTTGTATATCATCTTGAAGAGGCTTATTTTTTTTTCAAAGCTATTCAGAAAATTATATTTTTCATAAAAATCTCTTCTAAAACTGTATTTTGCGTTAAACTTCAAGTGCTTGATAGTCTACATAGTACATTTGGTAAGACTTGGCTTATAGACCTACCATATAACTAAAAATGGTGTTTCAGGTAGGGCCTCAACCTTGCACATGAGCTGCTACATCAATAGAAATTAGTCACGTTACTTAAGATCGATTCTTTTTAAGAAGGTTTACTTTTTTCGTATGATAAATTTCAAAATGACTTGCTTTAATAGAATAAATATTCCCATTACTTCAGGATTTTTCTTCCAAAGTATGAAGCAATAAATTAATGTCTGCAAACTTCCATTAACACTTTGAATCTCGTCCGTTAAACGGTACTAGAATTTTTTAAATAGGTTTCCTAATAATAATTTCATTTACTATTATTTGTCGGAGACAAGTATTCATTGAAATTGTGTGTCAGCAAATACATATTTCGATCAGAATTAAAAGGTAAATATCTATTCTTTTGAATAATACCTGGAAACCACATCAAATTCTGAGATGTGTTTCTGTTCTTGTACACATGAAAAGCGAACAAAAAGTAATACATATTTCAAAATTTTTGCACCAATTTATATAGATACGTTTTCTTTCTCCAATTTATATAAATTTGTTTTAACACTCATTTTGACTATCGTTGAGTTGGGAAAGCCTCTTTTCTATCAGATTTAAATCACCCAACGTTGGATAATGGGATCATTTCTATGCATAGCTAAAAATTTAATAATGGGAAATACTATTTGTAAATTTTAATAATATTTTAACACTTTTTGCATATTTAGACATTTTTTTGACTTTTCTAAATCTGTAATTATAATAAAAAGAGCAGTTGAATCGATGGTATTTATCTGAAAGTCACAACAACAAAACTCTTCAGGTAATAAAAAGATAAAAATGAATTATACATATAGTGCGCGAGTTGATCTATTCAATACAAAAATTTGTTTTTATGGATCTTCATTTTGTCCTTCATCCATCTTCCAAAAACAAAAGATTTTACTTTTCTTTATTTTTGAGGCGACCAACCGGTCTGGTGGTTTAGATGATAGCCTTTAGATAGGAAGATTCCTGGTTCGAATCCGGGTCAATGCATGGTGTAGAGGCGGTTGGTGAACCGTAAATCTGTCGTTGCCGAAAGTCCTCACATTGGGTTGAGTGGGGTGCAAGCTCAGGTGTTGCCTCGTCATCTGACCGTGGATCAAAATTACGTGGTACTGTCGTACTCGGATCTTTCCGTTAGGAGATTCGATCCCGGACTGTCGTCAATGGCCCGTTGTAATGCTCTAGTACGACGTTAATTAAAATTTACCAATTATTACATCTTTATTTTTGGTATCATTACAAATGTACATTGTTCATATAAGTAGACAATCCCATCAGCATAGTTCTATTTTCTATTATTCACGATATAATGTACTATAATAGTCATCCTATTAGGATGTCTAGATTCTATACAATGTTCTGTATAAGTGATATGCCATGCTCCTGACATAGGATATACAGTGTGTCCCGGAACTTCGTGTACACACCTGAAGGGGAGGTAGAGAACATCTTTAGGAACCAAAATTACATGGAAAGTATGGTCGGGAATCGATAGGTGGCGCTGTACTAGAACTCTCAAGGTCGTCACGTGTGCCTTCCTCATTGTAGACGCCGACTGCGTGCGATCAACATGAATCGTTTCATAAACGCCAAGTTGACGGATATCCACTTCATCTACGGCCTAGCCGACGGAAATGGACGCGCTGCTGTTCGGTTGTATAGGGAAATTTTTCCAGCGAGGCGCCCACCAAATCATCAAAGCCTAAAGTATATCAGAACCTTACGGAACGTGGATCCTTCACAACCACGATGTAGGATACTGGGAGGCCGCGAACACCACGAACACAAATATTCGAAGAGGGTCCCGTAGCTTGGCCTCCCAGATCACCCGATTTATCTCCTCTTGATTATTTTCTCTGGGTGCCATGCAGAGCATTGTGTACGACACGCGCGTAAATTCTGAAATGGACCTGGTGGTAAGAATCTCCATCACTGCTACTACGATCAACGAAACGCCAGGTATCTTCAAAAATGTTCGCCAATCCATGTCGCGTAGGTGTCGTGCCTTCATCTATGCCAATGGGCGCAATTTCCAACACCTCCTGTGATGCTTGTAAGTAATACATTGGATCTTTTTTTGTGTAATAAAGCGTTTTACACTACATTCTGTGTTGTGGCCTTATTGTGTCTTTGTGTCTCTTTATCACATGAGGGTGGAGTTTCAGTCCATTCTTTCCCGATGTAATTATCGTTCCTAACTATGTTCTCTACCTCCCCTCCAAGTTTGTACACGAAGTTCCGGGACACCCTGTATGATAAATACAACTGTCATAACGTTCCAATTTTGGTGTATCCATACACAATAAAGGTTGTTTATTTAGGTTTTATGGGCAAGGACTATATTTGGTTAAGTTGCGACAAACACAAGGTAGGTGGCCTTGAGTAATTAATATGAACACACCAGGAAAGTTTACGCATACAGACGAGAAATTCGCTCATGGTAAGTTACAGGAATCGAACATACACCACCAGGTAGGTGAACGGGAATCAGGACAATATATCAGGGATTCCCAACCGGTGGTACACGGCAACGTTTCAGGTGGTACGCAAGGATGATACCAGCGACCCAAATATTCTACGAAGTTTGTTCGATTTTTCAGTATGTACAACCACGTTATGCTATTTCTTATGCCATTTGTTACTAGTTACTTGTGTGAGAGTAGTTTTTCTGAACTTTAGTTTATAAAATATATATATAGAAACAGAGTAAGTGTTGAAGAGGTCGAGGACTTAAGAGTGAAGTTAAGCTCCATTGCTCCTGATATTGATATTTTAATGAAAGACAAACAACATGTTTCGCACTAAAAATTCATTTTTGATTATGTTAAACTTTGTTTGCTTAGTTTGTACTAATTATTTAAAATTATTTGTTTTTAGATCTGTGAGTAAAAAAAAATAAAACGGTAATTTCCAATAATCGTTTAATTTTTTCCTTTATTAAAACACCATTAATATGAAATACAAATGCATTAATCATAAAATATGAAGCTTTCTTAGTATTTTAAACAAAATAAAACAAGCCATTGGGTATTTTTTGAGATTAGATATATGTTTCTAAAAAATTATAGGACTGGTTGTACGCCAAAAATTTCTAAAAATTTTAAGTGGTAAGCAGTTACTAAAAGGTTGGGAACCCCTGCAATGGACTATTATGGACTATAGTCGCGGTGCTAGCACTCTTCGAAATTACCCCTTTAACAAGTCATAAGGGAAACGGGAAGAAAATATTCACAAATAAATCATGCAGTGTTAACAATTTACATTAATTGTTGTACTTTGAGGCACATCTCCTATAGCGCTTTATGGACCCGTAGGGCATGAGTGATATTTTCGTTTCCCATGAGGATTACTGTCCTTACAAATCATGGGTTTGCGCTCCCAAGGAAAATTCAAATTTCTTATTCTGCGTTCATCCTACGAGGTTCCTCATACAATCTTTTCCTTACAAATTTTTATTTGACGTTGTCTTGTGTTTGGAGCAGTTTGTTGAAATACGGCCCCATGTGCCACAAAACCCAAAAACAACCCCCCAACCATAAATAGATTTGCTTGTTAGAGTGGAACAGGTACGATTCATACGTACCATAGGTTTATTTCTCTCTTGTGCCAGTAAAGATTCATTTGTGTTATGTCAGTTTACTTGACGTTCCTTTGAGCAGTTTGACCAAATATGGTCCCTTGCACCATAAAACCCAAGAACAAGCTACCAAACATAAATCGATTTGCTTTGTTATAGTGAAGCGAGTTCAATTTTTGCATTGGTTTATTACACTCTTGTGTCAGTAAAGCTTTATTTGTGTATGTCTATTTACTTGACGTTCCTAGGAGCAGCTTGGCCAAATATGGCCCCTTGCTCCATAAAACCCAAGAGCAACCTACCAAACATAAATAGATAGACTTTGTTATAATAGAGCAGGTTCTATTTCTGCTTTGGTTTATTACACTCTTGTGTCAGTAAAGCTTTACATGTGTATGTCTATTTACTTGACGTTCCTAGGAGCAGCTTGGCCAAATATGGCCCCTTGCTCCATAAAACCCAAGAGCAACCTACCAAACATAAATAGATAGACTTTGTTATAATAGAGCAGGTTCTATTTCTGCTTTGGTTTATTACACTCTTGTGTCAGTAAAGCTTTACATGTGTATGTCTATTTACTTGACGTTCCTAGGAGCAGCTTGGCCAAATATGGCCCCTTGCTCCATAAAACCCAAGAACAACCTTTAAACATAAATCTATTTGCTTGTTAGAGTGTAGCAGGTTCGATTCCTCCATTTACTTATTTCTCTTTTGTGTCAGTAAAGTTTTATTTGTTTATGTCTATTTACTTGACGTTGCTTGGCTCAGCTTAGCCAAATATGACCCACCCGCCATAAGTCTAAATAAATTGTTTTTAAATTTTCAAGGCGTCAACTGAAAGCTTTCTTCCTGTAAAACCACTTGTTTACAACTTAATTTAGAATACCTAAATATATACATATGGGTACCTTAATTTAATTAAATAATGACGCAAAAGAATATGATTGCTGATCAATATGAATACTTTTTGTATTGTATACAAAAATGTGTGAAAGTACAATGTTGGACAGCTTCACGCATAAATCTACAACGCTTTATTTTATCTTCACTGAAAACCTCCCACTTGCTCAATTGGTAACGGAGTTAATATTCAGTCCCTAATCAAAGTTTCTTTCTGGGAGGCATTAATTTAATTTAAATGGAATACGTATCAAATGAGATCGATCCTTTACTTTCCGAGTACAACATGTCCTCCTTAGAGTAGCGTTCTTTTTTTTACTGGATCGACATTCAGAAAGGAGTCAGTGTCTAATTCCTTCCTCATCCAATTACAACAGTTTCGATGGAACTGAACGGAAATTACCGCTCCACTTTTGTTATTTGCTATTTAATTCAATTATTATCAATTAGAAATTTTTGTAGGAGTTAAATCTATTATTTATTCGATCAAATGGGTTGTGAATTGCAAATGAGAAGGCACCAAATTAGTTAACTAAAAGTATTATATTCTAATGCTTAGCTCTTTAAACTTGTTTATTATGACTTGGAATGTCATAAGTAATATGTTCAATAAGAAAGTTCGTTGGTGACATACATTTTTATTGAATAGCAAATGAGAAGGCACCAAATTAGTTAACTAAAAGTATTATATTCTAATGCTTAGCCCTTTAAACATGTTTATTATGACTTGAATGTCAAAAGTAATATGATCTATAAGAAAGTTCGTTGGTGACATACATTTTTATGACAATGAATACTTAAACTTTCTATAATACTCAAAATTCTTGAATGTACTCATCTTTTTATTTTTAAGATTTTTGTGTTGTTCCTTTTGACTTGAATGTCAATGACAGGAATTTAAACCTAAATGTCTACTGGAATTGTTTATTAATGTATTTATGCGTTAGAACAGATGTGAAGCGTGTAATATTTGTGGATTTACATCAATATTTTACGATATCATTGCATATGTTGGGGACCTGGAGGCATGACGAAATAATTTGTTTGCTCATGGTAATAATTAACCTCATGCAAAATGCTTAAAATGCTTCACAAGTAAATATAATCTTAATTCGGATGATTTTTTAATACATTATTTCATATGTCGTAATCCTTTAGACAGCTTAAATCACCAATTTGCTTGCGTGTGGTAACAATTAATTTCAGATACTGTGTAAGGGAATTTCGGTAACAAAGTTTAAGGTATTGTTACATATGTCGTAGACAGGAGACGTGAAACACGACACATAAACAATATATATGCTCACGATAATGATTAGCAGCAGTCAGATGTTTTTCAAATGTATCGGTGTAAATTGTCATTTTATCTGGGTAAGACATGATTTTCAAAGCTGTGGTGCTTTTCGAAACTGGTCTGAAGCAATTGCTAAATAATCATGCAATCCATTTTATCGTATGTGAGGCTTTTCAGATGCGATAGGGCTTTAAATTATGTTTTTCCCACAAGATAAATTAACTTTTTGCAATTCGATACGTGAGTCAGTAATATAGTGAACCAAGAAAATACATTTTTATAGAAGCGTTCATGTCTCTACTTTCTAAGAGATAATGACTTGGCAAATCTTGACACTTTATACCACAATCTAAACATAAATATTGGTTTATAAAAGGAACATGCAATATAGCATTTTATAAGCGTTTTGGTTAAAAAAGATATATTTAACTGCAGACTGAAAAGTTACCAAAATAATAACTTATTTTTCTTAGAAAATTGCAAACGTCATACCAGCATATGGAAAATAACTTAAAAACATTTTTGACATTTTATGATTTCTTCTTATAACTTCGGACTCAAATCGTATATACATGATGTTCCAAAATTCGACCTACAAATTAAGAGGGGTGATAGAAGGCATCAAGAGGATGAAAACTTACCATAGAACATGGGGTCGCAAACCACGTTGAGAGGGTGAAAATCACGAAAAACGCATGCAGGCTCTGAGTCCAGAGGAGACGAAAAGTCGATGTCAGTTGATCACTGAATCCACTGTGCTGAATCCACGTACTGCAGACTGATGGAGTGTCTGTCCCTGACTTCATGGTTTTTGTTTTTCATTCTTAGAAGAGATATGGAAATGTGTATAACTTAACTGGTAAGTTAACTGTGTTAACTGGTAATAAGTAACTGTTCCAACACGTACGACGTAAACTAGCGCAAGTGAGGTAGAAAGCAAGTGTAGCATTTAGTTGTCTGTTTCAATGAGTATCGTAATGGATGACTACACGAACCAGGAATACGCTGATATGCATTTGATGTACGGTCGAGAAGAAGGAAATGGGCGTTTAGAGCAGCGGTTGTACCAACAGCAATATCCGAGGAGGCGTTGTCCTCACCATACTATCTTCGCCACGATCGATCGACTACTACGGAGAGACATCGCAATGTACGCACTCCTCAAATGGAACAAATCGTGCTGCAGCGATTTGCCAATTCCCCGTCGACAAGTACAAGAGCAGTTGCAGCTGAACGATGTTCCGCACACGGCGGTCTGTAATGTTTTGTAAACTGCAAATATGTACCCCTTCCACATCCAGAAGGTACAACTTCTAACCGAAGACGACTATCCCCGTCGCGAACAGTTCGTGCGCTGGATGCTTGACGTCATCACGCATTCTAATCCTCAATTTCCTGTCACTGTTTCACTGTTCTGTCACCTTAAATCACTCGTTTATGTGACGCATGTGGACACACCGGAGGATCTGATAGCGCGGATTGTCGTCTCTGCGGGAGACATCAAAAGCATACTTGACATCTTCGAGCGCGTCCGGGAGTCGTTTTTACGTCGTTGTAGACTGTGCAATGACGTCAGCGGGGGCCACTTCCAACAACTCTTGTAAAAATTAATCAAATAAATCTTTTTGTAGTTAGTATTGTATTTTTGTCGTACCAGCGTGACGTCGAGACCTCCGTGCGTTTTTCGCGATTTTAACCCTCTCAACGTAGTTTGCGACCCCATGTTCAATGGTAAGTTTTCATCCTCTTGATGCCTTCTATCAACACTCTTAATTTGTCGGTTCAATTTTGGAACACCCTGTATATATATCTATGTTCATTTTGCATCATCAACAATGACGTGAGTCAAAATTAAGAAAGACGACTTACTAAGGCTAGTACAACAAAAATTGATTTTGAGTAGGAGGATTATGAATGCCCCTTCTTAACACCCCTCCCAAGTGATTTTGATAAGATTCTCATCAAGATATTGCTGATATTATTTAGGATGACGAGATAAATATCTGTGGTCAAACTGTATTCTAATATCTCGTCCATCAAGATGTGGCCATTTTGCTTATGACGAACATACTTGGTCGTTACCTCAACGTGGTATCTCGTCATACCAACACCAGGAGGGTTAAGTTCGTTTGCGTTTGGTTTATTTGGCCAAATATGGCCATTGTGCCATAAAACTCAACCAACCTAACTATAGTAGAACAAAGGAGATCAGTAGGTTTGCATAGTGCATATCCAATTGCTCTTTTAGGCAGACATCTTTATACTATCCATTCGATCACTTGAAGCCAAAACTTCCTGTTTATTTATCCAGTATACCTGGACATCATACAGCACAAGGATTTTATTTTCAAAGCTCTGTGCTTTTCTGGCAAGAGGCTTTAGTCTCAAAACCGTAGATACAATGCCCAGCGCTTCAGTTATTCTTAGTTTTGCTGTTTTGAATCATTTTTATCTTGCTACGTTTATAATCTTAGTGGCATTCAGACGAGAGGCTTTAGTATGAAAATCGTGGATGCATTTGTCAAGCACATTAGTACCTCTCAGTTTAAGTGGTTTCAAAGTGTTGCTTCTTCTCTACTTTGTCTTGTTGCTCTTTACCCGAGATACATTTTAAGCCCATCTCTCATTAACACTGGAATTTTCATTGAGATATAATTATTTTTTTCATAGCACTAAATCTTTTACCGAATTATTCCATAAGTTCATATTGAGTGCTTATTTTATGTCTTTCACATGGATTATCTTTGGAATATCATATGACAATCCATAAAGGCCTCTTTCAGAAAGCATGCATGAATGAAGAAATATGTATGTAATCGAAATATCCTCTGCTCAACAAAGCTAAGAGGTACATACTTGAAATTTAACGAGTAAATCCAGGAACTTTCGACTTAAGTATAAGAGCTCACATTAAAGACACAATTAGCCGTTTTAATCAATCCTAATGAATATCCAAATTTGATTTTACAACGCTTTTGCATGTGCTATTGAAGTAGATGAATTTTAATTTGGTCAATCAATTAGCTTTTGTCAATCTTGTCTCGTGCATAAATGCTTGTCCACGAAAACCACAATTATTGGAGTAATAAGGTAGTTAGCATTATGGAATAGCCTGCTCAACGAAATGGAATCCTATTTAACATGCATGAAACCTTCTGAACAGACAACTGCTTCCTATCAATCGCATTTGAAGTTCCACTGTGTTGTAATGGGTGTCCTTCAACAAATGAATTAGGTTGGGCAACACAATGGGCTATTACAAATAAATTAGGGGAGACAAGAAAACTGAATTCTCTCATTTAACCACGTCACACAGATATGTGAAGATTGAAACAGTTCATTGATGTCTTACCCTTTTCAAATATATATTTTTTTTCTTCCTTCTTTAACATATTTTTAATATCAGAATACTTTAGTTCACACCAAGATAATCCATCAATTTAAATAATTGAAAATGAAGTGTTTGTTACATAATTTCGCACCATTTCAAGCTATTTATCCATTTTGGGTCACTTTGTTACAAAATCAGTGTTTGGTGTGTCCTCACTACTACCAAAAAGGTGGATGTAATATTTCATGAAACTTTACATACTGTAACTACTAAGTGTTTTAACTTCATTGTGTCAGTCTGTATTCCCGTTTTACGTCTGTTTCGTGGTTGTGTGCTTGCAAAAGTATTATGTAACACTTATTTAATATATAGTCAGAAAATCTATATTCTTTTATTAGATATTTCAACTAAATCAATTACTTATTTAACCCGGTTTTTGCCCTTAGGGATTGATCCCGAACCGTCGTCAATTGTCTGTTATGTTGATCTAGTACGACGTTAATTAAAATTACCTTACCTTACCAGGACCGTCTTCAATAGCTCGCTGTGTTGCTCAAGTACGACTTTAATTAAAATACCTACCTTATTTAACTTTTCTTTTCTTTCATTTTTAGGCACGTTTCACGCTGAAACTGAATACCCATTCTAAAATCAGCCTTAATTCGATAGCTTTGTAAAAAACTTCGATTGTAAATTGGACATTGCGATTATTCATATTGTTTTACCAGTACAACTGCAAATCAATTATCTTTCCCAACATTATTTTTACGTAATTTAAATTAAAGTACTCAATCAAAATACACGGAGACAGAGAGAAGAGCATTCATAATCTACTCTCAGGGAAACAACTTGAATCGACTTTTGTAGTGGTCGCATTAGGATGGATATGGATATATTATTATGGATGGATATGAATGCATACGATTTGAGTCCAAAGTAAGTTAACGATGTTGTGGTGTAGAAGTTTGGAGAGAGGGGTGACAGGTCAGATGTTGACCTTGTCATATGACCGTGATTCAGTTGCAAGATGTTGTCCTCAGTTCCTTCCTTTCAGGATTAGTCTCAGTTTTCTGACACTTGAATGATGTTTGACATTGTTTGTCTTGTGTCTGGATCAATATGGTTAAATCTGGACCTTGCCCTATAAAACCTCACAGTCAACCAACTTAAATGATATTGGCATTTTTCTACGTAAGATACGAGTGATTATTATGTTCACTTTTTCAATCAACAGCTAACCAATTCAACCCGAGTACGGTCTGTCAAAATTTTGCTAGTTATATATAAATTTTAAATTGATGAACTTTCTTACTGTCATTTTTCTCTTTGATATATCCTACATCACAATCACAAACCCTTGCACGTAGTCCCCAGAAGAGTAGTGGTCAGAGAGAAGGAATACGTCTAATCTAATATATACCCCCATATTAATATGCCCCATTAACGACAGAGCGGCTAATGGCGTTGTTCTTATGAAACTGTTAGACTGAAGTGCTTGGTTATGAACTCAAACAACAAATCTGTCGCAGTAGGCTTGGCTGTTTAAAGGTTTCCTGGTTTCTTCAGGATAATAGCCCTCCTCCCGATTGCAGACCCACAAATTATAACTTCCCCAAAAACTTCCAGGAAGGTATATCTCCCAACCCAAGTTCACGATACTTGCGAAGTGGCAGCATCTACTATGGAGCTTGAGATTAACAGTGAAACTTCCACTTTAGTGCCGACGGAATGCTATGCGGGCGTTGCTTCCATAAGCTGGTATTAGAGGAAAAACCATATTAATATTGAAAATTTAACATCAGCCAAATACGATCGTTGTTATCTCGCTAGTATGGTCCGGTATTTATTATTTAAACTGGGTACATTTTCCAAGGCAGAGGTTCAAATGCATTACCAGGAGTCTGTGTATCAATTTGAAAATACCAGGAAATTCTGGCACAAACGAAGACAGAACTCTCAGCAAGCTTTTTCATGTATCACAGTTCACATTTATAATTCCAGGCTTGTAATTCATCGATCATGCATCCACTTTTCTATCACATTATAATTCCATAGTTTTTCTGAGCAGTGTTACTTTACAATTCGGATATGATTGTTAGGAAACCAGTATCACAATGTTTCAAGTGTCGACGGTTACTTAAAATGCTACCTATGAAGAATCTATTTGTTCATATTCTAGGGGGAAAAAACGTTGGAGAATACTCAATCAACAATTTATTGAGTTACCCATACTGTCATCTTGTTTTTGTTAAGTATTATGAGCTTATAAGCGCAGTATGTAACAATCATCATCTAGAAAAGACCAAACTTGGAAATAGTGTTTCTTTCAATAGCATTACAGTATTCACATTTCCGATAATTGAATAAAAGTATCAGTAAACAGGAGACAACAAAACAACTTATGCCCCTCCAGTTAGCTCAAGTCTATTAATTCTTTTACAGGGTGGTTTTTGACACGATGATAAACCACCCTGCAGTAACTAGCCTCTAATGCAAAAATCAATTCCATTCTGCCAAAAGTTCTATAGAAGCAACAATTTATTTTTCCAACTTGGAACATCATTCCCCTTGGCGTAATAGAGCAGTTAACCATACTGGTCTCGACGAAATATTTCGTCATTGGTAAAACAGACCAGATCTTGGACGAGATATCTCGTCGAAACTACTTGGAGGGTTGAACAGTGGTTTCTTACTCACTGACAAAGCCACCATGGCTCAGTGGATTTTGCTACTGTACTAGGGAACCTGTGACTTGTAGGTGGTGCAGTATTTCTAACTTACCCTGAGTGTATTTCTCTCTTCTGTATCACTAATTATTTTCCTTGTTGTAGTTTTGACTTGCACGTTGATGTCCATTTCTTGACGTTGTTTGTCTTGTGTCTGGCACTGATTGGCTAAATATGGCCCTTGTGCCGTAAACACCAACATTTCTCATTAGCTTCTGACTTGAGATTCAGTGCGGAGTGCAGTGGTTCTTTTCCGCAAACACAGATGCAGTAAAATATTCTTTTTTGTCTGCGTGGTAGAAGCTCTTTCGATTCTAAACAAGTTGAATCGATACCACTCCCCCAATCAATCTGCTTAACTCATTTGTCTCCCTGCTTTTCGAATAATCTATTTGAATTTACCGCCGACACAAAAAGGGTCCGCTTAGTTAACTCCAAAAACACAAGCTCCCCCTAATGTTCTCGGTTTCGATTACTGTTTATTTGAAAGGAGGAAGTGCAACTCGGTTTTATTTACATAATTTTATGTATAAAAAGAGTAAAACTTTATAGGAAACTTCATTAAATAGAATATTCTCATACCACGAGTGCGGCTTTCCCCACTTTATATTTGAATAAGTATGTAAATGTCGGTAAGAGTATTAGGAGCAAGTCGAAGGCACCAATGCTCAGTTCAAACACTTCCAAATTGCTTTCTGAGAGATATTTATTCGAATATGTTGGAAATATATATCCGAGCATTCCTTCAATGCAAATTAAGTTAAAGAACATACCTCGTGAGTTAAGGATAAGGATAAGGATAATAATGCCTCCGATATGTAAATTAGGAAGAGTGTAGGAGAGCTCAAGCTGAATTGGGAGTTCAAAATGTCTTGCTCGTCATCCTTAAAAATCCATCCAAGGTGGTACTTTTATAAATACTGAAATATAAAAAAACAATTACTTAAAGTAGCAGTTTCATACGTAACGAAAATGTTTTAGTTTATTTTATCTGTCTGTATAAATCATTCTGTGTTCAATAATTTATTTTCAGGCCATTTGTTTTATTGAAAATTCATACGCAGCCCTGGCCCGGGCATTTTAACAGTCGTTGCCGAACCTCTGTTGAATTTATCTTAAATTGCACTCGGTTTGATTTCAGTGTGTGATTTATTTTCATGAACAATCCATGCATGTTACACGGAAGAGACATTTTTATTTGTGGTCAAGTAAAGTGAAATGTTTAATGAAGCCCAAAGTTGATAGTTTCAATCAGATAAATGGATACATTTTGTGTTAGAAACAGCATTATAAGGCTCATGTATAAAATAAGGGCAGATTTCCAAAAATATTCATTAATGGAAGGGAAAATTCAGTATTCTGTATGAATATTTTTTATAGAAATAATTTCCTTTCTGTTAAATTAGATGGACTTATAAATTTCAAGATAATTCTAGTTTTGTTTCTTCTTTGTTTGCGTTTTAAGGTATGATAAATGTATGAAAAAAAGTAGGAGATAATTCCACAAAAAACATGGAAATAGCAGAGAGTTATACAGTTGCCTGGAAAGAGCAGTCAGACAATAAATTTAGAAAGAGCATAGATTATTATACAATAAACTTGGAAAAAGCAGAGATAGAATAAATTTGGATATAAAGCCAAGTTACTTAATAAACTTGATAAGAGCAATTACACAATAAACTTAGAAAGAGCAGTGTTTTACAATAGACTATGAAAGAACAGAGTTACATAATAAACATATATTCAAATTCTGGAAATCTAAAATAGTAGTTAGAAACTCGTATACAATCCATGCGTTTCTAATATTGTAATACTTTCAAGAAATATAATTGAATATAGGTCTAAAGTTCAACCACTTTCTCATCTTTCATTATTCTATATATTCTATTCATTAAACTGTCAAAACAAACATAAAATCAATTTTCAAATGCTTGATATAGTTAGAAACGAATCCCACAAATCATTGTTTTCGATTATAATTATTCTTTTAAATATTTTTTAATTAGAAAAGGCGTGGTTCATTTTAAGATTAAATATGGGTGTCCTACCTAGTGCAAAGCAAAGGATAAAAATAAAAGTACAGGATGTCAAATGTTACATATAAGCAATTATTAATATAAAGAATTTCATCCTCCAAAAATATTTTTTAATTAAACAGTTCTTTATTAAATTTTCCCTTTGCCGAGCCAAATTTGTACTAAAAATCAATTTTCATTCCATCACGACTTTTAGTGGGAAACAGAAAATGCAAACTTTCTATTTCATGTCATTCATTTTTCCATTGAAACTGTAAATCTTCTAAATCTCCTAGACTGACAGACCATTGCATGAAGGTGAAAGTGACTTTTGAAAGACTTGAGTCCTAGAGGGCATGTGAAGGTAGAAGTTTGACGTTTCCCCTTTACCTGCTGGTTTCTTAGGCAAGCATAGTGTAATGGCCTTCACACCTTAGATGACCATCATACCAGGAGAATTATCTTCACACATACTTCACCCATTTTGCCCATTAACAGACTCGCCACTTTCAGGAAACATGGCGGACTTTTTAAAGTGTGGCAAGAGAGTGTATAGAAATCCTGGTCTAGTATCGAACTTCTTGAGCATGCCTGAACTCATGGGCAAGGTCGGTCTAGCTGTTTAGCTTAAGCTTTAAGGAATAAGTAACCACAATAGCAACAAATATCTTGGCAATAAAAAATGATAATTAACTTGCTCCATAAACCTCTCTGATATATATATGCTTCTCAAGTTCAATCCTCATTGAGTTCCTAAAAATTCGTCTGAATAAGCTTTCTGTGGTGTTATTGCCGCTCCAATAGGCAAAGTATGCATACATCACGGACTTCATTTTGAATATAAGCACTGCATCTTTGTAGATCAATAGATTAATTCAACTGTCTCAATATATGCTTACATCCATATTTGTTCTGCAATATTTGTATATGCATAATACTTAAATGTTAAACTTCCTATAACCCTTTTGATCTTTAAACATACACAAAACTATTAAAGTTAACTAGAGTGAGCTATAACTATCTGCTTTTGTGTAATCCCTGGAACGTTTTATTAAATTACCTAGACTATCCCAGACAATCAAAAAAGTAATCCATTATCAGCTTTAAAGCTGGATGTATGGATGGTATATGTCATGCAAGGTTAAAGGGCAGTTTTTTGATGCAAATGCTGGACAGTTGAAATCATCATCTCTAATCTACCATACAAATTAAAATGGCAGTTCGATTATTTTGGATTGACTGCGATTACACATTATGCGTATGTAAGTATGAGTACTTAATAATACTAGATGACTGTGTGGTCACTGAAACAATTGTTGATTGAGGGCTATTTCTGTTTTCTTAAATTCCTAGTATCATATTATCCTGTACACGTGTAAAAATTGTTAACTTTATTGATTAAATTTAGATATTCTTTTTCTTGAGTACAACTAATTTGGTGTTACTCTAAATATTAAAAAATTAATAATAATCTATTCTAAAAGATATAAGAAAAAGTCAGACTAACACAGTTTTGAGAGTTTCTTCTATCAACCTTAATGTCGATGGCACTAGTGCTTTAGTAGTATTATGTGCTTCCTGTACGTATTCCCGTATTGGGTTACAATAAGTGAAATCTTGGTCATACGGTGTTTTTTTTTACCACTGAAAATCCTTATTTCGAAAAGTACCATACACACGAGCACCCATCTTAGTAGGTAGTTGAAATTACGTCGCACTGGAGAAAAACAACGAGCTTTTGGTGATGGTCTGGTATCAGTCTTGCAGGGAAGAATCCGTTGAAAGCTCGTAATTTTGAACCACTGTCAGATGGGGATGTCAATACCCGAGTCTTCCACCCCACCTACGTGAGAGCATTGGAGACCACTACAGATTAAACGTGCACCAGCCTCCATGTACACGGCGGCCTTTGGTTGCATTGAGTTTCAAACCTGAAAACCTAATCATGATTCTACAAACTGGTCTCCTATCCATTAACCATCCATGCATCTAAAGTTTGGGACTACTGATTTTCTCAACGTGGTGTTGATCCACACGAGAAGTATGATAATTTCTAAAATAACGCAACAAAAAAAACCTTTCATTTAGATGTAATATATATATATATATAGGCTTTCGGTAAGTCAAAACTGAATTATTTGATTACTTGAATTTTATTCGTCCTCTAGTCCCAGTCATTGCCAGATTCAGGCCAGTTTGGTATTGACTTTTAAGACTGAATCTAATTAAATTGTTACCTGCTATAAAATTATCGAATCGAATCCCTTTGGGATTAATCCCGGACCTTCGCCAATAACCCATTGTGCTGCTTCTGTGTGTCTTCTGCTTCAACTATCTAATCCAACCTATAATTTGTTGTAAACACCAAAAACTCAAGTATCTCACTACTCACTACTTAAACAATATGGATTTTTAGCTCCATTTCTGCTTGGGCTTCTGGCCTACTAATGTTATTTCGAAATTGCGATATTTTTCCTTACATTGTATATTTTTAATGGTTCAAATACTTTGATTTAGTGCGAAACTTCAGAACAATATCTAATGGAAACTTCTTACCACCTCTAACTGATACCAGAGAAAGCATGTGTGTAGGTAGGTAGTTAATTAATGTAATAACAGGGTATTAGCGACATCTAGTCCGGTATCTATCTCGGAAGGAAATATAAAAGGACAAGGCCTCGTAATTTTGTAACACGGTCAGATTAGAAGATCAACACTTGAACTCACACCACACTCGCCAAATTTCCACACAAGCCAACGTAAGGACATTTGAAACCACGAGAGATTTAATGTGCAACGTCCCCCTTGTACAACATGGTCTTCTGCTGAAACAAGTGAAAACGTATATGAGGCGCCCTCGTACTCGAGTGTGATCGAGGCCACTCGACTACAATCAGTAGACTGGCCATTGTGGGAGATTGAGATTAATTTCATTTTTATTGTGTTAGAGGTTTTCCCGTCCTGTTGGAAATGCAATATAAAGCAGTCCTCTCCTAGTCACCTCCTTGCTTGTCTGCGGATTTCCAGGTAGGACCTGTATTTTAACCCTCCTGGAGGTAGTCTCCACAGAGTATCTCATCATAGGCAAAACTGGCCAAATCGTGATGGATGAGATATCTTGCGATCGAACGGTTGAAACCACTTGGAGGATGGTCCCCCACTCGGAAAGACCAACCTTTTGCTCGCCTTGGACTTCTTGAAGGTGCGTGAACTCACCGACTTGAACTATATATCTCATCCATCAAGATATTGACGATTTTTTTTTATGGTGAAGAGATCAAGATCCGGTCAATTTTCTTTGAAAGATGAGGTACCTCGTTCATCAAGTTCTGGTCTATTTTCTTATAAGGACGAGACACATCGTCGTAACAACTATTTGGAGGTTAAAAAGAGCCAGAAGGAACATAACAGACTACCATTCCGTCGAATGCATGCATGAAAACCAGTTACTGCGTATACTAGGAAAAAAGAATCCAAAACATAGCAAATCTATTCGTTTCGTCAGAAAAAATGACTTGTTGCACATGCATTTTACTCAGTGTTAACATAATTTCCGACAATTTCCTATTCATAATATTAAAAAAGGCATCGTTTCAGTGTGAATAGGATCATAAGATTTTTCTTAGTGCATTGCTCCAGAAAGGTTAGATAATATTGGTCTTAGTAATACACAGTACAGACAATACAATACAAATATACGGGCTTGTATTAAATGGGGCCACAATTAAATTGAACTAGGGGGCCCGCCCCCTGCTCGCCAATCCCCAGAAGATTGCTTTACAATCCTCCTTGGTTCTCCGATCAACCTTGATCACTCCGATCGCATCAATGAAGACACTGTTTACAAATATGATATTCCAAAAAAATATTTTTTCAAATATAAATTTGTTGTGTACCGAAAAAATTGTACAATACCTCTGGAATCAGAACTCGAATAATTTGAATTCAAATGAAAACTTGGCGCAAATTTTGACGCGAAATGTGAGTACTGCTTCGGAAATCGAATACCCAATACGTCGTTTGTAAACAGCAACAGCTCGACTTTTATTTTTTTTTTTCACTACAATTTTATCCGATTATACTATAAATTGAATTGTGGCGCGAGGCTTCGTGGTAAACAAACAATCGTACAGTGTTGCCAAAACGCGATAACAAATATCGTCTTTTTTGCGTGCCACGTAAGAGAATTATATCCAGAGATAGGCCATCAACCCTCTCTAATTCAGAGATATAAAACCACAAACTAGAATAAAAATATCCAAACAGTAAAAAATCTTTCACGCCTTTCCTTCCGAATACGGACGTATCACCCAAACTTGTTGCGGGCGATTCGAACGCTCCCAACCTAAAGCGACACTAAATAAAAGTTCCAAACTCTCCCCCTCCTCGTTCCAAATGCCTAAAATCTCTCCCTCGCACTTAGCCCCTTAATAGGACCCGCTAAAAACCATTAACAACGCGTTCGCTCATAACGACTTAATGGCAGAGTATTAGAAATTCAACAACACCTTATTAACACAGCCCTCCCGACAAATAAAAGGCCCAGAGAACGCGAAACGCGTCCCCCCGGCACCCCCAGCAATGTTAATCCGGCAATTGAAGTGGAATAAAGTTAATTAATTTTCTCCTCCGCTCCCCTCATCTCCCCATAGCACTTAGGCTCATCTTTATTTCCCTTAGCCTTCCAGAGCTCAGCTTTTTTCCCCTTCGCCATCTCTTCCTTTGACTCTGATGTTAGAATAAAGATAAGGCGAGAAGCGTTTTTTTCCCTCTTCCCTCCGCTGCTTCCTTCTTGACACTGCCACTCCCTGCCCTACCCCCGTCGTAACCCGTAACCGGAAGAAATTCGAACAAACCCCCTCGTCTGTTCGACACTTGCGGTTACGGATATGTCTCTCCCCTTGCTACACCCCGTTTATTTATTTTTTTCCTCTCTCTCTCTCTCTCTCTTGCTGCTCTCTTCTCTCGTCTGCTATATTTTGGCTTTGTTTTTCACGCGGATTGATCCGCGACATCCAAGTGGAGGATGGTTTTTTTTTTCTGCGGGGATTTCTTTCTGCGTCCCGTTTTTTTTTTTTTTCTTTTCCTTACTTCTTCGATACTTGGAGGCGCAAGAAGACGAGGAAGAGGAAGAGAAAAAAAGACCCGCTCACGACGCGTTTGTTAAGTTTTTCCCTCCTAAGCAGGCTAAAGTGTTTGTTCTTTTGCGTCTAAGTGATCTCCGATTGAGTGTTGCTTAAGCTTTCAAATTTCATCTCCGTGCTCGCGCCGCAGCGGGTTTTTTTGTTGTTTCTGCTTTCTCTCTTTCCTCCACCATCCCCCCAGTTCTCTTTCTCGGGGACGAGGAATTCTCAGGTGTCCCCTCCCCCTTCTCCTTCCGATGCAGGACGCGTCCGCGACCCCCGCGCGACCTGCTAATGGATTACGAAAACCCTATTTAGCCCGTCCGGATGCAAGGACATACATTGTTGCTTATCACACACGGAGCTGTGTTGTTTACGTATAAATAAGTGGGGAGAGCGTACGAGTCGCATTAGCTGAACGTGGGCAAAAAATGAACACAGAAAAGGCCGGGCCTTCGTCATGAAAGGTTCAGTAAGCTGGAAAATTTCTGAAATTGTTTTCTTTATTTGAATAATTATGAATCGGGTTTTTTTTTCCGACGAATTTTTTTAACTGGCGTGTTTCATTTTTTCTTGTAAGTACCAATGAAATAAAAAATATTTTACTTATTTTCGTGCACTCCCATGTGTTTATAGTTATGCAAAATTATACATCGCAACAACCAACCTCGTCTGTGCAAAAATAAAAGAATTATGCACAAATTAACGTGCGTTAATGTTGTTTTTTGTACTTCTATTTTAAAAGTACTTAGCAAGTTTGCAGAATTCGGATGGAAACAAATTGTTTCACTTCTCTTTTCTTCATGAAGAGTATTCTATAATGGATAGGTATTCTAGAATGAATACTAATTCATAAAATAATGATTATTTTAAGAATAAAAAAAAACTATTATTTTATTTGAAGAAAACAAAAAAATACTTCATGCAATTTAGTATTTAATTTGTAGATATGTTTTCGAAATCATAACACTTTCACATAGAACACAGTCAGTGATCAGTTCCGTTTATGAGGTATTAGCTGCCCATGTGCAAACATTAGCAAGACCCCCTCTTCTCAAAACCATCTTATTTTCTAAAAGAACGCTCTTCATCAAGTATTTATTCATAAAATAATTTGGTTTCTTTTTTCCAGTCCTTTACAGGACGTTAAAAGTACTCGACAACGTGATTTACTAAATACGATGCAGCCAATGTACAATTAAGGTAAAGATTTATGAAACAGAGAGGACTTTATTTTGTTTAAATTTAAAGTTATGGTCTATGGTATAGAGGGATCTAGGTACCTTGACTGTGGGAGCAGTAAAAAAGGATTAAGATGTTCCGAGGATCAACTCAAAACGGCCGTCAACAAAGACTCCATTCAGTTCAAGAGTTCGAAATTGCTCGTCCCTTAAATAGACACTGAGGAAGAGTTAAATAAAAAGAGGGACACATACCATTCCTTAAAACAATCTACATGTTGCAGGAAGTCTTCCATATGGATACGTTGACAGAATTTCGACCTGAGATCAGTGGAAGACCTTCAGGTGTTGACTTCCTGACCCCAAGATGTTTCTGTGGAGGCTGACGTTGTCATGTCAAATTAGCATGTGCTGAAGAATTTTTTTCAACTTCAATTTTCAACGATCTAACTAACTTTATCATGTGTTGTCGATAGCTTTTTAATTTCAAGAGATTCTTCGGGTAGAATTCGAGCCCCGTACCTCAAAACAATAAGGAATATACTAATGTAAATTAAGAACAAAACATGAAGATTCAAAGTATTGTGTATTAGAATCCTCAAAATTATCTGCAAAGACAAGTAGGATATATCTGTGGTCAAGGGAAATAACTCGATAAGTCAAAATTAGGCAAAAGTGAGATAAATGCGTCAGCTTGAGGATTTGTCGTGGGTCCTTACTCGTTTCGGAGAAACGAATAAGTAATGTACATGGAAAAGAGTAACAAAGAATGTAATCAAAATAAATTATTACAAAAATTCGATTATAAGAATATGGCAAATCTTAAAAACGCGCTCTTAAAAGTAGTTTTTAGACTTATCCCCCTTGACCACAGATATAATATCGAAAAGTGGCATGTTGTTTAACTCTCTTGGTGGTTTATTTCCGAAAACTGACGCTCTTGTGAAAAAACTTCCAAACTATTACCAGTTCCGGGAAAGGGACACTTTGTTTTTTCAACTTGGTTTTTCATTCGACCTTGGAGTAATATGACAGTTTTGTCTCAACATGATATCTCGTCATTAGCAAAATTTATCTTATCTTGAACGAGATATCTCGCCAAAACACTTATATGGAGGGTTAATGCTGAGGACGTACTTCGTCTTTGACGGACCCCATTTTCTATAATATATTCAGGAATCAACCGTGAAGGGAAAGACAACACCACGTAATTTTAAACCACGGTCAGATGACGAGGTCACACCTGAGCTGGTACCAACTCTCTCAACTTCGACACCGCGACAACGTGAGGAAATTTCAGTCCACCAGAGATTTAGCTTGCACCAGCCTACTTTGGACAGAACAATCTTTGGTTGAATTCGAACTTGGAAACCCTGCGAAACCAATCGGGACTAGCCCTGGCATTAGCTTATCATAGGGTCCTAAGAACCCAGATGGTTACATAACTGATCCCTGATAATGAAGATTTTGAAATATATTCATGCTCTTCACATTTCCCAGGTACCCCTCCAACAAGCAAACCTGTCTTCTTACTGAGCTCCGATCCATCCTTTTCTTGAAAGATCGCCAGCGCGTTACGGACTGGAGTTATAAACATATTTAATATCCCGCCTCGCCTGTCCCCTTGTTCCCATTGACGAGGTTAAAGGGTTTCAAGACTTAATCGAGTTAAATCCAGCTCGCCTGATTGGATATAGTTATCCGGCTCGGATAATTAATTCAAAGGTAACACTGCTCCGCTCGGGGCTATTTAATCAGGGCAGCTGGGGCATATTGCAAGCGCCTCGTGTTTTATGTTTCTTCTGACAGTCCTTATCTGGGCTTGGCTGTCACGTAAAGAGGCCCATCAAAGAGAGTTGCTTTTATTTTTAATCTTTCGTTGAAGTAATCCAGAAACGCGGAGAGTTTTCGTGCTTTAGTTGGTGCTAAATATAGCCATATCCCGAAATAGATCATAATGCACACTCGTACATTAATTATTGACTGCATTTTAAGTGTGTTTATGATCATACTTATATATTGAGACCTAGCTTAACAACTAAATCAAGTCCATGAATTCGAACACCTCTATACCAGGACGCCCATTTAGATCCTATCTCTTGTAATTGTGTTTATAAAGAAGCGTAATAATACGAAATATCTTACTGAATACCATATGGAAACATGGATAGAAATTCCTTGCATCAAATTTGGTGTGCACAATAATTCATGAAACAATAATATTTGTCAAATTTTCAAACTGAATAGGTAGGTATTTTAATTAACGTCACATTGGACCAACACACCGGACTATTGGCGACGGTCTGGATTCAAACTGAATTAAAAGTTTTTTACTGTTAAAAACACACGAGAAAATAAATCAAATTCGCTTTCTAAAAAATGTATTGAAACCTAAAATCTACGTTTTGAACAAAGTAATAAATAGGATGAGATTATATTAAAAAATGCGCGGTTTGTCTGCATGCCTTTCAATTGTGTTAACTATCATCCAAAAAATCTTCATACGTAAAAATCTAATTCGTTTTCTAACAAAATATATTGAAATCTAAAATCTATGTTTTCAACGAAGCAATAAATTGGATGAGAATATATTTCTTACAGAAACGTGTGGTTAGTCTTTATATCTTTCAATGGTGTTAACTGTCAACCAAAAATCTACATTAAACATAGCAGCTGCTATTTTAAAATTATTACTATTTTTTTCTAGATCATCCAGATGATACAATTTTTTATTAATTAAAAAACAGGGAAGACAGAGAGAAATATAAATGATTAAATTGTTTTGAAAGTACGTCCCTGTAAAAAACACTGTACATATATTATTGGAATCAGAAATAAGCTTTACGCGAGATAAATACAAATAAAATAAATCTGATAAAAATAAAAATTTCAAATAATTAAAAAAATTAGTTGTAAATTTACAGTTCGTTAACAACAAAATGCAGAATAGCACTGTATCATTCTTACAAAAGATAAATAGTTTAGAAATAATTTGTAAGCCACTTTCAAGCAGAAATGGGTAAATAATTCCTCTTTTATGTAAATCAATAAAGATGATACATTTGTCATATCGGCAAATTATGTGATACATTTTTGGTGTCACAGAATTTTAGTTATTGGTTTGTGTGTACCATTGAGACAAAAAAAGATTGAAAATCGCTGATATAACGATAAAGCTTCACCCACATTTTTCAACTTCTTCAGCATGCCTTTCAAAGGGTTAATTAATCATTGCATTCACATAGGTCCGCTCTCAGAGTAAAATCCAGCATCATTACAGTTCAGATCCGGAAAGAGAGAGTGAGGAGGAATAGAAGGGGAAAAGAATCCTATCAGTTGAAATCACTGGGGAGACGCAACGAAATATGACTGGATCGTAATAAATGTTGCCATTATGTCCTTGCATTTTCTCTCCCATGCAACAACCTCGCCATGCTCGTGGCAAGAATTTGTGACAACCGATTTTTCTCCAAAACTTTGTGCTCCGTTTCCTTTTTTCTATTTATTCGGATTTGAGGCTTCGGAGTTACGGACCGCGATGAGTAAAGAAAGAAAAGGGGAGGACAGAAAAAATGTTTGTCCTAGGTTCGAAATTCTTTCGGTTGTGTTTCCCCCACTGTTTGGCGTATCTGGACTGACCAGAAGTTCTTCCCTCTGTCCAGAGCGGTGTGAGTAGATATTTTTCTCCGTTATTCATTTATTAAAAAAGAATGCCCTCCACGCGGACATCTATCGGAATCGAATTTATATTGAATTTCTCCTCGCCTTTGCTAATCATAGTGATAAATGTTTTCTCTGGTGGTTAGGGAGGATGATGTGTTTGCGCCGTCTTGTTTAACGGTCGCGATTCTATTTCGTTTCTTGCGAGAGGTTGTTAAATCGAATTTCTTTTTGTGCCTATGTCACCCAGACTACCAACAAGGGTTTAAGGTCGGTCAAGGGGTCTTGAAATCAAACCTCTCAGAAAATCACAAAAATCGACAAATAGCTCTTATCGAGAAAATTGGCTTTTACTTTGTTGGATAAGAAATTGAATTCACGTCGAGTTGGAGTCACGCAACGTGCTATTGGTCGATTGCCTATCGATCTCTAAGGGAAACATCCGAGGATGTACCCAGGTCACCCAGCTCACCAACAAGTGTTTAAGGTCGGTCAAGGGGTCTTGAAATCAAACCTCTTAGAAAATCACAAAAATCGACAAATAGCTCTTATCGAGAAAATTGGCTTTTACTTTGCTGGATAAGAAGTTGAATTCACGTCGAGTTGGAGTCACGCAAAGTGCTATTGGTCGATTGCCTATCGATCTCTAAGGGAAAAATCCGAGGATGTACCCAGGTCACCCAGCCCACCAACAAGGGTTTAAGGTCGGTCAAGGGGTCTTGAAATCAAACCTCTCAGAAAATCACAAAAATCGACAAATAGCTCCTATTGAGAAAATTGGCTTTTACTTTGTTAGATAAGAAATTGAATTCACGTCGAGTTGGAGTCACGCAACGTGCAATTGGTCGATTGCCTATCTATCTCTAAGTGAAAGATCTGAGGATGTACCCAGGTCACCCAGCCCACCAACAAGTGTTTAAGGTCGGTCAAGGGGTCTTGAAATCAAACCTCTTAGAAAATCACAAAAATCGACAAATAGCTCTTATCGAGAAAATTGGCTTTTACTGTGCTGGATAAGAAGTTGAATTCACGTCGAGTTGGAGTCACGCAAAGTGCTATTGGTCGATTGCCTATCGATCTCTTAGGGAAAAATCCGAGGATGTACCCAGGTCACCCAGCCCACCAACAAGTGTTTAAGGTTGGTCAAGGGGACTTGAAATCAAACCTCTTAGAAAATCACAAAAATCGACAAATAGTTCTTATCGAGAAAATTGGCTTTTACTTTGTTGGATAAGAAATTGAATTCACGTCGAGTTGGAGTCACGCAAAGTGCTATTGGTCGATTGCCTATCGATCTCTAAGGGAAAAATCCGAGGATGTACCCAGGTCACCCAGCCCACCAACAAGGGTTTAAGGTCGGTCAAGGGGTCTTGAAATCAAACCTCTCAGAAAATCACAAAAATCGACAAATAGCTCCTATTGAGAAAATTGGCATTTACTTTGTTAGATAAGAAATTGAATTCACGTCGAGTTGGAGTCACGCAACGTGCTATTGGTCGATTACCTACCGATCTCTAAGGGAAAGACCCGAGGATATACCCCGGTCACCTAGCCCACCAACAAGTGTTTAAGGTCGGTCAAGGGGTCTTGACATCAAACCTCTTAGAAAATCACAAAAATCGACAAATAGCTCTTATCGAGAAAATTGGCTTTTACTTTGTTGGATAAGAAGTTGAATTCACGTCGAGTTGAAGTACGTAACGTGCTATTGGTCAATTGCCTGGGATCAATCCCTAAGGGAAAGATCCAAGGATGTACCCAGGTTACCCGGCCCACCCACATGTGTTTAAGGCCGGTCAAGGGGTATTGAAAGCAAACCTCTTAGAAAATCACCTGAGCTGGTACCTCATTCGCCAAACTTCCACACCTCGCCAAACGGGAGGACATTTGAGATCTTTACATGTTTAATGCACACCAATCTTCACGTACACGACGGTCTTGGATTGGATTTAGTTTTGAAGTTGCAACTCTCCGGCTTCTAATCCGTTTATTAACTGGGCTAATGCGGCCCCATCAATCCCGAAGGGAAAGTTACCAGGATAAAAACTCGTCATTTTTAACCACAGTCCGATGAGGTCAGCATCCGACATGACACCCAACCTTTACAAACTTCTACACCACACCAACTCGAAGATATTTGAGGCCACAACAGATTTAAAGCACAACATCCCTCACGAATGCGACTATGTTTGGTTGGATTTAGTGTCAAAATCGCAAACCTCAGTTGCTAATCCATGACTCTACCAACTGGGATTTCGCGGCTCCGTTTACTTGGTTGGATGTAAAATAAATCATTAAAATTACAAGCAAGCTATTAGTTATAAAGAGTTTACAAAATTTTAAATCATATTAAAAATAATCTACCAATCTTGTTGGGTGTTGGTGTTAATTATTACTTTTGGTCTAGTTACAGACCAGGTTCATGAGTCCGGACACACTCAAGAAGTGCGTTACTAGATCAGGTCTTCCATATACAGATCCTCCTTTGCAAGATCAACACTTCTCCCACTGTTTGATACATCTAGAACGACCAGAAGTTATTCGCTCTGTCAAGGTCAGTGAGAAGAGATTTTTCTGTTCTACTCATTTCTTAAAAACGGGTGCCTTTCATGAGAACATCTATCCAAATTAAATAGAATTCATCATTGCGTTTGATAATCATAATGATAAGCGTTTACTCTGGTATTTAGGAGGGATGGTGCATTTACGTCTCGTGTTCAACGATCTTGCTTCAACTGCCATTTTGCTTCACGCAAAAGAATGTCAATTCAAAACTCTTAAAAAATTACACTATAAATTAAGTAGACAAATAGAAGGTATCTTATCGAGGGAATCTGTATTTTCTTTGTTGGTTAGAAAATAAATTATTAAAATTACAAGTAAGCTATTTCTTTTCTAATGCCTGACCTCTTACTTTCAATGTCGAATCTCTTCGGCGTTTTGCAGCGATAACCGGGATTCCTACAGGGGCCCTATTGAGAGGATGACAAACTCTATGACCACATTACTGGATAGGCTGCTCACAGACAAGCTATGAGTTATGACGTATTCAAAAATTTAAATAGTCTGAAAAGAATACAACTCATGTGGCCTTCCTGAGTGAATTTCTCGTTTCTGCGTTTGTAAAACTTTCTTTATGTGTGTTTGTCCATTACTGGATATAGTCTGTCTTGTGTTTGGTGCCCAGCATGCCATAAATCCTAATTCTAACCAACCTGCTTGTAGGTGTATTAACTTCGGACCTCCAAATAACAAGTAATTACAATATTTGGAGACTTGTTATGTGCTTTTCTTTACATAATTCATACAATAGCACAAAATTAAATTGTACTTGTGTCTGTTTTCCTTGGTCTTTGTAGTTCAGTACTCCAGAGGTGAACAGTCTTTAGACCAAATAAGTTTCTTTCCCCACATTAAAAATATCACAAGGACTTGCAACTTTTCACACCGTACCATGTCAGAGTACGACTGATTCATACAAGCTTACATCATCTCCTGATCGAGTTTGAAGTTACTTTCTTTCCCACTTTAAAAAGCAAAAGCAAATCCAGTGATAATTCATATTACATTGGAGTCACGACTATTCCTCTTGGGGAAAGAATTATGTTGTAAAAATTTTATTTATTTATTGATCCCGCAACAATTTTTTTTGAATACTTTTGCTAAAACTCGCATTATAAGATACTACTAAATTCTTTTCAAGAAAGTATTCAAATTTGGCTGCATCAAATCTAAATAAAAATTCTAGTCTCAAAATAATTAAAAGCAGACTATCCGTTTTAATACTGTTCAAAGAAATAAATAAGGTCGTCGAGAACATATATTATGTTTTTAAAGACCACAACCACGTATATTGAATGCGCAACAAATTATAATGTATTTTTAAAAAACAGGGTTATTGTATTTAAAATTATTTATAAAAATACTCTATTTCTGATATAATTATGTATCGAAATATGATGTAACATTCCACAATTGGGTGTAAAAGTAAAGTCCGGTCAGATGATGAAAGCAACAAAACAATCTTAACTAATCTAAACTTAACTTAATCTTAATCTAAACAACTTAACTTAATCTTAATCTAAACAACTTAACTAGAAAGAGTCTAGAAACTCGAAAAGTCTTTAAATACACAAGTGAAATCTTATTCAGATTTCGCAATAAAAATTTAAAAACTTAAAAATATGATTCATAAAAATAAAAAAAGTACTAAAATTTAACATTCTTCACAGATTTCAAGCTTCATTAATCATTCTTGAAATTTTTAAATTTTTACTCCAGTCTTTACTTTAAAGAAACTCTTTGTTTTATTTAGTTAAAACATATATCGTAGTCCAAAGTGTAATAAATTAGGATTCCGTTCAGCGTTACATTTCACAAATCCTGTGGATTCAAATCCTACATTGAGCAAGACTTCATTCTGTAGGGAAAACTCACAAACAAAACAACTTATAACGCTTTTAAAATTCAGGAAATAAAGGAAGCAAACTTTACCTTTTTGTTTCAAGATATGAAACTGCCCCAAAACTAGAGTAGTCCAGCTTATATAGGGCTGGTATTCCCTAATGTTCTAAGGCTTCGCATCAGTCATACAGTCATACATGCTTGAAAGAAAGGAACATTCCGCTGTATTCTTCGAATGGGAATGTGGAGTTAGAACAATTCATCCTCAAGATTAAAGTGCATTTCACGCAGCTTTGCTTTCTTTTGAAAGAATATTCATTTTATTCTGCGATGAGTTAGTATGTCTTGCCAAAAAATATTTTTAAGAATTGAGATTTTACATTAATCACTCGAATTTTTTATACACATTTTAATCATTAGATAGTCAAATTATTCTACATAGACCATTAGATCGCCAACCTCTTTTGAGTTTGTAGCCAGCGAGTCCAGCCAACGCTTAGTAATGTAATCTATTTTCTTAGATTTTGTTAAGTCCTACATAAGGTAATTCTGAAAAGGCGTTATACTTTAAATAGCTAAGGAATATATCTAACATGTTTGCGTAAAATGTAGGTAAAAAACAATTTTAATTGAGATAAGTAAACATAAAAACAATATCTTTCATTTGGTCAAATTAATATAGATAATTTATGAATATGAAAGCAGAGATGAAAATGCTGGTTGAAATGATTAAGTGGATTGTAATGGATTTGTAAATAAATACAATCAAAATGAAAATTTCCTGAAAATTTTGTTTTTTCCACATACAATTTTGCATCTAGATATACCGATACATTCTCTTTCTATCCTTTTTCATCTCCTGTAATTCAATTTCATTTAACTCTGAGGGATTCACATGTATATATTCGTTTTGCAACCTGTACACTTCTCAGTGTGACTAATGTAACGTCATGACCCACGTCATTATGAGCACCCAGAATGCTTTGCGGAAGCAGAAAAAGAACAACGAGTGCGGTTGTGCGGATGGGACGGCTGATGACGTTGGATTCAACAAAATTTAAAATGTCTTTCTTTTAATATATTGTCATGTTTTTACGTCCAAGTGGTGCACGGTCCTGTAATTTGTGTTTGTGTCGTCCAAGCAAATAAAGACTTGACGGTCTAGTCCAGCTACCTTATTCCGTCTACGAAACTCCTTACACTAACCATTTAACCCTCTTCACCGTTGCAATATTTCATACTATTCTTTCGGGAGATAGATTGGCGATCTGTGTGTGTATCCGCTCCTAATTCATCTTGGAGATGAAGACTACCTATTCGCATTTTGGTGTGATTGGACTAGTAGCAAGATTGCATGAAATATAATTGTAGATTAGCTAATGTTTGGTTGCACACATAGAGACGAACACTTGTTAGAGAAATTTCTATGCTCATTAATAAACTAAAGGGCGATACAAAACTACAACTTAATTTCAAATTTATTTTGATTCTTTCGAATATTTTTTAATTGAGTAACACATATCTGTATCTTATCACTCTGAGAACCGGAACCTTCGATTGAAATCGCATATGGATATTAATTTACCCTTGAAAGTACCCCCCGAAACTTCGATTAACTCCGGAATACCTGTGAACACAACAATTCCCCGCTATTATATCCCTACGAACACAAGCACTCATTTCCGCCACACACAAAAATCTCCTTTGTCGAGGGATCAGTGTGACAATCTCCCGCTGTGCTCTTCAATGGAGATGGATCTCTCATTGAAAACGCTGCGTTGCATTGGAGACGCATTTGTTTCTATTTCTTTCGGAAGGTCCTCGTGTGTGAACCTCATTACTGATCGAATGCGTCGCAGATAAGTGCTCAGGGGGGCTTTTATTCCAGAGGATTAATATACACAAGGACGGACGGAAAAAGGGTTTGGGTCATCCTCTCACAAGTGCCTCAATCAGCACCTGATCCATTTCTGAAAGGGTCAGCACAGAGTCGCTTCCACGTGAAGATCCGTTCGGCCGTTATGAATCGTTTCGCGTTATGGATCCTTTTGGGATTAGTTTCTGTACTCAGACGTATTCGGCTATTCGATGGGAGTCTGCGTTCTAATATGGATTATGTAGACTGTAAGCCTTGTCTATGGGTGGAAGGGTGCTCCCTTTTCGGGTTCCTGTGGGGTTCGAGGTACGAGTCTGTTTAAGCGATTTGGGTTTGGGTTTTCATTGATATTTCACTTGGTTGGCATTGTGCGACGTTAATGTAATAAACTTTCCTCTAAACTCATAGAAATTTGTAGAATTATAGACCCAAAACAAAGGATACTAAATGGATCCTATTTTAGTTTTCAAGAGCCTATTTATTGAAGTTCCAGAACCTTCCATATTAGGAAAAAAATATTATGTGAATCTTGATCCAACCAGAGGTCAGTTCACGGATGTAAAATTGTGCTGTCCTTTGTTAGGGGCAATGATGGTCCTCCCACTGGAGGCCCCTTCACAAGTGACCATCACTTCCGGTCTTGTAGTGGCCAAGGACAAGTCCTTAGTGCCCGCCATTGGAAGTAGTCGAATATCATTTCCAGCCTTGTAGTGCCCAAGGATAGAGTGCAGTGCCCGCCATTGGAAAAAAATGTTCCAACCAGTGAACTATTACGCTCTAAATATTTTTGAGTTAAATATCTAATATTCTAAATCACTGAACATTCTAAATATTCTAAATCACTGAATATTCTGAATCAAGTTGAATATTCTGAATTACGTTGAATATTCTGAACTACGCTGAATATTCTGAATTACGTTGAATATTCTGAATTATGTTGAATATTCTGAATTACGTTGAATGTTCTAAGTATTTCATATCGCTTATTATTCCAAATATTCTTAATCGCTGAATGATCTAAATATTCTGAATTACCGTTGAATATTCTAAATACTGTGAATCATTGAGTGTTATAAACAGTCTTAATCGCTGAATATTCTAAATACTATGAATCATTGAGTGTTATAAACATTCTTAATCGCTGAATATTCTCAATATTCGCTATTGTTCTTGAATATTTCTCTTTGGAACTAATCTTGGACAGTGTCACCAATAGTCCAGTGTATTGCGTTGCCACGTAAATCCAACTACCTACCTCTTAAAATGTTATTATTTTGTTGTAACGATGGATATAAAAGCGATTTGAAAGTATCCCAAGTATAAACAGAATATCCCGATGGAGGTTAACAAATTAAAATATGTTATTTAATGTTTGAACGATTGTTGATTGTGTGTGAATATTCCAAAATCAATTTACAGTTTGAGCGATTAAAGTGTAGTTTGATATTAGTTGTTGAGAGATTGTTGTTGTCTATTATTAATCGTAGCGTTTTTCGGTAGCTGCCAAATCATGCCATTTACGCAGTACTCACTCCACGCAATCCAAAATTAAGCTCTCCAAAAGCTGGCCCAGCACCGTAAAATTTCCGCATATTGCGGACCCCTTTCGCACAATTAGTGCACCTGCACACTCGCCCCGAAGGTCGTATCGGGTACGGACATTCGTTATCTACAAGACGCTATATTTATCTCCTGGTTCTGTCTTCTACTTCTGAAATCTTAAAACAAAACAGTTGTAATGCTTTTTTGTAACGCTGGAATTTTCATTCACGACCTCAGTACTCTTCCAATTTTAAAGACGTATTCACGACAAAAAGAATTACCAATAAAAAAAATTACAATTCGCTTCGAAGGTCATATCGGGTACGGACATTCTTTATCTACAAGACGCAATATTTATCTTCTGGTTCTTTCTTCTACTCCTGAAATCTTAAAACAAAACAGTTGTACTGCTTTTTTGTGACGCTGGAATTTTCATTCACGACCTCAGTACTCTTCCAATTTTAAGGATGTATTCACTACAAAAAGAATTACTAATCAAAAAAGAAATACAATTCGTTCTGAAGGTCATAACGAATACGGACATTCTTTATCTACACGACGCTATATTTTTCTTCTAGTTCTGAAATCGTAAATCAAAACAATTGTAATGCTTTTTTGTGACGCTGGAATTTTCATTCACGACCTCAGAACTCTTCCAATTTTAAAGACGTATTCACGACAAAAAGAATTACTAATCAAAAAAGAATTACTAATCAAAAAAGAATTACTAATCAAAAAAGAATTACTAATCAAAAAAGAATTACTAATCAAAAAAGAATTACTAATCAAAAAAGAATTACTAATCAAAAAAGAATTACTAAACAAAAAAGAATTACTAATCAAAAAAGAATATAAATCAAAAAAGAAATAAAAAGAATTACAGTTCGCTTCTTAGGTCATATCGGGTACGGACATTCTTTATCTACAAGAAGCTATATTTATCTCCTGGTTCTTTCTTCTACTCCTTAAATCTTAAAACAAAACAGTTGTACTGCTTTTTTGTGACGATGGAATTTTCATTCACGATCCCGGTACTCTTTCAATTTTAAAGATGCATTCACGACAAAAATAATTACTATTCAACAGACGAACTGCCGCCCAAACAGTGTTAACAACTGAGGAGGAGAACATAACGTTTGTAAACGGAATGTAAAGGGAGAAAACAATACGAAACTAATTGAATGTCATTGATAGGTAATAATCACCCCCTAAACGAGAAGAATTTCGTGGTTTCATTGTAAAATACCATAAGGGTCACACTAGCACCTCCCATCTTTCTGAGTATCAGCTCCTTTAACTCGTTTCAAGGCTAAAATAGTTAAATTCGCACAATAAGCATAGACGAAATAATTAAGTCATAAAATAGTAGCGTAAGCAATTCATTCAAAAGGGAGTTACTGGCAAAGAGCACGAGGCCCACAAGCCCCTGTCCTGATATAGAGAGCTATTGTTCTTAAATCAACAGCTTTGTATCTCCATACCAAAATAATCAGGAAAAATTATACTACCCCTCCAAAGTCGGGCGCCATGAGCCAAGTTTTAAAAAGGCCCATCATTCCCTAGTTTAAAACCATAATAGAACTTCCTCCAACCATCAACAAGGCAGCATCTCTGAGCGCTCCCCTCGCAGAAGTGTTTGAAAAGTTGATGCCCAAACGACACGATGTACTTTAGCAGCTATGAAAAAAGAACACACGGACCGGAGGAAAGATACTCACCTAACTGTTATCAATGTTTCTCGTTGGGAGACAGCAGGCAAAATGCTTAAAAGAGGGAAAATGCCTGTCCGGGATAATTTTAGACTCGGAACCATTTCCAGTCGAAACAACTGACTTGTTTTCCAATAATTGAGAAAAATCCTCTTTTTCCGGGGTGTCGCGGGTGTAAAAACGAAGGATTCGAGCCTTTGGAGGGAGGTCTGGGGCACGTTTTCGAGGAGGAAACGGTGCCTCGATTCCCAGTCGAATTCGCACCATGTCCGTACACTGGAGTCATTATTCTCAATCAGAGTGGGGCTGTTGTTTTGGTGGTAATGAGCGATTGCGATCCCTCAAGTCGTTTCGATATTGGCAATGGAATCCCGCGATGGTTTTGCATACGCTCTTTTTACTCGGGAATTGCGGAGAAGTCTCGATTTATTTTTATCGCGTGTGATTTAAGAGCATTTGGGGGATATTTTCTATTTCCTTCCGTTCGGAAAGGGAGCTTCGTTTTTGCGAGATTACTTGGAAAAATGACTTGAGCCTTGAAGATACAGTTATTTGTCGTGAACTGCTGATCTTATATTCGGATTATTTTCTGGAAAATATTTGAATGAGAGATATTTTTCATGGCAAACTTCAGTTTTAGTTCATGCTAAAATAAGAGGTTGTATTGAATAAATTTAAGTTTTGTTGTTTTTATTCTTAAAATGTTTCTAAAGAAGCATTTAATATTATCCTCCCCAATTATATATATATATATATATACAAGAACACAAGAATTTCCAAAAAAAAGTTTTCCTTAAAAAATGATAAAAAATGAAGAAATGTTGGACGATCAGGGAGTCATCCGGGAGGTTACTTTTTGCTATTTTTTGTTATTTTGTGTGTTTTATGTTACTGTTATTTTGTGTGTGTGTATATATATACATATATATATATATATATATATATATATATATATATATATATATATATATATATATATATATATATATATATATATATATATAGAGAGAGAGAGAGAGAGAGAGAGAGAGAGAGAGAGAGATAATTTCATAGCTTCTCTGCTGAGAAAGTAAATAGTTTCTGAGATTAATGTCTAAAGTCAGTTTCTGACTGCTATAGCCAAATCCAGTTAATTGGCCGCCGCGATTACTCACTATCGCCAAGAGTGTCTAAATCGTAGTCGAAGATAACTGATTGTAGTCAGTATTATCAAACGCCAACCAGTAAACGAAATTGACAATCAGTATATGAACTATCAGAGCAAAACCTCTTCCTCATTACCTTGTATTCTGTCGTATATTTTAATATATTTCAGGGGTACAATTTTCAATGATGATATGTTGATAGGAATTAAGTAAACCTCTAGAAGGGATATGAAAATCTGAAAACTAATATTCCAGGGGGATTCTACAGGGTGTCCATAAAAGAAAGTCCCAGTTTCAATTGCATATTACAAAAGTTTAATTTAGACTATTTACAACAAATCACAAATCAAATTGAAGGTAAACTAACTTAGTTTTTCTTACAAATGTTCAATATGTGCACCTTTAGTTATACAGCACACATCCAACCTAAAGTCCATTTCTTACCGTAACAGGGATGGCTTATCTGGATATGTTGAAAGAATGGCTCTTTCCCCAATTAGTAGAGGGTGGATCTGTAAACTTTATTTGGCAACAGGATGGAACCCCTCCCTATTGGAATCTATTTGTACGAGAGTGGTTGAACATCGAAGTCCCTGACCGTTGGATTGGTCGTAATGGTCTAGACGACATTGCTCTTTTTCGCTGGCCTCCACGTTCACCTGACATAACGCCATGCTATTTTTCCTTTGGGGATTTATAAAAGATCGTGTCTACATTTCGCCGCTACGTAATGATTTGCCAGTTGAGACAGAGAATTGAAGTGGCTTTTGCTTCCATTAGTACGGACTTTTTAACCAAAGTGTGAGAAGAATTGAACTTTAGACTAGGTTAGTTTACCTTCAATTTGATTTATGATTTGTTGTAAATAGTCTAAATTAAACTGTTATAATATACCATTGCAACTGGGACATTCTTTTATGGACACCCTGTATTATAATAATCAATAGTAGAATGATACTGTGAAAACAACGAAATTAAATTATCATGAGACCAAATTGTATGTTTAGAGGATCATTAAATGTGTGTTGAGGGTTATAGATAAAGTATATGTCTAGTGTAACCCTTTTTAAATAATGATAGAAATGCAATGAAGTTTCGTTTTAAATTTCGTGTGCAATTATTAAACTTATAATTGTTATGGTAGATAAAATGTCCAATTGAATTACATTAATAACAATCACGATTGTCTAAATCGCAGTTCTTGCAACAAATTCTAAAGATGTGGAGCCATTTCCAAAGCATATTTTTGAGTTGAAATGCATATAGTAAAATGGATTTGCTTTTTTTTTATCAATTTAATTCGCAATGCTGATTAATAGTGTAATGAATGTAAGTATGATGATAAATGATGTACTATCCATTCAAGTACAATTGCGCAAAGTTCTACTCTCGTAGGAGAAGTCAAGACTATATTCCTGAAACATTTTATTTAGTAAGTACTAATCTACAAAGCAGCTTCCCATGTGTGGTTTATGTAAAAATATCCATAGGATGAAGAAATGTGAATTTTTTTCTTTCCAATTTAGGTGTAGGGAATGAAATTTTTAGTCAAAAAATTACTTATGTGTATAAAAGGGAATCGCCTTGCGTATCAAATAAATATCTCACACAGCTTTTGGAAAACAGATAATATTGCTGGCAACGAGGACTATTTATGCGTGTCGGACTATATTGAGCAAGAAGGATGTAACGTAAGCAAGCACGTATTTGTGAATTCTTTATATATACTGTATATACTTTATGTACTTAAATCTGGAAAATTATTCTTCAAATATATTGAGGCTATAATAAATGTCCAAATATTGAAATATTATTTACAGTATTTAATAAAAATTCGTGAAGTAATTATGATTTCGATCCATGTATACTTAATTCAAATCGACCACTTCAGAGTAATTTTTCTCTATTTCTATAAAACGCAATATGCCTAGACCAGATGACGTCATCCATCCAAGCTGCATGTAATTTGCCGAACCTTTTTCTCGTTTCTGATGCAATCATCATTAAATTTTTCATGGACTCTCCATCAGATTCGTATTTTATACCTACGCGAATTTTGTACTAGTCATTAAAATGACTTTTTCCATGCATCATTTTTATGGTTTTGGAAACTTTTACATCTTTTCCTAGAAGAGCTTTTTAAATTAATATCGTTTACACTTTATTAAAATGGAACTCAGAACTGTGTGGATGATTTCTCAGAGATCTCTTTAAATTACATCTTAACTGAGTAAGCAGCATTCCCAGATGTTGGGAAGACAGGGGCAATTTTTATTTGCTATTAAGGATTTTTTGGAGTTCTTTTCTTTATTCCTCCCGTATGAATTTTTGTGGTAGTTGCTTGAAGACAATCATTTCTGTACCGGCTTTCGATGATTTTATTAACAAGCATAGTACAAAATTAAGTCAGTTCTAGTTTTGAATCTTTACAGCTAGCCTTAATCTCGATACATACAGCGTGATTAACCATTCCTCTTGGTTTTTTTGACGACGTATATAGTCTTTAGCAAAACTGACTAGATTTTGATGGACGAGATAACTCGTCATTAGCAAAACTGACTAGAACTTGATGGACAAGATAGCCCATCGTTAAAACTGCTCAGATCTTTATCTCATCATCATCAAAAAATTGACAGGATCTTGATGATGAGATATCTCGTCCTTATCAAAATTAGACAGATCTTGATGGACGAAATTGCTCGTCGTTAAAACTGCCCAGATCTTGATCTCATCATCTTCAAAAAATTGACAGGATCTTGTTGATGAGATATCTCGTCTTTATCAAAATTAGGCAGATCTTGATGGACGAAATTTCTCTTCGTTAAAACTGTTCCGATCTTGATCGCATCACCATCAAAAAATTCACAGTATCTTGATGTTAAAATATCTTGTCCTTTTCAAAATTAGACAAATCTTGATGGACGAAATTATTTCTCGTCGTTAAAACTGCCCCCATCTTGATCTCATCATCATCCAAAAGTTGACAGCTTCTTGATGATGAGATATCTAGTCTTTATCAAAATTAGACAGATCTTGATGGACGAAATTTCTTGTTGTTAAAACTGCCCAGATCTTGATCTCATCATCATCAAAAAATTGACAGTATCTTGATGATGAGATATCTAGTCTTTATCAAAACTAGACAGATCTTGATGGACGAAATTTCTTGTCGTTAAAACTGCCCAGATCTTGATCTCATCATCATCAAAAAATTGACAGTATCTTGATGATGAGATATCGTCCTTATCAAAATTAGACATATCTTTATGGACGAAATTTCTTGTCGTTAAAACTGCCCAGCTCTTGATCTCATCATCATCAAAAAATTGACAGTATCTTGATGATGAGATATCTCGTCCTTATCAAAATTAGACAGATCTTGATAGACGAAATTTCTCGTCGTTAAAACTGCCCAGATCTTGATCTCATCATCATCAAAAAATTGACAGGATCTTGATAATGAGATATCTCGTCCTTATCAAAATTAGACAGATCTTGATGGACGAAATTTCTTGTTGTTAAAACTGCCCAGATCTTGATCTCATCATCATCAAAAAATTGACAGTATCTTGATGATGAGATATCTAGTCTTTATCAAAACTAGACAGATCTTGATAGACGAAATTTCTTGTCGTTAAAACTGCCCAGATCTTGATCTCATCATCATCAAAAAATTGACAGTATCTTGATGATGAGATATCGTCCTTATCAAAATTAGACAGATCTTGATGGACGAAATTTTTCGTCGTTAAAACTACCCAGATCTTGATCTCATCATCTTCAAAAAATTGACAGGATCTTGATAATGAGATATCTCGTCCTTATCAAAATTAGACATATCTTTATGGACGAAATTTCTTGTCGTTAAAACTGCCCAGCTCTTGATCTCATCATCATCAAAAAATTGACATCTTGATGATGAGATATCTCGTCCTTATCAAAACTAGTCAGGTCTTGATGGACGAGATATCTCATAGAAATGGAGCGTTGAGAACTTAGTCTGTTCTTAGATAGCTAATACGCCCAGGTCGATTATTATGCCCATGAGGCTTCACCTTCTCAGTTCTTAGGCAGCGACTCCGCCAATATACTCTGTCTATTTCATCAGGAGATCGGTGATAGTAACGACGTCATATAATTGTAATTGCGAAGATTCCAACAGCAACAGCAAAATTTTGTTCTTTTACTTTCGATTGGTTTTATATTTGCAGGTCGTATTTTTATTCCAGGGACTTAGTTAACCCTCTGCCGTACTCGACTTAATACGTAATTAGTAGGGCTTAAAGTGGATATTATTATTAAATTATATGTAATTTTTAATGGTGAGATACGTCTTCAAAAAAGCCAACAGGAATGGTTAATCACGCTGTATGTATCGAGTTTAAGGCTAGTATTATGTATTAAAATATTCGAACCCAAAGCCTATTGAATTAACAGTCAGAGCGCTAAACACTCAGTTAGCAGTCGAGTCTTAGTTTGTGTATAGTTCGATACCGTGTATAACTAGATACTTTCAGGTAATGACGAACTGATTATTACTATTATCACACTGCTATTATATTGGGTAGCTGGATTTTGTGTGAATGAAACAGCAAAAAAACGTGTTTTGATTTGAAATAGCTAATTTAAGCTATTCCAATTTTTATGGATGAGCAAAACATGGATATAACAACAAATCGGAAAATATTTTAACTCAATGTTCGTCTACTATTGTGGACAGCAAGGTATTGATTTATTACGCCTATCAGAGGAACTTTTTCTCACTTTTCATTTCGAGAAGGCCATTGAATGGTATCGCTAGGCCAATATCCATAAATTCGAGATTTAAGAGTTCATGAATTATCCTTTAGTGTGTTCCTGCAGCTACTGAATAAAGTCGCGATACTTCTATAATCGCAACAGTAATATACACTAGAACTTTTACCTGAGGTAGTTCTCAAAATGCGTGTCCACAAACGGTAATCATTGCAACCAGTATGCATAAAATAACAGGTAACTAGCTCGATAACCTAGAATTTTGAATAACAATACCATAGCCGTTAGCACTTATAATTGTAAATCCTGAAATAATGATATTATTCAAACGGTTTCCTTGGAGTAAATTACTTTATAATACATTCTTTGAATATTGCATGTTTATTTTATCAGAAAGGATTCACTATGAATTTTAATATATGTCTTAATCATTAACGGATCCTAATATAAGTCTTATCAACATATCGCACCCCGACAAAAAAAGTGACACAACTCTCCAAATTTTAGAATTTTAGAAACATCAACTTAAAGGATACTATAAAACTTATATTGAAAAATTATAAGTTTCTCTCTTTTAATTTTTAGGTAAGTATTTAAGGTGGTAACTTCTATTATATTCGATAGAATAATAATATAATACGCTGGGGCACCTCATACATATTTTTCAATGACATAACATCAAAATTTTTATTGACTTGTTTCACTTCTCTTGACGAGGCGCGATATGATGTAGCTACATTTCGTTTCTGCAATAGTATAATAACAAAACGTTGTAAATATTAATATATACTATTTTAAATTGACACACCAAAACATGAAAGCTTAAATTCTGTTCTTAGTAGCTTAACTATCGCCTAATTTTGCTGTTGAATAACAAATTGAAACTTAAAATGCAACATATGTAACTTACGACATTGCATACTTAAATTGAATGTCTGATATGTTTAGAAGTGTATTTACGAATATTACACATTAACGTTTATAGCGGATTGATATGACACTCTACGATCAATTTTTTCATGCATCATCTCACTGTGTATCCGTCTCTTTCTTTCCTTTTATAAAATCTCTCCCTTTCTTATTTTTTCTTCCTTTCCTTTTCTAGTATCTATTTTCTCTTTTCCCTCTCACTTATTTTTATTATCTCTTTCTTCTTTCTTTCCCTGCTTCTCTTTTTTCTCTCTCCTCATTACCTTCTCTATATCTTGTACCACGCTTGTTTGTTTGAATTACTGAGCAAATTATCTATTCTTTTGATATGAGAGTTGTATTTTGATAATATATAAGAGGCATATACTCTGTTTATTTTAGGAAGAGTCTACGCATAATATGTCTAGCTTAACAAATTATGTTATCTCTGAAACAAGCTGAACAATTTTAAATTTCATTTCTATTACTGTGATGAATTTTCCAGTGAGCATGAATGCTTATCTTAGAATTAAAGTGACGCCAATCGCAAAAACAGTAATGATTCATTGGTAATGAAATCCCTAAGAAGACCAGAGTAAGAGTGGGGTTTATTTACTGGTACTCTTTCTCTCTAACCTGAGTCCATCCTTTTATTTACAAGTCACAATAAAGTTTCCTAAAGCACTAGCGCCCCTGTGGTAGTTTTAAAATAAAAACTCTCACATTGCAAAAACTAACTAGCAAGTTCAAGTTTTATGTATTTAGTAACTAGAACTTAGCTCAGTGGTTTATAATTAACATTACAATTACAAGCACATACGACTGCCTTTCATTTGAATAAGCAGAAAAGTAACTTGAGCACCTAGTAACTAAGTTCACATACATTGCGAAACAAGTAGCATCCTCTGTAATCAATTTTGCAATACATAATTTCAAAAACACAGGGATTTTAAAAAAATTACAACAACAGTGCTAAAAAATGTCAAAAAATGAAGAAATGTTGGCACATTCATATACTTTCGATTACAAGTTAAATTTCTAAAAAACACTCTTCTCAATAATAAATACCCCTTTTCATTCTTAAAAACTATTCTTGAAAGATTTATTAATATCAACAGCTACACAACCGATGAATAATTATTTTTAGTAATTTATCCAGAGCCATGTGAGCTGTTTTTCAATTTTTATTTTTATTTTTCTGCTTTTCATTTTTTTTTTTTTTTTTACGGACTTGTTACAACGGAAGTTTGGCGTTAGCATTTAGTTGGACTATGTAATTAGTGGCATTTGGTTGCGATTTTCAGGTTTGGTGTTGTTGATCTCCAAGCTGCTGCTGCGGATTTGATTTATTTTTATGGTGTTTGGGGGAGTATATGAGCAAATATTTCAGACTAATGCTGCTCATATGTATAAAACACCATCTTATGTTGTCTGGCTCAGGCTTTCCATGTCTCCCTGGTGACGCCCTAATCCGCAAACATTTCTTCATTTTTTATTATTTTTTTATATTTTATATATATATACAGGGTGGTCCCGAATTCATGGTACAAACTTTAATGGTAGGTACAGGACATTGTAACAATGATTTATTGTATAGGAATGTATAGTCGCAAGTGACGCGGTGAGGCGTAAACAGGGGAAATAAAAGGAAAGAGAAATGGAGTGATCGGTTGGTATCATTGCCGGTAGAGGGCAGTAGATGTCTAGCCGCTGTTGAACATGATGCATCGCAGTAGGGAAAAGCGCCATTCACAATTGTGCTGCCGTAGACGATGGGTGACTTTACGTATGCAGAAAAAGCAGACATGCATTACATGTACGGCCGTGCAAATGGTAACGGCAGAGCTTCGTTACGAATGTATCGCGCGGAGTATCCTGATCGACGAATGCCGGATCATAGAATTTTTCAACGGTTACATCGTCAACTTTGTGAAACAGGTGCGTTCAACGTCAACAGACATGGCGCTGGTCGAGTAAGAGCTGTACGCACTCCAAGGCTGGAAGAAAGCATCTTGAACATTGTGGCTGATAGACCCGAGTCAAGCACAAGAACTGTTGCGCGTGACGTAGGTGTGAGTCATCAGACTGTATGCAGAGTGTTAAACGAAAATCGCTTACACCCCTTCCATTTTCAGAAAGTACAAGCATTGAATCCGGCAGATTATCCTCGCCGCGTGAACTTCTGCCTGTGGGTGATGCAGCAATGTGCGTTGCAGCCGGATTTCGTAGATTATGTGCTATTTACAGATGAAGCGACATTTTCACTCGAGGGTGTCTTTAATGCGCACAATTCCCATGTGTGGGCAACCGATAATCCACATGCAACGCGTCGACATGCGTTTCAACAACGTTTCAGTATTAATGTGTGGGCTGGTATTGTGAACGACTTTTTGATTGGCCCATACTTACTACCCACGCGGCTCACTGGCGGAAGCTATCTTATTTTTCTGAAAGAAGTGTTACCACAACTGCTGCATGATGTTCCGATCGCCATTCGTAACCGCATGTGGTTTCAGCACGATGGGGCGCCAGCACACTTCAGCATTGATGTACGGAATTACCTGAATGCCACGTTTGGTACTCGATGGATTGGGCGTGGTGGACCAGTCCCTTGGCCACCCCGATCTCCCGATTTATCGAGCCTCGATTACTTTTTATGGGGACATCTAAAGCATCTTGTTTATGAGACTCCAGTTGACTCAGATGAGGATCTCGTCGCTCGCTTATCTGTAGCTGCTGCAGGTGTGCGTGAAATACCAGGCATCTTTGAACGTGTACGCCAATCGCTCCACCGACGCTGTCAAGCATGTATCGATACTGGTGGACGCAATTTTGAACAATTACTGTAAACATGACACTTGTCAACAACGCTTTCAATAAAATCTTTGTTTTTCCTTTCGGCCGTTATTTCCCCTGTTTTCGCCTCACCGCGTCACTTGCGACTATACATTCCTATACAATAAATCATTGTTACAATGTCCTGTACCTACCATTAAAGTTTGTACCATGAATTCGGGACCACCCTGTATATATATATATATATATATATATATATATATATATATATATATATATATATATATATTCGTGTCGATTCATGACGAACTGTAAGCTAGTATTCATTACCAAAAACAAGCACTCTTTATATTTAACTTTAGAGATAAACTATTTCATTACAAGACATTTAATAGATTTAAGTTCTACGCATTTAGTAAAATATCCGTTCAAAAGCAGCTGGTTTGTAACTGGCAGTACAAACACGCTCCCGCGATAGTATCTGTTGTCTTTCATTCAACTAACCCGAATAGCAGTAACGAAATTAAGTTGAGCACCTAGTTATCCGTCGAGTCATGACAAGCCCTAACTAAGCTCAGTTCCGATTGAAAGCGCACACATTATGAAACTTGTCACTTGGAGACACAGCGGACTGGCACCTTTCTGTTTGCCCACACACCCAGTGAAGTGTCAGAATTTCCGATCTGCTGGTTTAAGCCGGACTAATCGAATTCGAAGAGACAAGCGTTGTTGCTTCAGCCATCCCCACCCGTTATTCTACAAATAAGCGAGAAACATAACCTGACATTCCCAAATCGCAAATTCCTCAGCCCTTTCCATTTATTTCTTTTCTAAGTAGGAGGCAGAGATTTATACTCCCGAAACTCCGCGTTTCTTGATGGATGGAGAAAGGCAATCATGATTTATTTGCCCCCGTTTTTTGAGAAGTCTTTGCCGCCCTCGCTCGTGTTTTTCTTGTGCTGTGACTATAAGTGGAAGCGGCGATAGTTCTCGACAGATTGAGCGTGTGACAAGCGCTATTGATTCGCATTTCCGTAGCGTTTTGAAGAGTGACAATGGAATCTGCATGGTGACTCAATCGAGTAGAAGGTATCTGACGATCCTTTTTGTCTCAATTTAGATTGCATGCGAATGAATTGTGTCTTGAACACCTGGGTTATTGTTTACATTAGCTGGGTTATTGTTTACCTGCATTGTCTTGCTACATTCCGACGTTAGTTATCGATGTATTGAACGTGTGACAAGCGCTATTGATTCGCATTTCCGTTGCGTTTGGGAGAGTGAGAAAACGGAATCTGTATAACGACTCCATCTAGTAGAAGGTATATGTGACGACCCTTATTGCTCCGGTCTAGATTGCATTAGTATGAATTGTGTCTTGAACAGTTGGGTTACTGTCTGAATTGTGTCTGGAATAGCTGGGTTATTGTTTACCTGCATTGTCTTGTTATATTCCGACGTTAGTTCTCGACAGATTGAGCGTGTGACAAACGCTATTGATTCGCATTTCTGTATCGTTTTGGAGAGTGACAATGGAATATGCATGGTGACTCAATCGAGTAGAAGATGTCTGACGATCTTTTTTGTCTCAATTTAGATTGCATGCGAATGAATTGTGTCTTGAACACCTGGGTTATTGTTTACATTAGCTGGGTTATTGTTTACCTGCATTGTCTTGCTACATTCCGACGTTAGTTATCGATGTATCGAACGTGTGACAAGCGCTATTGATTCGCATTTCTGTAGCCTTTTGGTGAGTGACAATGGAATCTGTTCATTCTGTTCATCTTCTCCTGTCTAGATTGCATGCAATGGAATCTGTTCAATCTGTTCATCTTCTCCGGTCTAGATTGCATACGTATGAATTGTGTCTTGAACAGTTAAGTTACTGTCTGAATTGTGTCTTGAATAGCTGGGTTATAGTTTACCTGCATTGTCTTGATATATTACGACGTTAGTTCTCGACAGATTGAGCGTGTGACAAGCGCTATTGATTAGCATTTCTGTAGCGTTTTGGAGAGTGACAATGGAATCTGCATGGTGACTCAATCGAGTGGAAGATGTCTGACGATCCATTTTGTCTCAATTTAAATTGCATGCGAATGAATTGTGTCTTGAACACCAGGGTTATTGTCTGCATTATCTGGGTTATTGTTTACCTGCATTGTCTTGCTACATTCTGACGTTAGTTCTCGATGTATTGAATGTGTGACAAGCGCTATTCATTCGCATTTCCGTAGCGTTTTGGAGAGTGAGAAAACGGAATCTGTATAACGACTCAATTTAGTAGAAGGTATATGTGACGACCCTTTTTGGCTCTGGTCTAGATTTCAAGCGAATGAATTGTGTCTTGAACAGTTGGGTTACTGTCTGAATTTTGTCTGGAGTAGCTGGGTTATTGTTTATCTGCATTGTCTTGTTATATTCCGACGTTAGTTCTCTATATAGTGAGCGTGTGACAAGCGCTACGGATTCGCATTTCCGTAGCGTTTTGGAGAGTGACAATGGAATCTGCATCGTGACTCAATCGAATAGAAGGTGTCTGACGATCATTTTTGCCCTAGTTTAGATTGCATGCATATAAATTGTGTCCTGAACGGCTGGGTTATTGGCTACATTAGCTGGGTTATTGCTTACCTGCATTGTCTTGTTACTTCCCGACGTTAGTTCTCGATATATTGAGCGTGTGACAAGCGCTATTGATTCGCACTTCCGTAGCGTTTTGGAGAGTGAGAAAACGGAATCTGTATAACTACTCAATTTAGTAGAAGGTATATGTGACGACCCTTTTTTGCTCCGGTCTAGATTTCAAGGGTATGAATTGTGTCTTGAACAGTTGGGTTACTGTCTGAATTGTGTCTGGAATAGCTGGGTTATTGTTTGCCTGTATTGTCTTGTTATATTCCGACGTTAGTTCTCTATATAGTGAGCGTGTGACAAACGATATTGATTCGCATTTCCTTAGCGTATTGGAGAGTGAGACAATGGAATCTGCATGGCGACTCATTGGAGTAAAAGGTGTTGGACGACCCTTTTTGCCCCTGTCTAGATTGCATGCTTATGAATTGTATCTTGAACAGTAGAGTTATTGTCTGAATTGTGTCTTGAATAGCTGGGTTATTGTATACCTGTTTTGTCTTGTTATTTTCCGACGTTAGTCCTCGATATATTGAGCATGTGACAAGCGCTATTGATTCGCATTTCCGTAGCGTTTTGTAGAGTGACACAACGGAATCTACATGTCTTCTCAATCGAGTAAGTTTATAACGACCCTCCTATCTTTTTTCACCAGTCTAGGTTGCCTGTGTATGAATCGTGTCTTGAACAGCTAGGTTATTGTCTGAATTGTGTCTTGAATAGCTGGGTTATTGTTTACCTGCATTGTTTAGCTACATTCCGTCGTTAGTTCTCGCTATATTGAGTGTGTGACAAGCGCTATTGATTTGCATTTCCTTAGCGTTTTGGAAAGTGATATAACGTAATCTGCATAGCGACTTAATCGAGGAGAAGGAGGTCTAACGCCCTTTTTTATTCCAATCCAGAACGCCTATGCCTGAATTTTTTCTAGAGCAGTTGGGTTATTATTTAAATTGTGACTTTAGTAGCTGAGTTATTGTTTATACGTGCGGTCTTTTACATTCCTATCGTGGTTCCTGACACATTGAGAGTGTTACAAGCGTTATTTATTCGTATATCCATAGAATTTGGCAAGGGGAGACAGTTGATTCTCAATCGTGGTCATGTCTGACTCCCTTTTCTGGTCTAGTCAAGATTGAATGCTTTTGAATTACGTCTTGAATAGATGACATTGTCTTTCTGTTCTCAGTATGACGGTATTTCAATAGTGTGCACTCACATCAACAAGTTTCAAAAACTGCTCACACTCATTTTCTAGACTTGATGTTTTCACATAAAGACATTCATGGCCCATAATAAATTAGTTTTGATAAATATTTAAAATTTATGTTAAATGAAGCCGAGTGTTACGAATGATGAACGATGAATGATGATGATGAATGATGAAATGAACTTGTGAAAGACAATGCAACTTTGTCAACCCAAAAGTTCTTGGTGGAGATAGGTTACACACACTGTTACTTTATTGTAAGCTAACTTTCGTAATGGTGACTGAGAAATGTATTAATGTATACAAATTAAGCACTAAGCGGTTTTAACACATATTTGAAATTCAAAAAGGATCTTTCATCTAACCTGGTACTGGAGCACATAGTGTACACAGGGATAACCCGAATCACCCCACGAAACAGACGTGTTTACAAATAGATATGTTATGCATAAAGCCTACCTTCTCCATTGTCCTGTTATTCATGCATATTCTGAGGGCTACTGGGAAGCAAGATATGAAATGGGTTAATAGGGCTTTTCTTATTTCTTCTTTTATTATTTCTTCTTTTCTTATTTCTTATTTCTTCTTTTCTTATTTCTTCTTTTTAGTCTTTGTTCGTGGGTTCTTTTGTGTGCAATTTGGAAAATCTGTCTTTGTGACCCGCCATTCGAAATTTTAAAAAATGAACACGTATCATCATGTCAACTTATCAAAGTTATCTACTTAGGAACAGATAAACGAATAGAAATTGGTAATCGTATAGATTTCGTGTAGGGATTTAGGACTCGATATAACTTCTGTGATTACAATGCCAAAGAGTCAATTCATGTGGATCGGATGTATAGGAAAGAATTGTGAATGGCATTGTCATAAAAGAATTCAATTCGGTAAATTTTCGATTCAAAATCACTTTACATTTAGTTTTTAAAAAACGTATTTAGAATTTGGAAAAGCATCTCATTTTCTTTTCCGAGATGTTCTCTTGTCCTACTTCTATCGTCCACTCTCAAAAGGATCCTTCCTGGACAGTAAATCCACCTCCAATCAAAATTATGCACTAACTGCCGAATCATTCACGATGTGAGTCTTTATTTAACTAATCAAATCCGAAAAGGCGAAACCTGTTTTAAAACTGCCCAAGACGCCGTAAAGCAAGCCCCCAAAGCCACCCTTCGAAGCTGACTTTGTATTCAGCTCTTGGCTTCGGACTTAATACAGAGATAGAATCCTGGATATATGGCAGGAGTGGGAGGAGGTTCGGGAGGGGGAGGCCGAGCGGACAAGGATTTGTGTCGTTTTATTCAAGGCAACCGGCGCATTTATGGTTGTGTGGTGGAACCTTCGATGGCTGTTATAATTATCGTGGGTATCGGAAGCTGCTTCGGCTTTTGGGAGGATGATAAATCCTCGCCATATTTGGCGTCCCAGCGACAGTTATTGCGCGGGACCTCCCCTAATAAACTCCACGCTCCTGAAAACCGCATTAAGTTTGTTTAATTTAATCTGCTCACTCTGGCCCGATAATTAATCGTGCCTGTGACGTTGCCAGGCCGAAAGGGGTGTGGAGGTGGCGTTGGAAAGAGTCGAGACGGGGAGGGCTGGCCCCCGAAAAAAGGATTTCCAGCGGTGGCAGCACGAGTTTTAAGTAATCCCTGCCACCATAAATGAAGAGGGTGACTTTGCGATGGATTAAATAGCGGTGTGTCATCTTGTTCGCGGAAGGTGTCATTCCCTGGAAATGACACCTTCTCAGAACTTTCTTTTCGAATGGATTTGTTTGAAATATTTTTCGGGGTTGTTTTGATATGCAGATAATTCGGGTTTGACCTTATAGTCGGAGTCGATGTGTCGAATAGGGTTGTTTTGCTTTTCGTTATATATTTCTACGAACGTTGGTTAAACTAAATTTTCATTACTTGTTTATTGGCGAATGGCCACAAACGACATCGTAAATATTACAACCAGCCTTTATGAGATTCATGGGAATTTTCATTTTTAATTTAAATGTGCTTGATTTCAACTATGGAGCTAAAACATACCGCTAAAATTGCATAAATAATAATTCTTTCCCAACCTGATAACCAAAGATAATGAGAAATCTAGACGATAAAATTTAACGTAGAAGCGATGATGTAACAGAACTTGAAAATAGGCTTAAGTATCAAAAAATACCGAATCGTTTTGAACAAGTGAAAGCTATGCAATTAAAGTGAACGTTTAGAAGTTAATTGCGATAGCAACACTGAGGTGCCATGTACTCTTAGAAATACTTATTATAAATACCTATTATTATACCTATTTTAAATACCTATTATTATACCTATTATAAATACTTATTATTATACCTATTTTAGATACTTATTATAAATACCTATTATAATTAAGCATTAACATCAGTAAACTGTATAGGAAAGGCTGTTTAGGAGTTTATTTAATTTTATTTTTCTTGAAGGAATATGTATAAAAATTTATATAATGAATTCAAATAAGATATAAAATATGCTTAATGACATTACTATCCGTAGAAATAAGCAATAAAAAAAGAAGATACTAAGCGTGGGTCAGCTAGTACTGGAGAAATATAGATTTATTCTTTTTCTCAATGAGTTTTTATTTCACGAAAGCAAACCCGTCTAGTTTTCAACTAAACCATCAACTCCAACAAGGCATTATGCACCAAATATATTTAAGTATTTTCTGTGTATTTTTCCCAATTTATTTAATCTATGTATGCACTATTTCATAGTGCGTGGAATCGATTATTAGCTGTCTGGAAATTGAAAGTGTATGTAAATTTACTTTCACCCTAAATATGGTGCATTGTCTTGCTGAAAGACAATATCTGTAGTGGGCTGTCAAAAAGGAACATATGAGAGCAGATAATCTTCAATGATATCCCAATAACGTTCACCTGTGAGAGATGATGTCACACGTACAAGGGTCCCATTTCAGCCCATGTGAACAGTCTCCAGACGAGTATGACATCTTCACCAGCCTGAAGAGTTCCCACGTTAATTATATACTTACCTACCTATCCAAACAGCTACTTTCAAATCTTACACTATACTGACAGTTAAATTCAGATTTAATTTTGAGATTTCATGTAGTAAATAAAACTAATACAAAACTATTGCATCATATAACCATGACTTAATTTATCGAATAAAGTGGTTCGTCACTATGCGTTTCTGTTCAATTACGTCAATAGCATTGTGATCAACTATTTCTAAACATAATACTAGCTTTAAATCAATGTTTCATTCAATAAATACTTGTTGAAAATGCTGTTCTTTAGAATACATAACCGGCGAGCCGTTTTAGGCGACACTAACATCAATCCAAATGCAAATTAAATTCCATTTAGCCATTCCAGTGGAATTACCGTTTATTTCAATACACCAAACTATACTAAGTAATTGCAACGAGAAAACATTTTAACATATACGATGAAGTGATATAACTTGCATTTAAATGCTGCAATCTAATATATTCAAATGCATACGTAAACAACTTTTCTTTCAAAATTTGACGAAGAGATTGCGATTTGCCTTAAGGCATCGCTAACAAAAGAATAGGAATGCGATGTTCTAACGCAGTATTCCTGATTTCAGTAAACAATCAACTTTTGCTTAATAAATATTATTTGGTAATCTTACGGTTATAGTCCGGCTCTGAGTGATATGCCATTTGAGTCACAGTGTTCTGAAAGAGTTTATTTGTTCAATTAGGTAAGTATTTGAATTAACATCTCACTGCAGCAAAACAACGGGCTATTTGCAACACCTCGTAATTTTTAACCACCGTTCAATGAAGAGGATGGTTAAACTAAGTACTGACATTTCCACACTTAGTGCTAATTCTGGTTCCGAGTTGATAGTTCGGTGGAGGAAAATAACAGTGGCGACGAATTAATTAAATATGGGAAATATTAAAAAGGGTGTTGTGTATGGAATCCTTTTCCTCTGGCGGTCTTCCTACCTTTCTATAAATGAACTCCTCAATGTCTTTTCACCAGAGCCGCTCAATACCATTTAGTCCTCCGAGTGACTTCGACGAGACATTTCATCCATCAAGATCTGATAATTTTGATGATAACGAGATAGATCAAAATCTGGTCAGTTTTTTTCTTTAGGCGAGATATCTCGTCTATCAGGATCTGGTTTTGCTTAAATCTAATAACGATATACCTCATTGAGGTAACCACCAGGAGGATTCTGAAGAGCAGTTCATTTTCCTCTTGCTAAACGAAAACGAAATTTACTATTCAGAAACACAGTACTTTAATTTTAATGATAAATTACAATTAAGTATTCTGAGAAAGATACTGAAACAAAAGTATGAAATTAATATTTTGTGAATAGTTTTAATCTCAAATATGTCTGTTTTTATTTGATTCATATGTTTTTAATAGTAGCTTAGAGATGTGAACGCTATCTAGCGGTTTGTATTTTCAATTGAAAAATCTGATTAATTGGTATCTTCACTGATAGAATATTTTCTCGTGTTTGTATACCTAAAAATCATTATTAAATTGATTAACAGAAGAATCAAGTGGGCTGATTGCAGTACAATAAAAAGACACTTTTCAAATTTTTCAGGCTAGCAATTTTCACGTTTAAAAAAAATCAAAATTATTACGATTCATTCTCTATTTAAGAGATTATGTTACCTTAGATATCCCCCAAGTAACCTGCTAGTTATATTTTCTTGAAACACCGGCTTACCCTTCCTCACCTGCAAGCCGCAAGGTATTACTATGGTTTTCAGTTTAACCTGATTAGGTCTATGTATGAATGTTCGCCGTGGTTCGGGATTCACTATGAAATAAAAAAACAAATCTCGCAAACTATGTGCCTAATTGGCCCACATGTTGCAAAACAATGACCATAGAGTGACAAATTAACTCCGATATGCAATTTTAAAAGTGTCCATTTAAATTTACTACAAGGCTTTTAACCCTTCTTTGCATAATGTTGGAAATTTCCATCATGACATTGAATGCCCAAAAATTATATAAAAGAACAAGTTCACTTTAAGTTGATCGTGTCTGGATACCTTTTTAATTTCCATTGCATAACAAAAAACATAGCTGCCAAAAATAAGCAAGTGTCACTATCAGTAAAATGGGTTTGAAGTTGTCATTCGGCTTTTTGTTGTAGTTGCAATAAACGTATGATTTCGTTTTTAATTTAGTTTTAGTATATTTGAGTTTCTATTGCTAAAAAAGTGAAAATGAGTGGAAGAAAGGTTTGTAACATGTGTTTCTGTTATTTTTAGAGCAATTTCTGAAAAGTTTGCGTTTAATTTAAAAAATACCACATGATACCATCATATTGTTTTTTGCTAAATTTATACTATAAATATATACTAAGATTTTTTAAACCATTTTTCCTTTAATTTTGAACATGAATTATATCACCTTGATTTATTTCACCAATAGAGAAAAAATCATGCAAAGAAGGGTTAAAAGTATTATGGGTAAAACATCTAATTCCGGGAATACAAGTAAATAGAGTAATGAAGGAAAGATTACATCAATTTTAAAATATCTATACTCATGTCCATTTATTTGAAACACATGTAATCATTCAAACAATCAAAAGTTCTTCCGATCTACTTCAATACTTTGTTTTTAATATTTTTTATTACTGAACAAATTTCTGTGGCTAATCACTGTTGCTCGGAGAACCCTTGAAATACATTGCAGAAGTTCACAATCCCCTAAATTCTCTCCCAAGAAAACAGGCCAATTATTTCCCTCCAAAATCCAGTTTACTTCAGCCAACTTGCAAGCCAAATGATACTCACTAAGGCTCTCAGTTCAACGGGATTCTATCTAGGCATGAATGTTCACCGTGGTTCAGGATTCACTTCATGAACTGGAAAACTAATCTCCGCCAACTAAGTGTCTAATTGGCCCTCGTGTTGCAAAAAATGGCTATAGAGCGACAAATCAACTCCGATTTGCCGTTTCAAATTTGTCCATTTAAATGTACTACAAGGCTTTTAAAGGTATTACGGGGAGCAAATCTAATTCCGGGAATAGAAGGAAGTAAAGTAATGAGGAAAAGCTTATATCAATTTAAAAAATGCCTATACTCATTTCCATTTATGTGAAGCACGTGCTTTCTGAGAAGAAAATGAACCTTAATAAATACGGGGGAGACGGAAAGTTACCAATAGAAGAGCTCGCATGAAATAAAGAGCGTGATTTTTGTATTTTGCTCGTCTTATTTCGGGAGAGGAGCAATTTTTCGGTTAAGTCCTCGAGCAACCAATTTAGCCCAATAAAGCCGCAAAACCCCGAAGCTGGTGGAAGGAAAATGGGAATGGGAGAAAACGGGAGTTTTTGCTTTCCCGAGAAATGGTTTGACACATCTTTTTCCCGCAGACGTCACAAAATCGAAAAGTGAAGATTTTTTATTTGGGGCTGGAAATCCCTTTCCGGGGAACAGTGGAGTTTTTACAACCGATATCGTCTTCGAGAGCTTCCATGTTTGGGTTCGAAATACCCGATTCGAAATGGGTTACCTGAACAAAAGAAAAGGTTTTAATGCTTTTGAACATAATTGATTCGCTTTCTGTCTTACCTTGAAAGCGATATTGGAAAATCGGATAACATTCACGGGATCCAATTGTTTCAAAAAGTTCTTTCTGCTGTCGAAAAAAAATCGTAATAAAGGATTCAAAAGAGGGTTTCATTCTTATCCAGAGAAAAGAAATTCTAGAATGTTGTTTTTTAGCATCAACTTTTTTAGTACCTTGACGACTAGAAAAAGTATCTTGTATAAACGAGTAAATAATACATATACATATACAAATATAGCAATTACTAGGATGTCTAAATGTTAACCGTACTGTCTAAGGGAGTTTAAACCTCCGAATGGTTTCGAAGAGACATCTCATCCACCATGACCATTCTTACTAATGATGAGATATCTTCTCATCAAGATTTTGCCGATTTTTCAAGACGAGATCAAGATTTAGTACGTTTTCTAATGACAAGGTTTCTCGATAATCAAGATCTGGTCAGTTTTTCTAATGACGACAGAGATACAGAATCTAGACAGCCACATGAAGGATTAAGTTAAAATATATTGCGGCATTCCACTATTACTTATGGAACAATCACACAATCACATGGAATTTTAGTCATGAATATGACTGTATCTTATATAAAGTATTTATCCATCCTAAACCTTTTTGAACTTAAAATACCTTCCCTTCACGTAAGTTAACCCACATTTTTTTTATTATCAGTTGTTGATCTTTCTCTCTAAAAAGGTCTACTATCAATATGATATATCTGGTAGCATTGTGATGGCTTGATGTTAGCTTTTATGTATAAAAAATGTAAGATAAATCTCCAAATCTGGTATATACCTACTTGAATGGAAGATAGTTAAAGTTTAAAATAGATTTTTGATAAATAAACTTATAAGACAACCATTTTTATGCTAAAATCCTGAATAATGAGATTTATAAATTGTTGAATAAAGGATTATAAATTATTCAAATCATGCCCTTGATCCCGTGTTTCAAATTTTTAAATAAACAAATTATACCATCAATCACTTGATTAAAATAGTGCTACATGCTTTTTTCAAGTATGTTATTGTATTGTAAATTTATAATTGTGTGTATGGTGCACCATAATTACTTTCTTAAACCTTAGAAAATAATCGAGAATATCACCATATATTTTCATTACTTCAAAACAACATGACACTAATTATCTTTCGATTAACATGTGTGTGTACATAAAAATTATTTAAAAAGTTAAATGCGCATTCTTTTATTTTATAAAGTCTGACTAAGCAATTGAGAAACTAACTCGTAGATAGCTGTCTTCTAACTAATGCAATTATGTATAAAAGTATACACATAGATATGTTTTTTTTTGCTCCCGTCTTACAAGTTATCATTAAGAACCTTTCAAATGTCTTCAAAAATAACAATAGCTTGGGATTGTATTTTATATCATTCTTAGATACAAAAATTTGAAAGCAATGTTTTTAATACATTACAAATTAAATAGCGTAAATAACAAAACTACAATTGTTACTATGTGTAAAAAGGTCGGATTTCTTCAAGTAATTCGTAACAGAAGTGTTATGCAGTACACTTTAAACAGTAAACATTTATAGTTAAAAACTCTAAAATCTCTCTCTCTACTTAAGGGTAAATCAAATTAATGCCTCAACCTTCATGACTGAAGCATTATAAAAATGTTTAATTATTGCTTTTGGTTGTTTTTAGGTTTTAGGTCGCAAGGACCATATTTGACCAAAACTGAAACAAACGCTAGTAAACAATTTCACTATATGGAAAGAGGGATTATATAATAAATAAAATAGTACGATGAAAGCAGGAAAGGATCGCTAGGATATCCCTGAACTACGACTCCTGCGTTTACTAAAGAGAGCAATCCCCACATGACAAGTCTAATTCGTCATTCAAACAAAAACAAATTCTTGTTCATGTCAAGAGTGATTGGTATTACGATACTCTCCTTGAATCAAATTATATGCAATCGTTCTCTACAAAATTACACTTTATTTAATCTGACTCCATACATAGAAATATTTACACGGCTGCGTTATCAGACGTTCTTTTTTGGAATGAACGCGAAGATCAGAAGCTGTGCGATCTCTCTCATACTATTGCCATTCTTATCAAACGAAATTATACGAAAATATAACAGTAACTAGTGTGCAAACGATGATACGAAAATATAACAGCAATTAGTGTGCAGACTATAATACGAAAATATAAGAGTAACTAATGTGAAAACGATAATCCGAACTACTTTTTTTCAAATAAATCTGTACCCAAGGGGTTAAAAATCGTAAACAATTGTAGATTTCGATCATTTTAGTTTTTGTCTGTCAAAATAGCAACATGATAATTTTCATTGCGTGAATATTGGAAATCGCATGTTTTATTTTTGTATTCATCTGAAAAATACACATTTAATTTTGTCTCATAGATAATCCAAACACACAAGCATCCTCCCCAGTCTTTCCTAGTAATAAATTCCGTGCATTTCCGTACAACTACACAAGAAAGGATTCCCGCTAATAATCGAATTGCCCAAACTTCCCAAAAAATGAAAAACATTGTCTGTTCAAGTATAAACTTCTCACCTGAGTGCAAATTGTGTTAGGCGTCAGAATTCGGAAAAACAGCTGACTATACCCGAGGATCGGGTTTTTTCGGAACGTAGTCATAAAGCGACTATCTTTCATTTTTCGGAGATAATAGAATGAATAGTATATTTAATTATGCGTCATTAAATTAATGCCTGGGAAGTTTTTCGTCAAACTGATTGTGCGGAACTCGTTTGTGATAAATTAAATTTGTTTCCCAAGGGAAACTTTACGAGGAGAGGGGAAAAACTGGTTGCAGTGGTTATTACCCGAAAGTAAGTGGAAAAAAGGAGTGGTGAGACGGTATGTACCAGTAAGTAATCTGTAAGTCGTTACAGCGATAGGCTCCATTTAATATCCTACTGATGAAACGAATTAGAGAAGCAGGTATCTTGGAAATTTTTTAAGGCCTAAATGGGATTTGGCACGTTTTTAAAAATATATCTATTAAAAGCATTTTTGCCTTCTTCGTTCCCCAAAAATGCCTCATAAGTCATTTATCAATGAATTACTTTATTACATGCGTGGAAAGGAAACTATGTAACGAGTAAAATATTTTTTAGAAAATGTAGTCGATGCATCGCTATAAATAAAAGCTTAAGATCCTTATTGTGTTATGATTTGTATATTATGAGTTTATTGCATTTAATTTGCGTTGGAATTCAAAGAAGATTATCTACGGTAATTTCGACGAAAATAAAAATTCATTCATAAACATTTCGTTGGCTTAAAGCAGAAACTCCTTAACAGACCAAAAAACAAGTTCTACATTACATCAATTTACAGACTATCTATTCTGATCTCTCTATACGAACCGATATACTGCTCTGAACAAAACTATCACATTCCCGATACGTATCGAGAGATTTTTACTACTTTTTATTACATGTATGCATCATGAGAGAGCATTTGAGTAGGGGAAGTAAAATCATCACTTTCCACCTCTTGTTTATCTACGGTAATTTCGACGAAATTAAAATTTCATTCATAAAAATTTCGTTGGCTTAAAGCAGAAACTCCTTAACAGACCAAAAACAAGTTCTACATTACATCAATTTACAGTCTATTATGATCTCTCTATACTAACCGATATACTGCTCTGTACAAAACTATCACATTCCCGATATGTATCGAGATATTTTTAATACTTTTTATTACATATATGCATCATGAGAGAACATTTGAGTAAGGGAAGTAAAATCATCACTTTCCGCCTCTTGTTTGTTTACCCAGAAAATCCTCTTATTCAGAATGCCTATTTACTATTATGTTTTAAATAACACTCTTAAATCAATAGCATTCGACACAAATTAAAATTTAAAACACTAGGAGGCTCAGCCTCCTGCTCGCTCGTCAACCCAGATGATTGCTAATCAATCATATTTAGTTCGCTCTGGGAACTATACTTTTCAAAAATGAAGGGATGGGGATTGCTTCACAATCCATCCCCATATGTGGGGTAGATCCGAGACCTCTACTACGACATTGATTGAAGGTTTCCTTCCCAATGCTATATTTATCGCATCCGCCCTAGTAACTGAAAATTGCCTACTTTTTATGCGAGATAAGCGAATCCGTATATAAGCCGACCCCAGAACTTTAGCTTTAGAAAACGTTCCAAAAATTCTCAGATCATACAAGGAAATATAGTGTAAAAAAAAAAAAATTTAAATGTCAAGAACAAAACATCTCATTTCCACATTAAAAAAGGAAATATTTTAGAACATATTGTTAAAATTCAGGGGAAATCTCATCATAGTTTTAAATGTTTTAGCTTCTCCGTGTTTGTTGTGTAATAGTACTTCTTAATATATTCATAATCGACTGTAGCTATATAAACGGTGACCGAATTTGCCGGTTCTTCTTAAAACATTGCAGACTCTCTAGCACGTGCTCTAAAATTTTATGAATGAATTTATTAACAAAATGTAACTGTTTATCGTCTGCGCGTGCTCCAAATTCATTGGCCCGTTGATCCACAAGACTCGCTATCACGTGACTCGCTATTACCAATCACAAAGCGAATAAACCTGAAAAATATTCCAAAGTTTTTTTTTTATAATAGAAAGAAATAAGGGGAAGAGTAGTTCAAATTTTAAAACAAATAAATGAAAAATAAATGCAGCAAAATTCCAAAGTTAATACATAGTATTGACAGTCGCTTTTCATTTTTCAGTCGAAGTCTTAGGCGTGTACTCTTTAGTTCGACATCATTACATTCCAATTTCAGAAGCCTGTGACCTAATTTTAATGAACTTGCAACGTTTCCATGTCCATAGGGTCTGTCCGTCAACATAACATCGCTCTTACATTCCCTATCTTCTTACAGTAGGTTTCATGCAACTCAGGCGACTCACCTTTGTGTCCATAATACGTTTTCATATTGTTCTATAATTTTAAGTCTAAGTAAATAAATCGTGTAATCTCTTATCACAATGGCCGTTATTTCTTTTTTTTTATATATACTAGCAATGCTTTCTTTATGCAATTTTTTCTTCATTTTGATTGACATCAAAAAACTACCTACCTTTTATGAATATTACTATAATTATCTACGAGAGGACTTTCCTGTTTATACAAACCAGACTTAAGACGGTTGTTTCACAGCATGTTACTCAAATATTCTGGCATAATACATGTCGGGGCTACCTTTAAAATGTAGTTTATCGCCATTTTGGCAATGAATCAAATTGAGTTTTTTTTTTTTTTTTTTTTCAGATGTTCTGACATCGCATTTGAAAAACTAACCAGGTGACGTCATGTCAGGCATGTACGGGAAGCATGTTCTACCAAATGAGTACTATCACTACCTATATTTAGCTTGAGAGAAAAACTCTCGTTGGAATGGTATACTATATAAATTGTAGCTTTGTTTGTAATTTCTTTTTGCCAATAATTCAAATCATTCCAAAACAAATCTTCAAATTGAATGTCATTTATTCTAGGTGTAATGAAATAAACGAATGTAGGGATGTCAAAAAAATACTTACAGACATGACTGTATAGTTTTTATATTCGTCATTAATTATAAAATATATATCTACGCAATAGTCTCAGGTGTCTGCTTAAATCTAGAAATAGATATGGATGGTTTTGCTTTTTTTGATATACCAACAATCAAAACCCAGTTTTTTAAAGGAGGGTATTTTAATGATCCGTAACATTAGTGAATAGACGGTACAACGTCGATGTTTTAAAACGTATTTCATAGATGAGACGTTTAGCACTGCTATATACATACATGTAATACTGTACTAGCAGTAACTATGTTCCCCGCAATACTCTAGCTCTATAATTTAACAGTGACTGAATTCGATAGTTGCTACCCCTAAACTGATTGACAAAGTCACTAATTGCCTGATTGTCTATTGTGTTAGGACGTGAGAGCTGTGTAGATCACAAATGTACTTACATGCGCGTGGTTGTGTAATGGAGGCTTGCGACCATTTAAGTGTCCGATTGTTGCCTTTAGCAACCTATTGAGTGTGGCAATTTGAAATGGGGCTGCGTGGCAACAAAGAGTAAATCTGTGAAAATGGTAGAAACTGCGTGTATTATCATATGACACCAGATTTCTGTTGGAAGTGGTTTGAATCGTATAGGCCATTCAACAATGCATTGCGGACCGTCCATTGCAGTTACAGCAAGGGCCATGTAACTTGTTGAAAGTGCGAGTGTTTTTAATCACATCTTCCAGTAACCAATGCAGAAAAGTGTGTAAAACAGTGTAATTCCAGTGTACTTAAACACACTTGATGGTTGAGATTCGTTACACTTCTATGCTTACTACTATATCGTAAATTAATTGTTGTAGTGGTGACTAACTTATCATTACTTCTGAGTGAAACTCACCGTGTTTTGACTTATTGACGATGATATTAGAGTGTAAAACAGTACACATCAGACCAAGACGTGAAATGAATAAAATTTGAAAACAAAATGTGCATAAAATGTATTTATATTTGTGTGTGTGTTTTTTTTTTGCAATAAAATCTTTTTACTTTACATTTTTTTACAGTTAAAGGAATACATGAGTTGTTGTTAAAATGTATCCTTTATCATCAATTGGTAATTAAATAATCATCCCTCAAATGTAACCATCAGAAATCTCGTAATACATATCGGCCGAGAAATCGAAAGCAAGATAGTATAAATTACCTCAATATACAATTTCCTTTCGAATAAATATTTATACCTTAATCGCAAGTGCCCCACAATTCAATTTCCCCTCCCCGGCCATAACTATTATAATAGAATGGTTACATGAGGAAATATGCAAACTATTTAGAATTTCTAATCGGAATCGATATTTCGATGTATATAGTACAAGTTGTTCTCGGGTATATTTCAATCAAACTGGTTTATAATTAAACCGTTTTCATCGAAAACCGTTAGCGTATGTCTCTCACTCCTAATCTTCAAATCAAATTTCAAGCGGACAATATTCAAATCTGTGTTTTAAAGCATTAATCTCTAGACCTTATCCAACACAGTCGTAACTATCATCTGGTATTCAGGCTACTATTTCATTCACCGAAGAAATGACGTATAGAAATTTTGTCCCGATTTCATAGTTGCTTTAATTAGGTTTCATGGCACGAAGGCCATACTGAGCCATACACAAGACATGTAATATCAAGTTATGGACGTATGATCATACCTTGATATTGTATGTCTTGTTTCTGGCTTGAAATTACACGCACAAGGAATTTCAATGACACAGAAGAGAGAAGTATACCCAGGAGGACTCAAAATCTGAATATTATTACTAAAATTACCAAAATTATATGTATCAACACCAATTAAATTAAGCGAAGCAAAGTTTTAAGGTAATACTGATACGTCAGATGTGTGAGCATTTGGACAGCAGAAGTAAAATTTTCACAGGCTGTCTACTTGCTTGCTCACACCGAAGATCCCTTTCATAGTAGTCCATCATGGTCCCACTGCTCTGGCAACCTGCGAGTTGTTTCTGTGTAATTAATTTTAAAGAAAAGTCGACACCGATTCTTATCTATTTACTCACAGTGAAGGTTAAATTGGGTGAACACTATCAATTTCCAATACGGGCATTTTCCATTTTTCTTTAGAAAAATTAATATTATTAAATATGGAAAGGGCTTCGTTCGAAAATTTAATTTGGGTTAGTTGGGTTTTTATGGAGAAAGGACCATATGTGTATTTGACCAAGCTGCGCAAACACGAGACAGACAACGTCAAGTCATGGATATAAGGGAAGTTTCAGTGACAGAGACAAAAACATTCAGGGTTGGACGAAAACTTAATATGATATTAAGTAGATTCATCATTGTTTTATATTGCCCAGGAAATAAACTCAACTTATTCCGTTATTCCAACAAGAGTATACTGAGGGGCTAGTCAAAATGTTAATAACTCCTTGGTCTTTTCGAGATGACGATTAATACATACTTTTCACGTGTATCTATTTAATAACACTATTTAAAAGTATGATTCATCAAGTGTTTAAGTGTACTTTAACTGTTTTCAAGCTTTACGAGTCATCAAATGCTTTTATAAACACCATTTTGATAACCGCAAACCCTAAACCAAACTTAGAGATTGTGTCTTCTTTTTAAGTAGATGCTTTAATGTTTCATATTGCCCAAGAAATAAACTCAACTTACTCCTGCATTCTAACACGAGTATACTGAGACGCTAGTCAAAATGCCAATAACTCTTTAGTCTTCACGAGGTGACGATTAATAAATACTTAACATAAGTATCTATTTAATAACACTAAATAAAAGTATGATTCATCAAGTGTTTAAGTGTTCAAGCTTTACGAGTCATCAAATGCTTTTATAAACACCATTTTGATAACTGCAAACCCCTAGACAAAACTTAGAAATTCTGTCTTTTAACAACCATTCGTTTGTGTATGACCCATAGATTGGAGTATCAGAATTTAGTGAGAAAATGTAGTACTGCATTAACCAAGAAAAAACCAAAACTTCAGGCCTGGCCTTCAAAACTTCAGAATCGGACCACTTTCTAAACTACGACTCGTACTGTGGTGTTACTTCATGCCACCTCATATACCACTTGTAACCGAAGAAGAGCCATTCGATACAGGGTCAAAAAATGCCCCTCAGGTTATTCGAAATCGCAATTATGTTCTACGTAAAAATCCTAGGAAGCAGTCTTGCGATTCCGATTTTGGTATGACAAATATATTTGGGAGGGGTCTTTCCGGACAAAGTTAAGATAAAAGCACAAGAAAGAAAAGAATGGGACATTTTTTCCCCTTATCAAAATAGTCTTTCTTTTTTTTACAGATTCTGAGAGAAGTGAAGCGTCAATCAAAATCAATTCTGACCATCTCCATTTGTTCTATTTTATCGTGGCCAATTCCGAAACTTAACCGCCTTTGAGGATGTCATTGGTTCTTGTTGCTGTTGAAGTCGATAAACCCGGGTATGACGATTTATGTTGCAGAGTAAGGATGGGTTTTCTCAAAGCCATGCAATTTAATTTTGCTTCAATTAATTGGAAAGGAAGTAATCATTAAAAAATTAACACAATCATTAAGACATCACATTTATAAAGTTTTATCTTGATGCATTTGTACAGAAATGTTTTGATATATTTATATTTGTAACCAAGCTAAATTGATTGATTTACATCAAAACTTATTCCGCTCTTTTAATTTTTGTCATTTTGAACATCTGAATGTGTATACTTTGGTTATCTGTAGCGTTTTATCAATCCTGTTCCAACTCAAGAGTATATCAGTACGCGTAAGTGACCATCTATATATACACTACCCTACACGGATTTGCAATAAATCCTACTTATTTGGGGGTGTTTTTCGTGGTACCTTTGCATGTTGTTCCTGGTCAATTGAACACCGACGCCTACATGAACGGTTTAGACAATCAGGTTCTTCCTACGCTCTGGCATTTTTATGGAATGGACGAATGTTACTTCCAGGACAACAACGCTCCATGTCAGGTTACGGCCTCTGCCAATCAGTGGCATCAAGATATGTATGTAAAATGTCTTCCCTGGCCTGCTCAGAGTCCCGACCTAAACCCCATAGAACTTTTGTGGGACGAGTTAGAGCGACGCTTACGAACCAGGGAACCAAGTCCGAAATCTACAGCTGAGCTGGCGACATTCTTGAAGCAGGAATGGACATAAATACCCATGGCTGTGTACCAAAACCTTGTCGAAAGTATGCCCAGGAGGGTTGCTAGTGTAATTGCAGCACGTGAAATAGGGGGGGGGACGATCCCCTATTAAAGCATATATTATTTCCCTTATACCATCACATCTTGCTGTCCTGTCCATAATTGTAGGCTAGTTTATATGCATTAAGTTTTTCATTATCTGTCACGTCAAACTGAAAGTTTAGATGGTTTCTAACATCAATTTTAGAGCAACAAGGCAGCTTTCAGGGGCTTCTTAAATGAGGATGCTCAAAATGTTTCACAACAATGCATGGAATTCATTAGAATTCCCTAACCAAAGCTAAAATCATAAAGGTCCTATGACTCACTGTGCTTGGTGTTTATTGCAAACATTTCTTCATAAACAAGAACTTTTACAGAATTATTAAAATAAATAGTCTAACGTTAAGTAATGATCAAAACTTCTAGATAGTTGTAACCAGACATTATACAAACCAAATATCAAAAAAAAAACTAAAGGGTTCTATTATCAATCTCATAGCAACAAGGTACTTACAAAAGTTTCCCGACAAGCGTTCTGATCAAGGTGATACTACGACTCACCATGTTGCTAATTTCAACCATTTTAGATATATATTTTACAAGAGTATTATGACAGATACTCCATCATTAATTAATAATAATATGTTTTTCTATATTCGTATAACACTTACCTTATAACTCAAATATTAACGAAGCTACTGTTTCTAATATCAATTTGATAGCAACAAGACACCTTACAAATGTTTCTAAAATGAGGATGTCTAAAACTATATACAACCTTGCATCGAATTTATTAGACTTCACAGGAATGTTCCACTTATAGAGCTATTGTGACACCTTGTTAGATGTTTTTTACAGTACCAAATCTTATAACGGGTTGAAATTTTACATTATTACAATAAATATTCTGCATTGAATGCTTCTACATTGGTGTAACAGGCATCTTATAAATCAAATAATAAAAAGCTTCAAAAGATTCGTCTTCACTATACAGTTCGAATATGAAAGGAAATACTCAATATGGATGAGTTTACAATGCCTTCAATGTGTCACTATTGTTACGTATTAACGCACTTTCGTTAAATTTGGGTAATAAGTTTGCCATTTAATGAATCTATTCCATTACAACACACAAGATAACGCCCTAGTTGACCCTAATGAGCTGAATAAATTGTGAAACATTAGTTAACGATGTCAATTATATCTATCATAAAGAAGGAAATTTCTCTCACAAAACGAAGACCACGCATACTCTATCTCGTTAAAAGGGTATTTGTTAGTATATTTTGTGGAAATAGGGGTTACCCGGGGAAGTGACCCCCTCTGAAACCAATACGTAAAGTAATTAATATTTGTTCATTAATTATAAATTTAATGACTTCGCGTTAGGAAATCTTATATAAAGGACCTAATACTTATCCTATTAAATTAAATAGAAGTTGTTTAGTGCGGAATAAGATGAGTTACAGAGCATTGTCCTCTAGAGAGAAATTAGATAAATAATAGGTCATAAACTAAAACTGCTAAATTGGTAAAGTAAACCATTTTGAAGCTATTGTTCTAAGCGATAAGTAAAAATATGCTGTGAAAAGCTTAGATTCCAGCAATTGTATACGCACAAAATGCTTCGGCTTCAATCGGAACTATTTTGTGTGTATATTGCCATCTATAATTTATATGGAATGTATTTGGGAACCTTATTGTTTACAAACAATGCCAAACAATTTCACTATTAATAATTATAAGTCGACCATATTATCAATTTAATTTTTCGCTTCAAAATGTATATTAAAACTCATTACTTCATTGTCACTTCTTGTTCGTTATTAGGGAGACTTTGAGCCATAAAACCTCAATCAACCAACCATTACTTCATTGGTTGTTTCTAAAAATACTGTACATATGGCGTTCACGACAGTTGTTGAGTAATTTCTTTCAGTCGTGTTCCATGTTTACAAAATTTTAAGCAGAAATCGTTAGAATTTGCCATAAGGAAATAACACAGTTTCACCTATCTATACGCCATATAAAAATATGATGCTCCCTTACAATCCTTATGTGACGTGATAAAATCTAAAGGTAAAATGTACGATTATTCAATCGATAATAATGCATAAGGACTTCCATCGTGTCTGAAACTTCCATAGGTGTTAACACTTCCTCAGTTGCGGCATTTCCCGCTGAAGTTCGTTAACTATTATTCAACCTCGTCTCTAACTAGATACACGAAACGGATAATATTAGTAGTAAACCACAACATACACTTTTCAGTATATTCCATAGCAATATCTTTACATTAATTTAGAATAGTAAGTGTGAGAAGCATATAAAATAATTAATCTTCCATTAGTAGCGTTTGTTGAAAACAATAAAGTTTTTTTTATTTCCCCTTCTATAAATCAGTCCTATAATAAATTAAAATCAAATATATTTATTTAGATAAAACTTTTTCAACACTAACATTAGAATTTGACTTAATTTTGCATGAGAAGTTACTTTAATTCTATTTAATGTAATAAATGTACTACATAACTTTTAATTTTTAAACATAAGATAAGCAAACATGTACGCATGAATTGTGTACTATGACAAACAAAGATAGAGAGTTTAAACTGTAGGGGGGGGGGTATCTATTAGTAGCCTTCGAATAGCAAATTAACGAACGGTATACTCACAAACCATTTTAATTTTAAACTAATAACTTTATCAATAAAATAATACTTATTTTACATACAAAGTGTAATCTGATTGTTTTATAATGATAATGTCGCTAATCTAACTCTTTAAATGAGACATTCTTTACATCTGTATATATTTTTATTTATAAATAAGCTGCAACCTGGTTTTCTTAGTACCTTCCAATTTCTATTTTTTTTTAAATAAAAATTAATTATATAAATGAAAACGTGTACATTTTATTTCAATTTTGTTCAAAGTTGTTTTTTTTTGTTGTTTAAGTTTACCGATTAAGAAATTCTAAGAAAAAGAAATTCAATTTTGAACTCTCGTAAGCAAAGTTTTTCCAGGTAGATGTCGTCACAACACCCACCTGCCCACCTGCATGAAAACATCAACAGAATTACAAGAAGGTGAATACGACGTTCATTTAGTAGAGAGAATGAAATCGATTAACGAATGTCTACCACATCCTTTGATCTCTAACATAGGCACGTAAGAAATCCATTCAAGGCAGCAAACCAACCCACAGCAGATCGTAGCTATGGCCACACAATTAGTCCTTTCAAGTGTCCTAGTTATAGGGTGCAAGTTAGATCTACCTCCTTTTTGTGCACCCTAAGAAAAGTCCTTGATGGCAAAAAGTGATCTAAACTTTTTGGCCAATTGCTGTAGCATCCAAATGACAAGACCAACTTTTTTTAAATAAGGTTGTTTCTAAAACACTACAGTTCATCAAAAAGTTCACAAGTTCAAAGCCGACTAACCGGTCTAGTGGTCAAAGTGTTGGCCTCTGGATCGGAAGGTTCCTTGTTCGAATCCGGGGTTAGGGCATGGATGTAAAATTGTGATGGCCTTTGTTAGGGACAATGATGGTCCACCCACTGGGTGCCCCTTCACAAGTGACCATCCCTTCTGGCCTTGTATAAGTTTAAAATGACCTCGGTCAACTCTGTACTTTGTATTGTATTTGTATTTGTCTTCGCAATTGTACTGCCTTGCCATTGTGGAAATTAAAAAAAAAAACAGTTCATCAAAATATCAGCATTTCTTACCAAGGGATGCCCATTTACTTGACATTGTCTGACTTGTATTTGGTGCAACTTAGCGTAATGTGGTCCTTGCAGCATAAAACCTAAAACTAACGAGCACGATGTTCAAAATAGAGCAAATACGAATGAGGAACTTGCACCAGTGAGGGAAATGCTCATTTCTGTGTTTTATTAATATATTGATCGTCAAAATGTTCAAAAACGACAGTTAAAACCTTATCTAATTAAATAATTACTAATGATTCAATTAATTAAAATTTCACGTTTTAAATTACCGAAAAGTACGGCAAAAGTACATGACCTCAAAACGCTAGATGACGTCATTGTGCACCACGATGTAATGTTTACGTTTGTCTAGCGCGTTGAAATTTCATATTGCTTGCTCTTTTAATTTTTAAACAATCAATTTAAATTTTTCTTTCTTGCTATTTCAACGTTGCTATAAAAGTAAACAAACCGTCATAGTGCATAGTGAAGTCAAGAAGTGGTGTAGGAAAACTAGCGTTTTTGAGATGAAGTAAATAGTGCAAACTTTAATTTTTTTTTTTTTTTTTTTTTTTTTTTTTTTTACTTTTTTGGGTTATAAAAGTAAAAAAGAAAGATACTTTCCATCATTTTTTCATTTTCTATGTTATAAAATATAAAAAAAGTGCAAGTTCCTCATTGTTAGGAATTGTCTCATGAATGTATCTGGCAGGCCACGGCAAGAGGGAATTGCGAATTTCCGTCTGCCTTTCTCGTCAGCTATCTTCAGCCACGGGTACGACAGTTTTAAATCAAATCGTTTACAGACGTTTGGGACACGTTGTTCTATATGCTCGCAGGCCTGTCAGATGTGTTCCGCTCACGGCAACTCACTGTCGCCAGCTGTTAACCTGGAGTAGAGAACATGCAATGTGGACATCGTCACAGTGGGCTTGTGTGATCGTAGCTAAAATCGTAGTTTTTATGAATGGTATCATACATACGCCATTTTTTTGTTCTTTATCTTTTGTTTAATAACTGTGCTTTATGAAGAAGTCACGTTTTTTTTGTTGTTGTTTCTGAAGCTTTATTTGCCGTAGCTGACATTATCCTTAATTTATGGACATGAGTGTATTTCTATTGCTTCATGAATGGTGGTCTATCCATTGGAATATAAAAAATGGTTCTAGTTATTAATTCACTGAAGTAAAAATGATAAAAGGAACGAATTGAAAAGCAGTGGAACGGTCTAACGTATTGTTGTTCACGGAAGAGTCAAGATTTGCACTGGATTCCGATAATAGTGGTGTAAGAATCTGTAGAGATTAACGAACACGGAACACAAGCCTGGTAATATCATTGAACTTTAGTGCTTCTAATGTAATAGTGTGGGTTGTATTTTAGTTGAGCTATTGCACTAACCTGCACGTCTTCACCAAGAGGTACTGTTAAGGTTGAAAATTATCCGGTTCAAATCCTTGACTCTATTGTGAGACTGTACACTACAACAGTTGGTCTGGCATTTCCTCTTACGGACAATAATTCTCGTTCACATAGAGAAAACTTGGTGTATGAGTACTTTGAGAGTGAAAGCATTGCTCGCTTGGAGAGGCCTCTATATTTGCCTGACCTGAATCCTATCGAAAATCTTTAGACAGACCCTGTTCGCGCTGTCCTTACCTCTGATTACCCCCCAAAGAGCCGTAAACTGCTCTACTAGAGGGCGATTATTTCCAGCTGGTGCTCTTGACCACCTAATTAAAAGTGTGGAACGTAGCTGCGTTGCTTGAATGAAGGTCATGGGTGGTCACATCCTATATCAAAATACGTTTCGTTTGTTCATACAGCTTACTAAAATGTGAATGTATGTGATGTACATATATAAAAATATCAATAAAATTATACATATGTTTTGTTAAATGTAATGTTTTAGTCATGAATCTATAACCAAATTGCCAACCTTCATGTGAAATTTTGACTCAATTAATGAAAAACTCTTCCAATTATGTCAAATTTACTATTAGGTGCTTAACTTTTCGAAAGCAGTGTAGTTTTGCATCTCATCCTTTAAATTTGAGAGCTACTGTCTTTAATGATAAGAAAGTTGATAGGTAATTGAATTAACGTCGCACTGAAGAAAAACGATGTGTTATTGGCGACGGTCTGGATTTCCTCGGATCTTCCATCAAAAAATGATTAACAAGTAGAATTTTCTAAAAGTTGAAATAAATATTTAGTCATGGTGAACTGTTTACATTAGTATGTCCCCCAAATGTATAAAAATTCATTAATACGTGTTTTTTTTTGTTTTGCAATCTACTTAATACTCATTACTATTCACATATCCACTGCGTGTCCAGCACGGCGTTGTCCATGATAGTTCTATTCGTGGAGTCCCACTGCTCGCTAAACTCCAGTGATAGCTACGAATTCGTAATACAGCCATAATGGCGATGCCCGTGGTGTTGGTTTGCGAAACAAACCAAATAGGAATTCGGCGTGACGTCACAATGTCTTGCGAAAATTTAAATATTTAACTGAAAAATTCTCTCTCTCTCTCTCTTTTTTTTTTTTTTTTTTTTTTTTTTTTTTTTTTGTAAAGAAGAAAATCAAACGTATAAAGTATTGAAAGATCCGTTGAAATTTTCAATTTATCTTTAATGATACCGATTTTCTAAGAACTAAATAATGCCATCCAAAATTTTTTTTATTATCTTTGCTTTCTTTCGCTGAAATCGCAAGAGAATGTAATCTATTAATTTTTATAGCACGAATGTTGGCGCGACGTCACATTCTTTTGCGAAAATATAAAAGGTATTCAATTTAAAAATTTTATTTATTTAAAGAAAATCATATTTTTAGGTATCGATCTTATGTGAAATTTTCCGTAGATTTCAAATCCGTTGAAATTTTTACTCTATCTTTAACGGCCTAGGAGATAGAAAAATGAACTACATAACAAAAGTTAAAACTTGCAAATGAAATGCAAATGCGCAAAATGAAAACTGAAACGGAAAAAATAAATTTAGAATCTGATCTTTTATGCTGTTGCCATTCCAAAGAAAACGATAATAATTAAATTTTATTAAATTCATTATAAAATGTTCTAGGTTGAATTTTAAATTTCGCCGCGACCCTAAAATTGCAAAAAAACATTGGACTACCTGTGTGCCAAATCCCATTACTCTAAGTGCCATAGATTCGTCAGGACTTTGCGTGCAAGAAACAAACAAACAAACACTTCCTATTATAATATTTTGAGATTACTTTCATTAATATTCACTTTATAAACGTATTTCTGTCAAAAAAAACATTACGGAAAGTACACTTTAGTAGTAAGCTTAATTCTAGCATTGCAAGCATCAGGCACACCCCAATAAAACAGTCCAAAAATATTTATAGGTCCGGAGTACACTATTATAAAACTGAGTCCAGAAAATTTTCAGCCTCCAAACACACCACAATCAAAATTCCCGAGTACTCCTCAATAAAAGTCTTCGAGCACACGACAAGGCAGAATCCAAAATTGAGATTTGAGATTTTTATATCGAATGAATAGCTCTAAATGCTTATTCCCGAGTACTCACTAGCAATAATGTTTCTCACAAGCATAAAACATCCATTGTAAACTGCTCGGAAGAAAAAGGTTTTTCATAGCTGTCTATTCATAAAAGGAACAGAACAATGACGTAATTATGTAAAATGATACAAATGAAATAAAAACTATTTTAGCTGTCGAATTTATTAGATACCTGTGTTTGTTACTTTCTAGATGTGTTGAAGATTTATTTCAGACAATTAGATGGAAATTTGTCCAGTTTAATTTTGTTCAGAAACAACTCTTATTTAAATTAGATTGATAGACAAGCAACATGTTGACTTTAAGTGTAAAGACAATGCCTAGAGAGAGAGAGAAAGAAAGTGAGCGAAACAATGCAGATGAATTTCAGTTCTGCTATATTCCTAAAAGATTTGTTGTTCTACGGTAATTTAATTAGACAAGCTTTGTTACAGATACCTTTGTTTCTTAACTTGTTTGGCTCGTCAAATTTAATCTTTATGGAATAAACATGTAAGGATTTGTTATTTTTGCTCCTTTAAAATTGGTTAACATGACTCAATTACCCTGAAATAAATAATTTCCCCATTGAAACAATATATCGGACCATATGGTCCTCGGCAATTTAATCCTCCTGGTGGTTGTCTCAACAAGGTATCTCGTAAAGTCTGGTATCTTTCGAGGTATGTGTAGTGGCGTGGTAAGCGCTGTCCCACTAGAAGTGGAGAGAGGAGAGAGGGTGACCCTGAAAGGGGAGAGGCAGGAGAGTTACGCGGGAGCCTCGACGTAGGAGCAAGGAAGGCTTTCTTCGATGTACGAATAATTGTGTGTATTTTGTCCGTCCAAAAGTTTCATTTAAGAATGGAAAGTGTTTGCTGTACTTGTAAACAAGGAGGACAATAAGTAGGACTAGATCGCTCGAGGTCCTATAGTATGACCTGTCAAAACTGAACAGATCTTGTTGGACGAGATATCCCGTCATCAGAAAAGCTGACCAGATTTTGTTATCTTCATCTTGCAAAAATTGACAGTGATGACGAGGAGATACGTCGTCATTAGCAAAATTAATCACATCTTGATGGACGAGATTACTCATCGAAACCATTTGGAGGGTTAAGTGAGCAAAACGTCTACCATCACCAGGACCAAAGTAAACAAGCCCTTCCAGGCCATGTGTAAAGACGGTATACCACTAGTATCATTCTCTAGTGTATCCTAAAAGGTACTATATTCAAGGCTTCCCTCATATTAACTCGAGAGTGGATGTCGAAGATTGTCCTAGTTCAGATTTGGATCTTATGATGGTGGACGCTTTGTTCCAGCTAGACCATTTGTTCTAACTATACCATTCCGTATCTTTTTTTCATCTTTACTAGTCATTTTTACGTGAATACGTCCTTACGATCGGAACAGTACTGTTCTGATACATTCATACATAAGAGACATACAGGGCTTACGTGAAAAGCTGAGCGCAACAACTGTTTTGTCTTATGATTTTAGAACTAGAAGAAACATCCTGCAGTCAAATATAGGGTCGTGTAGTCAAAGGATGTCCGTACCTGACGTGATTGAACCGAGTGGTCAGACGCACTGAGGTCGAGGAGGTATTCCACAATGGTCGAAATTCTAGATTGCTGGGCGAGTTTGGGGCCAGCGTAACTATGGATTCCGTGGAACTGCGTTAAGTGGTGGCATTCGAAAGCTACCAAACTAGGCTACAATTTATATTGGACAACAATCTCTCCACAACAATTTTTTGGGTACAGCTGCAATCGACGTTTATAGCGATGGCAACGGCCTTGGCGCGTTTTTTTAGGTGCATTTCTAAAGTCGCCAAGGGAAAAATTATTACAAAAATATTTTTCTTTCAAAAATCTTTTTCTTTTTACAACGGAAAGTAATAAGCTTCAGAGACACATTTGTGAACGGTTTTTAAAATATGTTTTTTAAAACGTTCACAAAAAGTAATAAGTTTAAACTTAATTTTTTTTTACAAAGGAAAGTAATAAGCTTCAGAGACACATTTGTGAACGGTTTTTAAAATATGTTTTTTAAAACGTTCACAAAAAGTAATAAGTTTAAACTTAATTTTTTTTACAAAGGAAAGTAATAAGTTTTAACGGAATTTCAAATGAACCAATGAAATCAAACGACAGTTGAACAGATTTTGAAATATCTAGAATATTAAATAAGTAACTTTAAACTTTCCGTTGCCGAGGTTGCCATAAAAACAGCAATACAGTTAGGTTGCCTTAACCTGCCATAACTCGAACTAGAAGTGCTCCAAAAAAGGTCGTTGCCACCGCTATAAACGTAGACTGGAGCTGTGCCACAATTTGTACCGAACTGCACTCTAATCATACGAACTGTAATTAATTGTTGAATATTCACAATAAACAATCTGTTGAGGTAAGACTGCATCCACAGGTAACAGCTCAAAACCTTCAAATAAATAAACAATGCGGTGACGTCAGATGCTTGAATCTTCGGAATGGCCTCCAAATTGACCACCAATGGCAACTGTTTTTTTTGTTTTGATGTTCCGATCTGAGCTTCGAAAGTTCTTGTGAGCTACCAACATAAAAAAATTAACTAAAAAAGGTGTAACGTTCGTTTTGAGTTTTATATTCATTCTAGCTATCTGTCTAGAATGCCCGCCGACCAACCGGTCTAGTGGTCAATGTGTTGGCCTCTGGATCGGAAGGTTCCGGGTTCGTGGCATGGATGTAAATTGTGCTGTCCTTTGTTAGGGGCAAAGATGGTCCACCCACTGGGTGCCCCTTCACAAGTGACCATCACTTCCGGCCTTGTAGTGGCCAAGGACAATTCTTTAGTGTCCGCCATTGGAAGTAGCGACCATCGCTTCCGGCCTTGTAGTGGCCAAGGAAAAGTCCAATGCCCGCCATTGGGGAAAAAAACTTTCTGTCTCGCAGGCTTCGGATACGTTGACTGCGGAATAACTTTAAAGTCTTGTTGATTTAAATAAGCTAACTTCTGTTGTATATATGTTATAGTAAAGCAAGTTTCATCCATTCTGATGTTATGTCTACGTGATTTCATTACTTACGCCAATTTAAAATTGCACTTTAAAAAACTGGCGTCTAGTACAAAGTAACCGCCAGAAATAGTTCGAAATTCCTAAGTCTGCTTCATTTATTCATTCAGTCATTCAACAATCCAACATCAGGCTTGAATATTCATGTCAAAACTACGATCTGGGTTCATGTAACCTATCGTTTTTGGACATCAAATACTTAGTAAGTATGTCTCAAGCTAGTAGGCATCCTGTTTCCTTAAGAATTACTATTGGGAGAGGTTAGTACTTGAGAGGGTAACCACCTGTGGGAACTCTAAGTAGTGATGGTCATTGAGTACACGCCGTATATATGCAAGTTTAAATCCGTAGTCGGGAAAGCCTTCCTGTCTGTCGGATGTGTCAAGAGAGGAGAGTATGTGCTAACAACGATGATTCTGTTATTCTCGGTTTTAAACGGGTATGTCTCTCCTTCTACTAAAACCTCACGTTGAGTGAAAAAGCCTAGATTGTAAAAATTACCAGTATTAATACTATGAAATTCTTTTAGAGATTAATTGCAAAATAAATGTTTTTTAATATTCAATAATTTAAAATTATTGAACTTTAAGCTATACCATATTATTCTAACTGTAAGGCGTTTATAAATATTTGCTCTATCATGTGTTGTTGCTTTTAAATTCCGATTAATTTATCTGCAAAAAAAGTATTGTTACTTGATGGAAACTGAAGCAACTTTTTCCATACAGATGACAGTTTCTAATATATCAGGTAGCGCGGATAATTTAGATGGAGTTAAAGTGAAGGCAGTGTAGTATCTTCCCCAGAATCTCTTAAATAAATATAATTATTACCACTACATCATTAATCGTTTTTCCATGGTGTTTTAAATTACGTTGAAGTTTTGACCAATTTCGACAAGAAACAAATATGTATAAAATGTTAAGAACATAAGAAATTATTTTAATGTTCCATTTTTAGTGTTTAGGTCATTAATGCATGATTTTGCTTATTGCTTGCATTTCTCTCTCTCTCTCTCTCTCTCTCTTTCTCTCTCTCACTCACTATGTCTCTCTCATGACTATGAACTAACACTTGATCTAACCATTAGCATCCATAAAATCAAAATTGACGGAGTGTAGCTTTCACTACAGCAAATTTTGTGCGCGAGACAAAGTACTTGTTCATCTATCACGTAGCAATCCATTATATGGAAACCTACATAATTAGCACTATATCAATAATAATATTTTCATTGCGCCTTACATTTAAAAGAAACGTGAATGGGTAGAGCTATAAATGCATCTGATAAAATATTTTCAGGTCATATTTCTAGTTTTAAGATCATAAACGCCTGCTTTACTTAGACAGCTTGTTTCTCATGACTATCAAGTAACGTTTAAGCCAACCATTTCCTGCCAAAAAGTCGTAAGCGCGGCGTGGTGTAACTGACACTACCGCAACTTTTGCGTGCAAGAGACAAGAGTTCCCGTTCATCCATCAGGTAGCTCGGATGATTTGGGCAGAAGAGACGTCTCGCACAGCGGTCCGGGTACTGATGAGACAGGAGGATCTCCTAATTGAATTGTGTTTCCCATCACGTTAAGGCGTGGGGTCAAATCGTAAGTGAAGAGAACCAAAGCAATTACGAGGAGTGGAAATTTCGGTGTCGGACATTTGCGTCGTCGATAAACGTCGGCCGCTCCGCTTCAATAATGCGCCATTCTGATTCCGCGCGGATACGGGAGCGTCACGCTTTAGGGAAAGTTTGAACTCCTTATCAGACTAAACAAGGCCTTAGCGTGTAGTTTGATTTTGTGGGGTGGATTCAGTTGTGATTGTCTTTCCAAATAAATTACTCTCAAATCAGCTTGTTAGGAGCAATATATCTATAACATCTTTGGGGAATATTGGCGCAACTCAGAAATACCAATTATTCAGAGAAAATTCACGCTTTGGGGAAAGTTTGAACTCCTTATCAGATTAAACACTGCCTTACGTGAGATAGATTCAGTTCAGATTGTCTTTCTAAATAAATTACTCTCAAATCAGTTTGTTATGAGCAATGTAAACAGCATCTTTGGAGGATAATTGGCACAACTCGCAAATCCTAATTATCTAAAGGAAAATCACGCTTTAAGGACCGTTTGAACTTCTTATTAGACTAGATACGGCCTTAACTGTGATGATTTTGTGGAGCAGATTCAGTTGTGGTTGTCTTTCTAAAATAAATTACTCTTAAATCAGCTTGTTACGAGCAAGATATATATATATAACATCTTTAGGGGAATATTAGCGCAACTGAAATGCCAATTATTCAGAGGAAATTCATGCTTTTGGAAAGTCTTAGAAATACCAATTATTCAGAGAAAATTCACGCTTTGCGAAAAGTTTGAACTCCTTATCAGATTAAACACGTAGTTACGTGAGATAGATTCAGTTGAGATTGTCTTTCCAAATAAATTACACTCAAATCAGCTTGTTATGAGCAACGTAAACAGCATCTTTAGAAGATTATTGGCACAACCCAGAAATCCTAATTATCTAAAGGAAAATCACGTTTTAAGGACCGTTTGAACTCCTTATCAGACTAAACACTGCCTTAACGTATAGTTTGATTTTGTGGGGCAGATCCAGTTGTGATTGTCTTTCTAAAATAAATTTCTCTCAAATCAGCTTGTTATGAGCCAATATATCTATAACATCTTTAGGGGAATATTACCGCAACTGAAATACCAATTATTCAGAAGAAATTCAAGCTCTAGGGACCGTTTGAACTCTTTATCAAACTTATCATGGCCTTAATGTGCCGTTTCGCTGTATTTTATGAAGTATATTTCTTTGTGGATCTCTTTACACACGCGATCTAAATTTCTGAGATCTTATAACAGGGAAAACGTCCGTTTAATTCGTCTATTAAAAATCGATGAATTTAACACAAATATCCGTTAACAATTATTCTTTTTGAGTTGGAACTAGGGTACAGAACCTGGTAAACCTTCCAGTTCCTATTCTTACCATTCAGACACTCCTTTAGCAAGATAAATATTCCATCAATAACAACAGACAGATATTTTTATTGAACAACCTTATTGTCAAAGGCTTACAAGTTTTAAACACTTCATAAAGATACAGTGGCATTCATACATTCAACTCACTTTCCCAAGATCAAAGACATTCGTTGGAACACGTTCTTCACTTGAGATCTGTTTCTTCACAACATTTATAATTATGCAATACAGCAGAGAGAAAAAAATGGCGGCCAAAATCAAAATTACAAATGAAGGGGAGAATTTTTTCCTTTGGTTTCCGAAATCCCTCTGCGTGCGGGTGTTTGTGTGCATTCCAGGCGTCTCTGTAGAATTAAAGATTCGAAAATTTATCACCTCCTGCCTCGTTAATTTCGAACGGGGAATAATCGCCGTGAACATGGAGTTTTTTTAATAGGAAAATCTGGCAGATCTATTTTTGAAGGAAAGAGATGGTAATATGAAATAAATATTAATCATATACGTCCCATTAAGCCGCATTATTATCGATTGTCATGAGTCTGGATTGAGCACTTATTCTAGTACAGTAAAACACGGATTATCCGAGTTAATGTGGAACGAAACCACCTTAGATAGCCAGAAATTTGGATAATACGGAGTGTATAGAATATCTGGATATACATAGTATATATATCTTCGGACGAGCATAGTAACACGAAACAGACTAAAAATGTTCTATACTTCACGTTACTGTATAAAATAATTAATTCGTTCCTTTAAAGTCAAATTAATAATGAGTCAATTGTGTACATTGACGTTAATTAATTGGGTCGTTAATTAGGATTGAATCAATGGTACATATACCATTGATTAGATCCTAATTAACGACTTGACATGAAGCAAAGGACGAATATTCATCAACGAATACTGTAGATCGATTCATAAATTAATATTAAATTCTTTCATGTCTACAGAGAATATTTTTTTTCTAATGGCGGGCACATTTGACCTAAGCCATTGGCCACTACAAGGCCGGAAATGATAGCCACTTGTGAAGGAGCACCCAATGGAAGGAACATAATTTCCACTAACAATTTATACTTCGTAATTTTGAACCATGTTCAGATGACGAAGCAACACCTGAGCTGGTATACACTTTCAAACATCCATGCCCGAACCCGGAATCGAACTGTGGACCTTCAGATCTAGAGGCTAACACCTTAACCACTATACTGGTTGGTCGGCCTACAGAGAATATAAGGTTGTTGAATTAAAGTCGTGTAACACAAAGGGTTAATGGCAACGGTACAAGGTTAATTCCGAAGGGAACGAACCAAGGTACAACAACTCGTAATTTCGAACCTTTGTCACAAAACAGTATGAGTAAAACAAGTCAGTTGACTAAGAGGTTTTAAAAACTAAAATATTATCATATCTATTTTAAATAATAAAAAATGTAATAAAAGTGTAGTAGAAAAGTCTAATTTTATAAAGTATCTCTAACCCCCTGGAAATGATATAGGGTTCCACGAAATGACCCCCGATAAAGGGTTCCACGAAACCTTGGAATACCACTGGTTTAGAGTCCATGCTGGTTTAGAGTCCACGCAGTAAAGTAGGTAGTTAAATGAAGTCACACTAGAGCAACACAGCAGGTTATTGGAGATGATCTGAGATCAATCTCGAAGTGAAAGATACGAAGACGACACATCATAATTTTGAACCACGTTTACATAATATACATAGTAAAAATACGCACAAAGTATATACAGCAGAACCTTGATTATTCAATCACCGATTGACCTAATGTCCTTGTTGTCGGTGCTGAATCTGACACTGAGATTTTTAAGCTATAATAAAGCTTCGAGCATGAATGTAGGCACTTTTCTCAAAGTGGTAAGAAGGTCACCAACCAGAAGATCGTTAGGACTTTTTCAAGAGAGTTTTAAAGGTACTTAATTGCGAACGACCACGTATGTGGACGTATGTAACTGTGTACGTAACACGTGCGTGCCTGCAGATTTGTTGTAAAATTTTAACAATAAATATGTACTGTGACGCAAATCCTAGTAAAGAAGCTTATAGCTTTGTGAATGTAACTCATCGATGTAGAACACTCTAGAACACTCATTGTAATAAGCAATTTGTAGTTAATTTATTTTACAGGAGGTGCAACAAGCGATTTCAAAGTGTTGCCCTTAACAGTCTGCAGCGGGCATGCAAACGCACAATGAGCTCATTGTGTATTATTATTATTTTTTCAATTTTAATTAACTCCACTTAACGCTTTTGCCGATGCCGGTAATGGTGTTTAGTAATTAGGAACACATTCATCTGCTCCAAAATAATGATTCCCGCTTTCCCTTAGGTCAGACCGGCCAACTCTTTTGATTTCCAGTCGGCCAGGAGAACGGTTAATTCACTTAGTAATAATTTTACGGTTATTTGGGAAATTGCTTTTCGGAGTCTAAAAATTAAGTGAGCTCGCATGTGGAACGGGAAAGGCGGGAGAGAGTAGTCAAATTATTGGGCATGATAAAGAGGAGCTCTTTTGGTTTATAAATGAGGTAAACAGGGGAACAGCTTAACGAGGGTATTGTGTCGCTGTTTTAGATTCTGGGAAAATAGGTTTTTTGTTGTGAAAGGCTTAGTTTGTTTGGTCGTTGTCATTCCCGTGAAATCTTTTTACAATCGAACTGGAGTGGATTTTTATTTTCTTCTCGAAACAATACAACGGTAATTCACATTAGATAGACAAAAGGTTGGATAGAGATATTCTCGATAACTATGGGCTTGGAGCGGCATTTTCTGTTAAGCTAAAAGTAGATGGAGGTAGTGCTTTTATGGTGGAACGTGCTTGTTTTCTGTATGTATTACGTACGTATCATTTAATTTGTTTTTCGAATACGATTTCAGCATTTTTCCATTAACAATTGCAAAACATGAATTCTGAATTGATTAATGATAATTAATTGGTCAACGCCATCTAAATAAAACTGCCCAAATAGCAGTTTACTCCATCTTAACTTATATCTATGTAAATAAAATTACAGTGTTTCTTTTTTTTTATTGCTTATTTTCCACCTTTTCAAGTTATTCATCCGTTTGGGGAACTTCCAATGAAAATCAAAGTTTGCATACTCTAAGAACTTTCATTCATTTATTATTTGAGCTCCATTGCGTCATTCTGTCTGTTCTTCGAGCTTTGTTTCTGTTTGTGAGTTTGTGCAAGTACAGATAAATTGTATTCGATGCATTTTAATACGATGTTCTTATATATATTTTATAAATCATATTTTAATTTAATAAATACATTATTTTAATTTCCTTTGCTTATATATTTAGGCTTATCTGCCAGAATATAAGTGGCGTTAGTGTTTTTACGATGGAACGTGTTTGTTATGCGTATTCCAAATGTGACGTCGCGAATGGTTTTTAAATACGATTTCACCACGTCGCCAGTAAAAATTGTTAAAATCCTTGTTATTTGGATATTTGCTTATAGTGAAAATCCCTTTCATATACATTGTTTCAGTTCTGCGAACAAGACGAATATTTTTTTTTCAGGATGACAACGTCACTTTCCATGTTTCCACATCCATAAACCCGCATACAGAATATTGGGGTATAGTCCGAGCACACAGGAAAAGAAGATACTTCAACATGCCTCTTCTTATATGGAGTGTTTATTTCAGTCAGGATGAAGACCCTTCTAGGGTTCGCCAACATTCCTTCCTGTTTTGACGTAGAATACGTCTTGCCTTTCAAAACCGGGGTACCACACTTAATTTTCGAGTGTCACAAAAAAAAAAATCTCAAGGTCGACACGTGTGACTTCCTCATTGTAGACGCCGACTGCGTGCGATCAACATGAATCGTTTCACAAACACCAAGTTAAAGGTCCATCCACTTCATCTACGGCCTAGCCGACGGAAATGGACGCGCTGCTGTTCGGTTGTATCGGGAAAGATATCCAACGATGCCCCAACCAGTTGTTCAAATGTTCGCTCGGGTACATCAGAACCTTGAGAAACACGCGGATCCTTCACAGCCAGGATGCAGGATACTGTGCGGCTGCGAACAGCACGAACACCCATATTCGAAGAGGGTCTGTTGTATGCTGTGGACCGAAATCCCAGTACCAGTGTACGGGCGGTGGCCGCTGCCACCGGAAGGTCTCGATCAACTGTCCATCGCATACTGCAGGGCGAAGCCTTACATCCCTTTCATCTTCAGAGAGTACAATTATTGCAGCCGGACGATCCCCCACGACGTGTCGCATTTTCACAGTGGTTTATACACCAAAGTGCGGCCGACTCGCAATTTTCCAGTTCTGTTATGTTCTGTGATGAAGCAACCTTTTCACGTGAAGGGGTGTCCAATAAGCCCAACCGGCACATGTGGAACTTGGCCGATTTACACGAAACCCGCTCTCGAGCCGCACAACAACGCTTCACCGTTAATGTGTGGGCGAGTATCGTGGGGGACAGTTCTGTCGGGCCATATATCTTACCACCTCGACTGGACGTTCGGAAATATCTCGTCTTTCTTCAAGAGGTACTTCCGGAAATGCTTAACGACGTCCAAGCACATATTCAACACGGAATGGGGTTTCTACCTGATGGGGCGCCATCTCATTACGCAAGGTGTGTACGTGACCATTTGAACCGAACATTTGGAAACAATTTGGATTGAATGTAGCGGTCCCGTCGCTTGGCCTCCCAAATCACCTGATTTATCTCCTCTTTCTTGATTATTTTCTCTGGTTTCCCATGAAGAGCATTGTGTACGACACGCCCGTAAATTCTGAAATGAACCTAGTGGCACGAATCACCTCCTGTGATGCTTGCAAGTTATACAGTGTACTCTTTTGTTGTGTAATAAAACGTTTTACACTACATTCTTTGTTGTGGCGTTATTGTGTCTTTGTGTCTATCACCTGAGGGTGACGTTTCCGCCCATGCTTTCCTGTGTAATTATCGTACCTAACGATGTTCTCTACCTCCCCTCCAAGTTAGTGCACGAAGTTCCGGGACACCCTGTATGCATAATAAACACAAGAAGAACTATGGAAAACGTCAACAGGAAGAAAATTGGAGAGATGGGAATCCAAGAAGGTACAGATATTCGATGAGCGTCAACGGGCTCGGCGAGAGCGACTCAAATTTAAGGCGTCGCCCCGTCAAAGTGAACCAATAACTGATGCCGAATGCTTCAAGTACTTTCACCGCTCAGTTTAACGCGAATAGCATATCTGAACACATAAAGGTTTCATTATCGAGTTATGGAGTTCAACCCATGGAGGTGAGACAAAAGCGAATGCACCAATTATGATACATGCTCGGAGCGATGAATACGCGAGAATTTGGGACAATGCTAATAGACACTTTCGTGCTGTATTCATAACTAATGAATTTGGATACTCGTGTAATGTTTGTGATAGACTTTGGTTTGAAAAGAACTTGAAGCAGCCACGGAACACTAGAGTGATATCATTACTCCGAGTTTCCTCATTCAAATGTGAATGTTTCATGATGTGTAGTCTCCGTAGAACAGATTTATCAGGAAAAAAATATTCCCGTTGTCAAAATCTACTAAACTTTAAATATTCACCAAAGCCAGATTTGCCATTACTTGATGTGATCACAGAGCGATTGATGTCACCGAGAATATCATACATTCAACTGCAGCGTTGGACTATTGTGGGACTAATTATAAATGTTCCAGTCGAAGCTCAACACCGTGATGGCATCATTGCCATGTGATTTGAGTGATGATCGAGCATGTAGATATAAAAAGAAATGTAACTCATAAATCAACGTACTTAAGGGGTGGTTGTCTATGGCCGCACTAACATACGGGTATTCCATGCCTTAAACCTAGCTGTGGTATACCGACTAGAGATGCGACATCGATGTCGATGTTTTTTAAAAAACATCGATGTATTGGAACATCGATGTTTTGCTGTCGATGTAGCATCACTAGGTGCTAAACCGGTTTTAAGAAATGGGAGGGGGGGAATTTGAATTCACTGAATTTTAAAAACATCGATAGCTTGGGTGCGATGCAATATAAACATCGATGTTTTGCTGTCGATGTTGCATCCTTAGTTACTGAACCAGTTTTAAGAAATGGGGGGAAAAGTTTAAATACACTGAATTTTAAATACATCGATGTTTTTGAAACGATGTTTTATCAACATCGCGGTTTTAATTTTGAACATCGATGTTTTGAAACATCGATGTTGATAATACATCACCCCAAAAACATCGATGTTTTTAAAATTCAGTGTATTTAAACTTTTTTCCCTTTTCTTAAAACTGGTTTAGCACCTAGTGATGCGACATAGACAGGAAAACATCGATGTTTTGAAACATGGATGTTCAAAATTAAAACATCGATGTTCAAAATTTAAACATCGATGTTGATAATGCATCGTCCCCAAACTATCGATGTTTTTAAAATTCAGTGTATTTACACTTTCTCCCCTTTTCTTTGGTTTAACTGGTTTAGCAACTAGTGATGCGACATCGGCTCAAATACATCGAAGTTTTTTATAAAACATCAATGTTTTGAAAACATCGACTTCGATGCCGCATACTTACTTTTCAGACCCTTCACCCTTGGTCACTTAAAAGTATGTTCAATTTGCTGATGATGAAAATTATGCTACTTGGTTATTTTTTAAATTTTTAAAACGGTACTTTTTTCATTTAAAAATAAAACATCTAGAACGTAAAAACATCGACAAGTATAAACATCGATGTTCAAAAACATCGACCCCAAAACATCGACATCGATGTCGCATCCCTAGAACCGACACAACCCGTCATGGTTTTTTGCGAGTGTTGGAGCACATGTTCAAATTAGGGATGCGACATCGATGTCGATGTTTTCAAAACATCGATGTTTTTTAAAATACATCGTTGTTTTTAACATCGATGTATTGGAGTCGATGTTTTTGTAACATCGATGTTTATACTTTTCGATGTTTTTACGTTGTCGATGTTTTATTTTTAAAGGAAAAAGTACCGTTATAAAAAGTACGTTTAAAATAATCAAGTAGCATAATTTTCATAATTAACAAATTGAACATACTTTTAGACCAAAGTGGCCAAGGGTGAAGGGTCTGAAAAGTAGGGATGCGACATCGATGGTTTCAAAACATTGATGTTTTATAAAAAAAACATCGATGTATTGGAGCCGATGTCGCATCACTAGTTGCTAAACCAGTTAAACCAAAGAAAAGGGGAGAAAGTGTAAATACACTGAATTTTAAAAACATCGATAGTTTGGGGACGATGCATTATCAACATCGATGTTTAAATTTTGAACATCGAAGTTTTGAAGTTTTGATGTTTAAAAGCATCGATGTATTTTGGGTGATGTATTATCAACATCGATGTTTTAATTTTGTACATTGATGTTTCAAAACATTGATGTTTTGCTGTCGATGTCGCATCCCTAGTTCAAATGTGATGTTTATATTTTCTTTGATTTATTTCGCTGGAATCGTTTGCACATGTTTCCTGTAGCTCGAAGCGAATAACAGCTGATTCTGCTTAAAATCGGAATGTTCTTTCCCACCTTAAATAAGTTGGTAAAAAAAGGGATTAAGGCGTGGTTTTGCGCCGATGTTCTAATTCGGTCTCGGAATCAGAATACGAATGCCTTTCGTCTTGGATGCAGCTAATATGTATGCCTTCCTTTTGCTAGTTGATTAAATTCTTGTTGTTACTGTTGGACTTGAGTTTACCTTTCTCCCACCCGCTGAACAGTGAGAGACCCATTAATAACAGGGACAGATAGCCCAATTAGAATAGCAACCGATTAGCAAGTGGAGGGTTTCGATCGTGGGGGCAAGTGCTCATAAAGTTCGTCGTACCTCAAATGTCCTCGGCGTGGTATGGAAGTCTGGAAGTCTGGAAAGTAGAGAGCCAGCTCAGGTGATGACCTCGTCGGGTTCAAAACGAAGTATTGCCCTCGGATCTTTCCCTTCTGGATATCATCGCCACTACCCCCAATGTGTTACTCCAATTATGGATGCGATATCGATGTCGATGTTTTCAAAACATCGATGTATTGGAGACAATGTTTTTTAACATCGATGTATATACATACTTGTCGATGATTTTATAATACGTGCTTGTCGATGTTTTTATGATACGTACATATCGATGTTTTTACTCTGTCAATGTTTTATTTTTAAATGAAAAATGTGCCATTATAAAAATTAAAAAATAACCAAGTAGCATAATTTTTATAATCAGTAAATTGAACCAAATTAAATCAGTATTTTTAGACCAAAGTGGCCAAAGGTGAAGGGTCTGAAAAGTATTGAGGCGACAACGATGTCAGTGTTTTGAAGACGTCGATGTCGATGTTTTCGAAACATCGATATTTTATAAAAACATTGTTGCATTTACCATCGATTTATTGGAACCTATGTTGGTTTACCATCGATGTTTTAACATTGTTGGTGTTTTATTTTTGAATGAAAAAGACACCATAGTAACAATTAAGAAAAATAACCGTGTAACTAAGTATTTGTCAATGATGGCAATATCTGTCAAATCAGAAAGAGTTATTTCCCCTAACTGGTGGGCTAGTAAAAAAAGAAGTCGACTGAAGGCGGAGAAAATTAACAAACTTCTTTTTTTCACAAACTTTAAATAACAAATTTTCGGGCCTATAATAATTGTAAGCCTCAATATTTTTATTTACAGTAAATAAAAAATAAGTTTGTTGTGTTCCCCCCCCCCATAACTTGATAAATAATTAATAATAACTAACAAAAATTATTTTGTTACTTTCCTACCTATTATAGTTTGTAGTACCGATGTCAAATTGTTGTAAATATTATTTTCTTTTATACTATTCAATTTGAAAATAAAAGATTTGTTAATTGTTCTTATTACTTTTTTTGACTTTGTCTTGACAGTTAAAAAAGAAAGTCTAACTTATAACTTAATAAACGCGGCAAATGACAAATTAAATCTCGCCCCCTGCGAACATTAATGTTTGAGGTTGCTAAACTAGTGTGGTGTTATGCAAATTAGACTACTTCCACTTCCACTTCAAGAGACTTCTGACGTGCGCATGCTCCGCCATGTGTTCATGCTTTAAATACCTCAAGTTTTATTAATTAATTTAGAATTTTGAATTATTTTGTACTGATTACCCATCTAACTAATAAGCAAAATCACAACACAAATTTTTTCCAAAATTTTTTTAAAAATTTTAAATTAAAAAAAAATTTTTTTTAAAGAGGAGTTATTTTAAATTGCTAAAACTTAAAATATTTTTAATCAATTTTTAAAAATTTTGCAGTAAATTATTAACAAATTTATAAACTTTAATTTTGATTCAGCAATTTAAAAAATATTAATTTAATAAAAAATAAAAATATTTGATTGACACTTTTTTTAAATTTTAAGGTACTTTTTTTTTTTAAAGTCATATTTTTAAAAGTAAATATTTGTTTCAAATTTGCTGCATCAAAATTAAAGTATAATGTTTGAAAAAGATATATTCCAAATTTCAACCCTTAAACGTCATTGGTTTTCGACTTATATATATATATATATATATATATATATATATATATATATATAGCAATTTGAATACAGGAAATCTTGAAAAAAACTATCATGGAGAAAAACGCATTTAAAGTTTTGAAGAGTTAAAATGACAGATGTTGTTGCCATGACAACAACTGTCAAGAGTGTTAGATTTTCAAAACAACGCACCACAAAAATTACTATATCTCTAGTTCTAATTAAGATAGAAACATGATTTTGAAGTTATTTTAAGCAGAAAAACACAGAGAATTTCTTAAAATAATAAAAAAAATTCGAAAATTTGACAATTTTTGTGTCCTGGACTTAGTGTATTTAATTTGTTAAAATTTAATAAATGTTAAGTTTAATTGTTTCAATGAAATTAATTATATTCAGTCTGAATTCGCTACACGCTATAATAACGCAACCGCACCGCAGTGGTTAAACTAGTATTAAGAAATGAGGGGGAGTTTAGATACACTGATGTTTAATAATATCGATTATTTTGGGGCGATGCATTATCAACATCGATGTTATGCTGTCAATTTCGCATCACTAGCTCCAATGCGATGTTTATCACCTACCTACACTTGCTTCAACAATCACACTTTATATTCGAGACTAAGTGTTTGAGTCTAAAAAATCATCATACGGTGGCAAGCAGCGTAACAGGAAAATCAATTACGGTGAATTTACTTTAATCTTTTTAATGTGATGAAATGAATAGTTTATATGAAGTTATACTAATACAAGACATTTCATGCTAATCAGGCTTGCTATTGACTTATTCCAAGAACAATTATCCTTATCTATATCTCTTCATTGGTGCATAGTACATGGTTTAGAGAATTTTATTTAGGTCTTACGTTTTTTCCAATCAGTTATCAAGGCAATATTCCACTGAAATCTTTAAATCCCCAACTAACCCACTTGAGCACGAACTACCTCATGGACTAAAGCGTTCATTTGAATATATGTTCACGGAGATATACGATTAAGAAGATTAATCACAATACCAGTCATGTTGATAATGCTTTTGTCCTCACAGTTTGGGCCAAAATTTCATATCTCGCGTTTTCAGAGTTGTTTCAAGAACAAATGATTGTAGAATTAAACATCTCGCGTACTTTATTTCAAAGAAATGCCAGAGGAGAATTTTTAAGTAAGTGGTGAATTTTTGTAAAAACGAATCTGGGAAATATATCGGGGAATATTAAGAAATATCAATGGAAAACCTCTATCAATTCACTCCTATATGTAGCGTATAATAGAAGTATTCTATTTTTAAATTTAAAATGTACACACTTAACAAATAAGTATAAAATAACACCGGTACAGCTACACTCTACGTTTATGAGTGATGGCAACGGCTTGGCGATTTTTTTTTTGGCGCACTTTTAGTAGCGAGTTACGATAAATTAAGGCAACCCATCTTTCGTTGCTGTTGTTGTGGTTTTCACGGCAACCTCGGCAAACGGAAACTTTCAATTTTCATTTTGAATATTCTAGAAAGTTCTTCCAAAATCCGTTAAAATCGTTTGATTTCATTGATTCGTTTGAAAATTTTTCTTTCCTCCTATTGGTTATTTTGTTTTAAAATATCATTTTATTGCATTGGTCCTTTTAAATCGTTTTCTGTGATACCATTGGTCTATTTATTTGTATTTTGACAGTTGTGGAATTTTTATTTTGTTATAATAGTTTTCACGACAGGATTAAGAGTTTTGTTTTTTTTTGACCATTTTCGTTTTCATTATTTTTTACGAGAGAATTCTGACGTTATCGGGTATTATTTCTTGCTTTTTTTTCTTTTGTAAATCTTTTTCTTTTTCAACATGCTTACTGTATTTAGTGTAATTGATAAGTTTCAGGGTATTCTTACCATTCGTAGCTTAGTTTCTCTGCTGGTTCACAAATGTGATTTCTTATATGTTTGATATTAAGCTTACTACTTTTTGTGAAATTTTTTTTTAAATATACTTTTTAAAACGTTTTGAAATGTGCTTAAAAAGTGTGTTGTAAAAAGAAAAAAAAATTGTGACAGGAAAAGAGTTAAGAAATAATTCTTTCCTTGGCGACTTTAGAAGTGCGCCAAAAAAAATTGCCAAGCCGTTGTCATCAGTCATAAACGTAGAGTGTAGCTGTACCATAACACCTAACTAACTGCTTAAAATCATTACTGATTTCTACAACATGAGAGGTGTCTCCAAATTCCTTACGATTTTCTATAATTCTGAAGCATAAATCTCAATGTTTTTCATTCTTCACTGTAAAAAAAGGTTAAATGTTTTAGTGGTTTGAATTTTTGTGGCATGCCTAATTCTTCCGATTCAAATATACGGAACAAGATTAACCCTACTAAATCATGCATTCACAAATTTGACATTGAGAAATTATTTTAAAATTAAATATGTGTAAAATTGAAAATTAACATAAAATAAATTATAATTGCATGCATGGAAAACGGACGGAAGGGAGTTAAGTAAGAAGAATAAAATAAATATAAACTTTGGAGATAGTTATAGAATAATGAGAGGAATGTGTAATTAGCAGAAAATAAAATTAGGAAAAAGAAAATCGTGGAAGAAGGTAAAACGAGGAATGCAGTAAATTATACTAATGAAACCATCATAAATGGAGAAAGCGAAATAAATAATAACGTTAAATCACAGTGGTAGAGAAAAGTAGTTAACTGAATGGTGTCACAGTTTAATATACATTCTCAACTATGAAATGAATGTTTAATTTTACTTACAATTTCAATACTTAACTTCACACAAACTGCTATCTCTCACATCAATGTTCTTGTTCACATTTCTGCTAATCTGTATTCAGATACACAAAGAAAACCGATGGAAAGTTTCATAAAAAACGCAAAGAACATATAATTTTTTAGTAAGTTTAAAACCCTGCGTTAGATATCATAATATTAGTAGAGAAAAGTAGTTAACTAAATGACTTTTTAGTTTTATATGCATTTTCAACTTTTTTAAATTCGCCTTACAATTTGGAAAACTTAACTGCACACAAACTAATATATCTCTCACATCAATGTTCTTGTTCACGTCACAATTTCTATGCTTTGTTCAGATGTACTAAGTAAAATGACGGTTTTATTAAAAAGATGCTAAGAACAGATAATTTACTCGTAAAAAATTTGAAACCCTCCATGTTAAGAATCACTGTAGATGAGGAAAGTTGTTAACTGAATGGTTTCTTAATGTTTCGTATCCATTCTCAATCACAAAACAAATGTTTCTATCTTTAGCATCACACAAACAAATATCTTTCGAATCAATGCTCTTGTTCACATTTGATATTCTAAGCTGTGTATAGATGAACTAAGAAAACTAAACGGAGCAGGTTTTAGATTATTGACGGACCACGATTGCCTGGTCAAGAACTTGCATCTTATTTGAAAATTTGTAGCCCAAAATGCGTCTTATGCAGACGTGTGGTTGATATGGGCTGTAACCATCTTTTAGAATGTTCGGCATTATCAAGGGAAAGTGTCCATTCATGCTATTGGAAAGATAGAGAACTGTTGAAATGCTAATGTTTGTTGATATTTTTTCTACTTTTCTTCTTCTATATTCTGACTTCTTGTGTCTATATGTGACACAAGAGTGTAAACAGATGTGTTTGTCTAAGTACCTTCACAATTTAAAAAAGCTAATAAAACTGACGTAGGTTTCATCTAAAAATGGCCACGAATCGCGATTTTTTTCATAAGTCAAAAGCCCTTTGTTGCGAATTACAGAAGAGAGTAATTTAACTGATTGGTACCTCAAAGTTTCATATCTATTCTCAACCTATTTTATTTCGCTTACAATTTCAATATTTATTTTCACATACACTAATATCTTTCACGTCAAATTTCTTGATCCCATTTCGATTTCTACGCCGTGCTTGGATTCACTAAAAAACTGATTGAAGGTTTCATCTAAAAAAACGTCCAAGAACAGAGAATTTATTCATAAGTCGAAACCCCCGGAAAAAACCGCATCATGAAAAATACAACATTCGGACGCAATATTTCCGACAACTACATCCATCAGCTCGAGATTAAAAACTCACCAACGAACCAGCGGCCGTATGTATTAATCCTCCGTAATGAAATCAATTATGTCCGAGGAACATCCGTTATTGAGAGGCCAGAGGACAAAAAACGCAAGTAAAAAATCGTTTCAACGCAGGGAAAAGAAAGGAAGAGCAAAAACGTTGGAAATGATTTTCTTTCAAGGAGAAAGAGCAAAAGACGGGAGGGTGTAAAAAATAAATAAGGCCGGGGCAGCGTCATAGTTTTCAGCCGATTGCTTCTTGTGCAAGATCGATTCCACTGTAGCGAGAAAAGATGCGTCTGCAGTTTTGGCCGCTAAATCAGAAGGAAGCTTAATTCACCCCTGTCTGTAAATCAGCGGGCATTTTCGCACTGAGAAGCTTTTGTAAACAGCTTTGTCAAAACTCACGCCCCCCAAGTCCTGGTCTCTCTCTCTCTCTCTCTCTCTCTCTCTAGCTCTCTTCTTTGTTTCTTCTATCTCTTTCTATTTATTTTGATGGTTCTTGGGAGGGTTGGGTTCTTTACTTCGTGAGGGGAAATCGGTGAGACGTGTTAAATGTGGATGTTGGGACTCACTCAAATGTTGGGTTTCGACGTCTCGTTGCCATAAATGCTAAGACATTGTAACTCGAGCATTCTTTTCAGAAGCTAAGCATTCGAATGGGTCTACTTAACACTCGTGTGGCAAAGAATGATCAAAGATCGATAAATCAAACCTGTTTCGATTGAGTTGTGTGTGTGTGATGCTTATTGGGGGTACCACGTGTTATTAACCGTCTGAGTTTGATGTGTTGCAGCGGTCTTGTAGCCAGATATACTAGGGCATTGCAAAACATTCTTTTCAGAAGCTAAGCATTTAACTAAACCCTCGTGTGGCAAAAAATGATCAAATAAACCAATCTTGATTGAGCTTTGTGCAAACTGCTTTATGGTGATTAAACTGTCTGAGATGGTTCGATGTTTTGCTGCCTTCTCTTAGACAGAAATATCAAGACATTCTAACACCAGCATTCTTAGAAGCTAAGAAGCATTAGAAGCTAAGCATTCGAATGGGTCTAATCGTGCTACAAAATTAACCAAAGATCATAAAACAAACCTTTTTCAGTTGAATCTTGTGTATGTTGTACCATGGTGTTTAAACTATCCTAGATGAGTTCAATGTGTTGCTGCCTTCTCTTAGACAGAAATATTACGACATTCTAACACCAGCCTTCTTTTTAGAAACTAAGCATTTGAATAGGTCTAATCGTGCAACAAAATTAACCAAAAATCATAAAACAAACCTTTTTCGATTGAATCTTCTATGTTGCTTTATGGGCGTACCATGGTAATTAAACTGTCTGAGATGAGTTTGATGTGTTGCTGTCTTTTCTTAGACAGAAATATTAAGACATTCTATCACCAGCATTCTTTTTAGAAGCTAAGCATTTGAATGGATCTAATCGTGAAACAAAATTAACCAAAGATCACAAAACAAACCTTTCACGAATGAATCATGCGTATTTTGCTTTATGCGTACCATGATTAAACTGTCTGAGATGAGTTCGATGTGTTGCTACCTTCTCTTAGACAGAAATATTAAGACATTCTAACACCAGCCTTCTTTTTAGAAGCTAAGCATTTGAATGGGTCTAATCGTGCAACAAAATTAACCAAAGATCATAAAACAAACCTTTTTCGATTGAATCTTGTGTATGTTGCTTCATGGGCGTACCATGGTGATTAAACTATCCGAGATGAGTTCGATGTGTTACTACCTTCTCTTAGACAGAAATATTAAGACATTCTAACACCAGCCTTCTTTTTAGAAACTAAGCATTTGAATGGGTCTAAATTGCAACAAAGTTAACCAAAAATCACAAAACAAACCTTTTTCGATTGAATCTTGTGTATGTTGCCTTATGGGCGTACCATGGTGATTAAACAATCTGAGTTTAATGTGTTGCTTTCGTTTAGTAGCCAGAAATGCAAAGACATCGGAACACCAGCATTCTTTTCAGAAGCTAAGTACTGCATTTTTAAAATTTATCTATTTTCGCTTGTTCTACGAAAACTAAATAAATCAGTTCTCTGTCTCTTTTCCATAAATGCTAATACATTAAAACGCAAGCATTATTTTCAGTAGATAAATTATCTTTATTTCAAACCGGGTAATTAGCCCTAATGTGGCTAAAAATTATCGAAGAATGGTAAGAAAAAAAGCTTATGTTTCCATTGAATTTATTATATCACAACGTGTGCTGCTTTAGTGTGTAATGTAACTGTAGCTGCATCAGTAATTAAACTGTCTAGGTTTGATGTGTTGTCCGCTAAGATGCGCTCTGCGGTCAATTTTGCTTGTGACTCGTGATCTAAATCAATCGTCCCGCCATCTCGCAGCCACAAATGCTAAAACATTGTAAAACTATTTTTCTTTTCAGAAGGCTATATTAGGAATGGGTCTCTAGTGTGTCAAAAAAAACAGACGGTCGTTAAACCGATACTGTGTTTCGATTGAATCTGTATGCTGCTTCATGGATGTACTGTAAGTGATTAATCTCCGTAGAAGCACGACATTTCAGTAAAGTGTAATATTTTTTACCCTACATTTTATTTAATGACTAGAAAACCACATATATTGGTTAAAAAAATTCTAGTAACCATTCTACTGCTCAAGAAGGTTGAAAATTGATTCCCGGGAAATGATGTAGGTTGCTTAACATAAACACTAGCCTACAATAATGGACAGGACAGCAAGATGTGATGGTATAAGGGAAAGAATACATGCTTTAATAGTGCCCCCACGTGCTGCAATTACACTAGCAACCCTTCTGGGCATACTTTCAGCAAGGTTTTGAGACACAGCTGTGGATATTTGTATCCATTCATGCTGCAAGAATGTCGCCAGAACAACTGTAGATTTCGGACGTGGTTCCCTGGTCCGTATGCGTCGCTCTAACTCGTCCCACAAATATTCTATGGGGTTTAGATCGGGAGTTTGAACAGGCCAGTGAAGACGTTTTACATTCATATTTTGATACCCCTACTTGACAGAGGCTGCGACATGGTACGGAGCGTTGTCTTCCTGGAAGTAACATTCGTCAATTTCATAAAATTTCCAGAGCGTAGGATGAACCTGATTGTCCAAAATGTTCATGTATGCGTCGGCGTTTAATTGACCAGGAACAACAAGTAAAGGTCCCAAGTCATACCACGAAAAACACCCCAGACAAGTAGTCGGATTTTATGCAAATCCGCTGACGTCCGGCCCATTATTGTAGGGTGGTGTATATGCGAGTGAACCCTTCACAGTATTTAACCATCTGGATTTGAGTTGTCGCTCTACGGTAATTTTCCGCTTGCTACACGAGGACTAAATCAACCGGTACATCGCCTCGCATACATAAATGTTAAGAAATGGCAATAAGATCATTCTTTTCTCAGAATTCTAAGAATTGTATATTTCGAATGGGTATAATAGGACCTAGTGTGTCAAAAAATGAACGAAGAGCATTAAACCAAATTTGTGCTTTTATTTAGTTTTTGCATCAATGTATACCGCTGTATGGGCGTACCATGGGTGATTAATCTTCGGAGAGTCACGACATTTTAGAATAGTGTTGTGCTGTTTCTACGCTGCATAGCATTTAATAACTAAATAATAACATCCATTGGTTGAAAAAATTCCAGGGAAACATTTTATTGGTCAAGGATGTTGGAACTGGTTTGAAGTCACGCAGAGAAGATTCGCATATTCAGAGGTTGCTGAACAAATGCATGCGAATGAACTCGGATGACTGAAATGTCTCGGTTTGTTTTGTCGCATTACTGTCATTTCCCGCTTGCTACTATGAGTCTGAATGAATTGTTACGCCACCTCGTCAATCCTGAAACATTGCAACTAACTAATACCAGCACACACTCCCGTGCCTAGTGTCGTGAGACACTGTACCAGTTTAAAAAAGTGTGGTTGGATGAGTAGAGCATGCCACCGAGGTGACATGTCTACCCAGAATGTTAGAGCACATTACATATATACATCATTACATCTATACAGTAATTACATTAAATCATTATACTAGGTTACATTATTTATATATATATATATATATATATATATATATATATATTTATTTATTTATTTATTTATTTATATATATATATATATATATATATATATATATATATATATATATAGAGAGAGAGAGAGAGAGAGATATATATATATAATATTTGTGAAACATTGAATGTAACAAGGACTCGAGAATTATAATTATTAACATGGTGAGATTCATTGAAAATCATCAGGATATGATTATCCTAAGAGACTAAGATATATATATATATATATATATCAATGAATCTCACCACCGTTAATAATTATGTTCCACAAATATTCTTCTTTTCAGAAGTTTAGTACTTCGAATGCGGGGCTAATTGGGCTTCGTGTGGCAATAAAGGACGAAGAGTGGTAATCCTATGTTTCTATTGAATTTTGTGTATCGCAATTACAACATTCCTTTTCACAAAAAACTTTATAAACTTTTGTAGAAAAAAATAACGAAATCAAATTAATGTATGGTAGTTCAGATTGGAAGAAACTAAAGTAACCTAAGCTCATGTTGATTAAACTAAAATCATGTTTATTAAACTGCCTGGGTGTGATTTGTCACTCAATGGTCTACAACAAAGGTCGTTAAGAGCCATCTTAATTTTTAGGAGCTTTCCCTCTCCTTTTTTCATTTTAAAATAAAGTATAATAAACTAGCAGACCCCTTCACTCAAGTTTTAAATTGTTTGACTTTTGACGGCACAGTGATACTCACATTAGATACCCTATTTAAATCCATTTATAGTGAATATAAGCATAAATATGCCTATCCAGTACCTTAAATGAAATCAAAATTAATCAAAGATAAAAGCAGCATTTGATACTTCTTTCTGACGTTAGTTCATATTTCAATGCACACCTAAGTTATGTCATCACAACTGGCTTCAGAATGTTCAATAAGATTGTATCTCATTTCCCTTGTTCGGGGGCTATTCGGTATTTTTTTGACGTCTATGCACGTTTTTTCTTACATTTGCATTTATTTTTCTATTCTTCTAGATTACTTATTGTCTACGTAATCACGATTGCTGAAAAAATTTTCAACAGAGCAGCAAGCTCCTTCGTGTAATTTTAAGTACTCCGTACGAAATTATGCATCTCCACATCTAAAATTATGCATGTTCAAACCTTAATGAGAAATTGGAGAATTGATCTCATAGCGGTTGGTTTTATATTGTTTATATTCGTTTCTTGCCATCAGCTAATATACAAATAACGCCGATTTTGGAGTCGCATAAGTTTGTGAAACATATAGTATAAACAGATGTATTAATTGCAACCTACATAGCTATCAACAATCAATAAATTCTAAAAGCATTCACAGGAGTTATTAAAATTTTGTATTATTTATCAGGCCTAAAATCGTGTCTTGCGCTGTCCATTATTATTTTTGCCCGATAACAGATTATTTCTTTACACCTCTCCCCTACTTTCGCATTGAGACAGTTTTGTAAACAGCTTTGTCAAAACTCACTCTTAATCCTAGCTCGATTCTCGATTTTTTTTTTGTCCTATTCTACTTGACGGTTTGTAGGGATCGAGTCTTGACTTAACTTCGCATGAGAAAATCGTTGGGGAGTGTTAAATCTGGACTTTTGTGTTCACTCAAATGTAAGTTTTGTCATGCGTCGGGCGTGTCTCTTTGGACTTTGTTTAGATATAAATGCTGAAATCTTGCGACGTAAACATTGTTTTTGGCTGCTGAGAATAGAAATGTATATTCTCTATCTGGATATATCTGAAAAAATATTTATATTTCGATTGAATTTGTGTATCCCAGCGTGCAGTGACTTTATGGGCGCACTATAGGTGAATAAAGTTAGGAGTCAAATAATAGTTAGGGGGGCATCTAATAAGTATTAAAAAAACAATATAATAGAAGAACTGTAATAAGACAATGTAATAGAAGCACCGTTATAATACAGTGTAGCAGAAGCCCCTTACCAGTTCTCCGTATTTTTCGTTTTGATTGAATTTTTCTATCTGCTGACCACTTCATGGATGTGCCATAGGTGATTAAAGGGTCTAGGTTTGCACCATAAGGTAGTTAGGCATCCTCTTATATGTGTTAAACATTGGAACAGAATGAGAGAACTGGAGGATTAATAGTCTTCAGCGATTGTAAAGCTGCCCTCCAGGCGATTCAAAAGGGTTACACCAAGCAAATAATCAACATTCACAGAGTCCTGGACAAACTCCATGCTATGGACAAACAATGTATTCTACAATGGATACCTGCACACGTCGGTATAGAAGGGAATGAGGCAGCCTATGTACTGGCAAAGGAAGCGAGAGACCTCAACGAAGATAAATTTCCCCTCGTCACCCTTACTGACATAAATGCAGTGGCAAAATCAAAACTCAAGGACAAGACCATCAAGTTGACACATCAGATCTGTGAACTAACTACAAGCAGATCACTTGCCAAAACCATAGTAAGACAGAGAACTGGACACCTTAGGGGAATGAAAATTCAGCCGGATGGAACAAGAACATATCCCAGCTGTAAAAACTGTGATACAGAATTAAGTCCCGAACACGTCCTCTCTTGCCCGGCCATGTTGGCTAGCATTCAACAAATTAGTGACTCTCCCTTGGAGGACCTGTACTCGGACAATTGCCTTAAAATAGTTGAGATTGTGTGGAGAGTGCATGTCCCTATTTGAAGTGTTCTATCCATGGACCAGACAACAACAACAACATTGGAACAGAAACATTCCTCAGCAGTGCAATATATTTTGAGTTTCGATTGAACTTTTTCTATGTGCTGTCCACTTCATGGATGTGCCTTCTTGGAATGCTCCATGGAGCTAAACGCATGGGGAATTCCATTTCGGAAATTGTTAGGGAATTCAACATTCCTCGATCCACAGTGTCAAAAGTGTGCCGAGGAAATATAATTTCAGGTATTACCTCCCACCATGGACACCGCAGTGGCCTACCGCGTCTAGTTAATTACCGAGATTAGCGACGTGTGAGAAGAATAGTCAGTGTTAACATACAAGCAACACTGCTTCGAATAACAGCAGCAATCAATGTGAGACGAAAAAAGACGCGTCGGTAAGAACAGTGCATCGAAATTTGGCGTTGATGAAATATGGCAGCAGAAAATCCAAGCTGATTCGAGTGACTTTACTAACATTAACTGAAGCGCCTATGCTGATCTCGTGAACATATCGTTACACCCTAGATGACTGGAAAAACGTTGCTTGATCAGATGAGTCACGATTCCAGTTGTTAAGAGATGGTGGGAGCGTAGCGTTCGAGTGTGGTGCAGACCATTCGAATCCATGGATCCAAGTTTTCAACAAGGTACTGTGCAAGCTTGTGGTGGATCCATAATTGTGTGGGCTGTATTTACATGGCATGTACTGGGTCCTCTGGTCAAACAAAACCAATCATTGATTGGAAATGGTTATGTTCATCTACTTGGAGACCATTTGCATCCATCGGATCTTTCCCTTAAGGGACTGATCCCGGACCGTCGTCAATACCCCGTTGTGTTGCTCTAGTACGACGTAAACAAAAAATTACCAATTACCATTTGCATCCATTCATGGTCTTTTTGTACCCAAACAAGGATGGAATTTTTCAGGATGAGCCTTTTCACCGAGTCAACATCGTTCGAGATTGGTTTGAGGAACATTCTGGAAAATTCTAGCGAATTATTTAGCCACCTAGATCGCCAGACATGAATCCCATCAAACATATATGGGATATGATCTAAAAGTCAGTTCGTTCTCAAAATCTTGCACCGGAAACACTTTCGCGATTATGGATGGCTGTAGAGGCAGCATAGTTGAATATTTCTTCACTGGACTTCCGACGACTTGTTGAGTCAATGCCACGTCGAGTTGCTACACTGCTGGACAAAAGAAGGTCCCACGTGATATAAGGAGGTATCCCATGAATTTTGGCACTTAAGTGTATATCCTTGTTATATGTTTTTGTGTTTCATAAAAACGTCTATAGTTTAAATTTGACAATGTACATTTATAACTGTTGTTGAATTATAAAAAAAAGAGTTGCCGTTTTTATATTTTACAAAAGAAAGGTTTTCAGAATTTGATTTTCAGTCAGAATTCCATATTGATATATTTTTGTTACTCTTTTTTGTTTCACTAAAATTATTACTATCAAGAATTTTTTTGCTTCACATTTATAATAGTTGGAAGCCTTGTTGTTTATTATTTGCTTTAGGTGATCAATATTGCAAACTTTACTATTTCAGATGCACAATATTTATAGAATAAGGATTTATTTGTGTAATTTTAGCGAAATTTATGTACAGTGGCTCCCAAAAGTGTTCGTACACTTGCGAATTTCATTGTGAAATACTGCTCTAAGCCATTAATAAAAATTAATATTTCAGAATGTGGATTTTTTAATACACTCTAAGACAAAAACAAGTTACCCCTAGAAGGAATTATCAGAATGCAATGAAATATACAAGGTTGGTAAAGTGTGTGTGTGTACTTTTTTATGAATGAGTAAATGATTAAAATTTAAGACTGAAATATGCAAACCTATTTGCGAAAAATTCAAAAAAGGGGTATCATTCAGTATGGCGTATGTATGACCGCCATTATTCCTAATGTAACATGCCAAACGCCTTGGTAGAGAATCATAAAGGCTCTTTTTGAAGTCCTAAGACAAGCTTTGTCTTGGATGCAATGCTGTTAAAGGCAGTCGTCGTAACGGTCTACGTGAGTTTAGTCATACGTCGGGAGACCGTCGCAAATGGTGCGATCACTTATTGGATGATCGAGAGAGGTTCCCAATGCCCCTTGTATGTCTGCAACAATGGCTGTTGGATCATTACGCGCTTGTAATAAAACACGTCCATCCTCTCTCGGCCCAGTTTCTCTAGGCCTTCCAGAGCCTGGCTGACGCTAGCATATGCCTTGTTGTATACACCGCTGCTAACAACGTGTAACAGTAACATCACTACAATCAATATCTTAAGCAATCCGTCGATTAGACCATCCACCTTCTTGGAGGCCAATTACTCGGTCTTTGTCAAACTCTCCCAATTACTTAAATTGCTTGTGAACTTTAGAGGCATAACTCAATAAGAAACGATGTAACCAACACAACAGCATGAGTCGAAATGATTTTTTGTGCTACTGGATGTCCTTTTATGCCCCGGTATGCAGCATGATTGAGAGATTACTTACGCGTGACACATGCTCAAACTATTCTGAAAATTTGATGATTTGCATATCCAACGCAGATGTATCACTCTTCCAAATTTCATTTATACAGGTCTACTCCGTCCAGGAGCAACTTTTTTCGTGTCTTAAAGTATAATATCTATAACTTGTACTTAACAAAACTACATAAATTATTTTTAAAACATAGAAAAGCTTTTTATTTTTAAAAAGTAACAAAAATGTAACGTCACAATGTTCATCAATATTCATACACTCTTCAATCATTACATATATTAGTTCACTTTTCGTCTTAATGTGTCTTCATACAATAATCTCCAGTTCTCTCCACATGTGTTCTGTTGTGTTTAAGTCCGACGACTGAGGTGATGTTTTCAGAATTTATGGACAGTTATAGAGACAGAGTCAAACGTTGAGAGCGGAGTGCTTAAGATCGTTATCTTGATTTTTTTTTTTAATTGATTTCAATACCCAAATTTGGGGTTGATAATTTTAAATTGTCTGTTAAAATACACTCTAGGACAAAGTAGACCGGTATAAATGAAAGTTGAAGGAGTTTAACATCTGCTTTGTCGATGTAAATTATCAAAGTATCAGAATCGTTTGAGCATGCGCCACGCGCATTGCAGCTCTCAAACACGCAGCATACCGGGGCATAAAATAACATCCAGTGCGCAGCAAATTCAATTCGACTCATGCTTTTGTGTTGGTTACATCGTTTCTCACTGAGTTATGCCTCATAAAAGTTCGCTGGCAATTTAAGCAACTGAGAGAGGAGCTTGACAGAGGTCGAGTAATTGGATCCAAGAAAATGGATGGTCTAATCGACGGATTGAGCAACATATTGGTTGTAATGATATTACTGTTGCACACTGTTGGCTGCGGTGTATATCACAAGGCATATGCCAGCGTCAACCAGGCTAAGGAAGGCCTAGCGAAACCGGACCTAGAGAGGATCGACGTGTTGTAAGACATGCGTGTACTGATTCAAAAGTCACTGTTGCAGCCATCCAACGGGCAGTGGGAACCTCTCTCGATCATCCAATAAGTGATCGCACCATTTGTCGATGACTTCACGAAGTGGGACTTAACTCACTTGGCCCTTTACGACGACTGCCTTTAACAGCATTGCATCGCCGTCAAAGACGGATGATGTCGTGCCAGACGGACATGGGGCGTCGAATGGCATTGAGTGGTCTTCACTGACGAATCTCGCTTCTGTCTGGGTGGAGACGACAATCGAATCCGTGTGTGGAGGCAACGTGGTCAGAGACAAGATTCCAAGTTTGTTGATAGCGTCACACGTGTAGAAGACCTGGTGTCATGGTGTGAGGCGCAATTGCGTATGATGCCAAATCACCTTTGGTATTCGTTACGGGCTATTTGACAGGTCAACGTTACGTACAAGAAATTTTACAGCCAGTTACGCTCCCATTCGTGAACTCTAAGATTCACCCGATTTTTCAACAATCCAATTCTTGACCCCATATTGCTGCCGTCTCTAGAGCTTGTCTACCACACAACGATATCCTACCATGGCCGGCATACACACCGGACCTGACCCCGATCGAGAATGTATGGGATGCCATTGGACGAGATGTCACCACTCCACGCGAACTGCATTAATCTGCTGGAACTACGTGACAGGGTTCAAGCATATTGGGGTGGACTGTCGTAGGACTTCATAAAGAAGCTTTATGATTCACTACCAAGGCGCCTGGCATGCTGCATTATGATACCACTTTTTTAATTTTTCTCAAAAAGGTTTGCATATTTCAGTCTTAAATTTTAATCATTTACACATTCATAGAAAAGCAATTTACCAACCTTGTAAATTTCATTGCATTCTTATATTATAATAATGTTATTTTATATTTATAACTGATTTTGCGAAGGAAGGCCTAAACTTCCTATTTTTTTTGCACTTACAAAAAAATTTTCTTCACGCAGAACGCCCATTTAATCCAGCTAATCTGAACACTCGACGAACAGTTTCAGATGAACTTGTAATTTCTGTATAAATTTTTACAGCACTCAAACGTGAATTTTTCACAATTTTTTTAACTATAAGTCTTGAATCACGTTGAGTTAACTTTACCGGACAACCTTTTCTTACTTTGTTTTCTATCCGAATTTCTTCTTAAAAACGTTTTTTCATATACTGCACCGTTGAATGTGAAAATTTTACTTTATTTAGCAATATTCCGAACTAATTTAAACTACTCTGATAAAAACTTATCACTTTTCTGATGCTGATCGCGTTGTTTTTTACGACTATAAGCCATTTTCCAATAATAAATGGAATGTTACGAATTAAGCAAACAAAGATTAAACCCCAACGACTTTTTGAATGTTACTATAATGCAAAAATAAAAAATAAATAGACGATAATTTTATTTATTAATTTATCTGGAAAATTCTTCAGTGTACGATCACTTTTGTGACGTGGTCTATCTATGCCTACTTGCATTTAATTTTTATAAAAAGAAAAAAAATGAGTCAATATTTTTTTAAGTGTTATGTTTTATTCGGAATCACATGGAGAGGATATCAAAAAATTTTGGACTTTATAATAGATTTGAATTTCAGGTTACAGCGCTTTTCTACGAATTTTTAAAGTGTACGAACATTTTTGGAAGTCACCCTTACATAGGGGAAAGTTGGACAAAACCGGGTACCAAAATATGTTCTTTTTCTAAGCACCTACGTGAATAAAATTGCTTCCAGTTCAATTGGAATGATAAATTAGTTCTTTAGTTCCAAAAATAAATATTTTTTAATGTGAAAGTACTATATTTTGGAGGGTAAATAAATTATTTTTGGAAGTATGCAAGTACCCGGTTTTATCCAGCCTGGTCGGATAAAACCGTGTATATATAGCAATAATTAAAAAACGTTGTTGTTTTACTGCTGAAATATTTATTTATAACAATAAATTAGTACAATGGCCTTCCTACACTGAGGAGCATACGTGGTTTTAAAAATCACGGAGCATAAGTAAGTTTGAATTTAATGTGTTTGGAAAGTATAGTAAATTAAGTTAATTTATCATATTTGTACGAAGTTTCAAAAACAGAAATCACAAATAAAATTTTGATCATGCTCCTCTGCATTGCTACAGGTTTCATGCGCCCATCCTTAACAGTTGAGACACTGTATCCAACCTTCCATAGATTTTGACTTGGCGTACAATTCATTACAAAAGACACAGGCTTCTTCACATTCAACGTAGTCTTCATCTGATACCGAGTGTGTTTTAATGCTGAACTTCTTTTTCGGTGTTTTAACAGTTTTTTGCTTAGGGGCCTTAAACAGTTTCTGCTTTTAAGTTTTTCTTTTCTGTTTTTTTCATGTTCTCCAAGCTCCAAATCCAACCCAGTCCTGACCGACTGCCAAGGTCCACGTTTTATCCGACCACGCCATTAATCAGAAAAGAAGGCTTAGCATAATTCAAACGTGATGCAAAACGTTATTTAATCATTTAAAATAACAGCTTAAAGATGTGTTATCGGATGTTGTACTTACTAAAAAATCTTCAAGCAATTAGAAACTACAGAGTAAAATCGGTGGAGTAAAAATCGAACCTTTTCTACTCGAATTTTTTAAAACATCGGCATCGACAAACACATAATCTACACTGCCTTTCATTCAACTGCAAATAACATGACGGCTGTCTGCAACTAGTTTCATGCATTATCCGACAGATGACAGTAATAATCTAGCCAAAACTGCCGGCTCCCGGTTTTGTCCAACTTACCCCAAAAGACAAAGAACTATTTGAAGTTCTGAAAACAGAGCATTTTATTCTATAAAAAAAACAAACGTTTACTTGTCTACTAACTGCAATATTATTAAAAGCTCTGAACACTGTAAAATACAGAACAGTAATCGTTTCATTTAAACCAAAATATACAATGGCTCCTAAAAGTGTTTGTACACTTACTAATTTCAATGAAATACTGCTCTATCCATTAATAAAAACTAATATTTCAGAATAGGAATTTTTTTTTAATCTATAATTTGTTCTTAACAAAATTACATAAAGCTTTTTTAAATAAAAATAAAAGTTTTTTTTTTTTTTTTTTTTTTTTTTTTTTTTTTTAGAAATTCAATAATTTAAAAGTAACAAAAAAAAATTTTTACCTCACAAAAATCTTTGCACATTTATAAAAAATCTCTACATGTTACATGTTAGTAAATATTGTAATATTTCGGTAAATTAGTACTTAGTAGGATATCCTATAGCATATATTTACAACATCTTTTAAACGTCTGAGAATAAAGTTCACTAGTTCTTTTTGCTTGTAATTTATGCCTCAATGTTCCTCCATTCTTCACTCAGTACCGTTTTAGTTCGATTTTCGTTTTAATGTCGTGTCTTCATATTCTAACCTCCAGTTCTCTCCAAATGTGTTCGATTGAGATTAAATCTGGCGACTGAGGTGGTGTTTTCAAATTTTGTGGACGATTAAATAGACACCAGAGGTGGACGTTGCGAGCCGTGTGCTTAGAATAGTTATCTCGATGAAAAACAAAGTTGTTTCCACTACACAAATTTTGATCTCATAATTTTAAATCGTCTTTTAAAATATTTAAATAAAGATAATGATTTATTATGCTAATAATAAATACCAAATTATCTAGTCCTGATGCTGACATGCACCTCCCACACAAGGACACCTCCACCGTCATTCTTTACTATTCCAACTAAGTTCTCGAGATTAAGTTCCTCATTTTTCTTCTCTATATTTCAATTCATATACACCCATAGGAACTAAAAATGTTAAATTTGCTTTCATCTGCAAATGACTCCAATACTTTTAGGGCTTGTTTATCATTGATTTTGCGAAGGAAAGCTTAAGTTTTCTATTGTTCGCACTTACAAAAAATTTCTTCGAGCAGAACACCCATTCAATCCAGTTGATCTGAGTACTTGTCGAACAGTTTCAAAAGAAATTGAAGTGAAAAATGTTTCAGTAAATTCTGTAAAAATGTTTACAGCACTCAAACGTGTATTTTTCACAAATTTTCTAACTATAAATCTTTGATCACATAGAGTTAACTTTGCCGAATGACCTGTTCTTACCTTGTTTAATCGGATTTTCTTCTTTAAAACATTTAACATCGTTTTTAAACGTTAAACATCACATACTGCACCGTAGAATGGGATGAATTTACTAATTTAGCGATATTCTGAACTGATTTACCACTACTATTGTGTAAAACAATGAATTTCCGAATGTTGTTCGTTGCTTCCTTGCGACTATGAGCCATTTTTAAATAATAGATAGAATATTACGATGTAAGACAGCAAAAGTTAAAGTCAAACGGTTTTTAAAAATCACAATAATGCAAAAATTATAAAAAAGTATGTAATAGACGATAATTTTATTTATAAATTTATCTGAAAATGTACCAGTGTACAATCACTTTTGTAACGTCTTTCTCTGCCTCCTCAATTTTTATAAAAGGAAAATGAGTCAATATTTTTTTTAAGGTTAAGTTTTATTCAGAATTACATGGAGATGATATGAAAAACTATTGAACTTTATATTCGAATTCATTTACAGGCTACAATGCTTTTTCTACATATTTTTAAAGTGTATGAACATTTTTGGGAGCCACTGTTTAACAAGAATGTACCATTATTCTCAGAACGACAACAATAAAATCCAAACAGCTTTGTTTTTCATAAAGTAAGAAAAAAAACTATTTCTGGCAAACAGTTTATCAGCCATAACTGCAATACTGTATATTTCTAAACAATATAATTTCCCCAATACCCACAATTTAGGATAAATCAATACCATTCTACAGAATAGTGACTATAATAAGGTTCTAAATACAGAAAACCATTTCTGATCCACAAAAGCTACAACTGTTATATCCTAAAGTTCTAAATAATCATTTCCATTAAAACCAAAATTATAACTTGGATATTTATTATAATTTCTTCTAATAAAATTCAAAAAACAGCAAAACATTTCTGCTATAATTCTGATACAGTGAAGTAATTCTGAACAATAATTATTTCTATTAAACTCGAAATTACTAATAGGATCTATATTGTGTTAATAAAATTTTTAAACCAGTGAACTATTTCTGGTCTACAACAACTATGACTGCGATACTGTAGAATATAAACAATAATCATTTCCGTTAAACCCAAAATTACAACTAGAATATTTCGTTGTAATGTTGAAGTTATAAAAACAACAGACGATTTCTGATCCTACTGTGATGCTCTAATATTCTAAACAGTAATCATAGCCGTTAAACTCGAAATTATAACTAAGATATTAATTATTATAACTTCTGCTAAAAAATTAAAATTCTAACAACAAACAATTTCCGTTTCACAACAGATATAATTGCAATCGTGAAATGATTTCTGAACAATAATCATTATCTATTTAACCCAAAATTATAAATAGGATATACCATTGTGCTAATAAAATTTTAAAAGCAACTAACGATTTCTAGTCCCCAGCAGTTACAACTGTGATGTTATAAAATTCTAAACAATAATCATTTCCGTTAAAACGAAAATTATAACTAAGGTACTATATATTATAACCTGTGATTGTAAATATAATTAAATCTGTATAATACAATATCGCATTCCGACAAGAAAAGTGACACAACACAAAATTGCAGAATTTGAGAAACATCAACTTAAAGGATACTATAAAACTTATATTAAAATAGTATAAGCTTCTTTTAAATTTTAGGTAAGTATTTATGGTGGTAACTTCTATTATATTCTATAGAATAGCAATATAACACGCTGGGGCACCTCATACATATTTTTCAATGACATGACATACAAAAATTTATTTTTTGACCTGTGTCACTTTTCTTGCGGGGTTTGATATGTATATAATCTGTATATAATATAAAATATGTAAATACGTAATTTAATGAAAGATCAAAATAAAAATAAAAATCATATGTTTTAAACCAGAAACGAAACCAGAACAATAAATTCCTTTTGGATTTTATTTTGTGAATTTCCTCTTGTATAATAAATATATATATATATATATATATATATATATATATATATATATATAATTCTAAGAACAACAAAAGTTTTCTGGTGGTGAAAGGATTTTGAATTATAATCAATTCTATTAACCCGAAAATTATAACTATAATATACCGCTGTGGTAATAAAATTCCAAAAGCAGCAAACGATTTAAAGTTCTGCTGTGGTGCTTCAAAACATTCTAAGCAATAATCATTTCCGTGAAACCCAAAAAGTAAATAACAAGAATATTCCATTCTATATAACAATGACGGTAATAAGAAAACTAAAACCAGCATCCATCTCTATGAAATGAGAAAAACATCAAACGATTCCTTGTCCGTCAAATAAAGATTCAACATTTGCTAGAGTGAAACCTTCGGATAAATGTCCAGTTGAATTGAGGAGTCAATCTCTTTGCGTAAAGACCACTAGTTGAGGGTTGACGGACGTCATCCAAGGAGACTGTTGCCAGCCATCATCCATAAATGTTGGAACCCGCAAACGGTGATCGTTACGCACATTAATTTCCACCGCCCCACCATTAATCAATGTCAGTGTTCAAACGATCAATAGCCTTTTGTGGACAAACCTTCGCATCGAGAATCATAATTTACTGGATTTGTTCTTCGCTCCGTTCTCCCTGCGGTACTCATCGTTCTATCTGCGCTCTTTTTTTCCATCTCTCTTCCATGTTGATTATTGTTTATCTCGTTCTATAAACATGCTCACGAGATCGGATGCTCGTTTTCCCTGAATGGGTTTTTTTTTTCTTTGGGATCCCGAAGATAGGAATGCAGAAAAAGGGGAAATAATTCGTAAAACAAAGGAATGGATAATTTATGAAAAAATAGTTCTGAATCTCCCATACTCAAATATTGAATAAATTATTTAATACATGTGTATGTTCTATCACACACCTAACATGCATTTTGAACTCATCACAAAAGTGTATTATATGACAGGGATTTTCAGTGCGAGCAAACAAGACGGAATGTAAAGATTTTACTCTGCTACTCAAATACACATCGGGTTACCTTAAAATATAATTTATCACACTTTTTGGCGAAGTTTGGTGTTTAATCTAATTGGCCTTGACCAATGAAGTGACATATATCAATTCACAATTCATTCTTTGGAATTTGTTTTGGCAAAGTGTTGGAACTGTACCGTCATGTAAGAATTTGACGGACAGCTGGTTTAAAATTAAACTATTTATTTACATAAATTAAATATTTACAAGAAAATTTAAAAAGATAATTATGGGCACAGCCATCTACAACCGAATCCTGCCTGAAGCCAAAGTAACAAAATTGGCAAAACAGAGACGTCTGTCTCTCATCGAAGCTCGAGTCCGAATCTCTCCTAAAATCCACGTTCGCTTCGCAGAACCGCCGCTGACAACGAGAGGGGGGTGAATTCCGAGCCCTCTAGAGATGTTTATGTCCTCTCCAGAACAGAAACACCCCCACACAGATGAGAAAACCGTCTGTCATGCCGACTTGAGTCCCCCACCGCAAAACTTGATCCCAGACATGGGATTAGGGAACCGACGGAAACTCCAGCTGTGTATGGATCAAATGGACCGGCGGGCCACCGATGAGCCGCACGTGCAAAGTCTGAAGTTGTTTTCGCATTCCGAAACATTCCAGCGTCCACGTGTTAGGGAAAAGGGTCGGCTAGTACCATATGGTACAGAACCGTTTTCGAAAAGCAAGCGACGTCGGAATATGCTCAGGTAACACGTTCCTCCTTAGAAACCCAAATGCATTTAGCTTGACAGAAGACGTCTTCCATGCTCTATCACAGTTGACTGCTGTGTATTGTATATATAAACGGGTTAAAGTTACAGAGGTGTAAAGAAATCTTTTATTTTTGGTTGAATATTAATATTTAAATATTAAAATCTTTTCATCGAATGTAATCAATAACGGTTATTAAAATTAACTTAAATTGAAATGTCACATTTTGTTTATCCACAGAATGATTCGACAGCAATTAATGTGGATTAGAAAGAAAGAGGTCAACTTCTATTAACCTTAAATTCATGTTCAGAAAAAAAATTTTAAAAAACTATTCATTTATACATTATTTTCCTAGAACATACTTTTTTAGCAAACAGAGAACGATTTCGCATCTGACTACCTAATTTATTTAAATTCGTTATCTTATTTTCAGACAAACAAATGAACATGCCTCTTCTTGAATATCGTCTGTAAACAAAAACAAAAAAATTTCTTTTCTTCGCTGATAGAATTATGTGTTACACATTGAAAGAAAGGTGGCCCAATTATTCTGCTATTTCGTATAATCGATTAAACCGCAGTTCTGGAATTAGTTTGGGGGATTTGAAGAATTCTAAGGGCAATGTAATTGCTGATGGAAAGTAAATTATAAAGTGGATAAAAATAATAGCTATCTATAATAGATTGATTAATTTTAAAATCAATAAAATGTTACACAAGTTTCAAAAACTACAAGTAAAACATACCATATAAAAAAAGAACTTTTATACTCGTAATTTCGTGCTATTATTGTTTTAATTTCAAGCTGGCAATTTGCTTTCTATGCATTTTGTGGAGACAACTACTCTGGAAAACTTATAGTTAAATTTAATTATAAGCCCAACTTATTTGTAATATTCATAATAACTTAACATTTATTAAATTAATTATTAAAACTAATAAATTCTTGACTACGGTGAAAAAGAACTGGACCTAAACGAATGATTATATTTAAAACATGAATACTGCAATCCAAGCAACACAAAACTATTTAAAAAAAGAATCATTTTAATTTTTGTGTGTGTGCTTGCGAATTAGATTTTTTTAAAAGACCAAAATGTAGTTTATTTTCTGTCACGCTTAAAAAGAAAATAGTAAATTCTATTCCAGGATAATTTATTCATATTTATATATTCTTGAATAAATATTTGAAGATAAAAAGTTTTTATAAATCGAAAACTTGTTTTGTATCTCGATATAAAAAAATGTAATTAAACATAAAGTAGTCTATACCATCGAGACTGAGGATTAAAAAAGAATTCACATCTTTCGCCAAATTCAACGATAATTATGACCATCTGATAGACCTTGTTGAAAAGATGTGAAAACCCTTTCTCGTGATAAATAACATCGGTAGGCGAGCGTTGATTTTAGCACAGCAAACGTTTATGAATAGAACTCGCATAAACGTCTTGAATTTTACCAATGACCTTCTAATGAAATAGACGTGCGAGTAATTTCGTGTGTTTTTTCTGATAGGCCGATACAAAGCTACAAAGAACATGATATAGATTGCATAAAAAAGTTATACTCGTATATTAGGTTATTGGTTGCATACATGGAGGCAAACACTTATGATTAGGAAAATTTAGACATCAATTAAAAAACTACAAAGAACACGAAATGATCTCTTTAGGCGCGTTCTCACGAATCAAGTTTACTTGACCGATTATAGTTTATCAAAAAAAGTTGAATGAAAACTATAGTGAGAACCTTTGTTTCAATAGTTGATCAACTTTTTAGTGGATCAAGAAAATTTTGACCCATTCAAACTTTCTCGTTCAAGTGATGAGTCATTCGCCGTCGCTTTCGAGTTATTTCCACGCAAACGATCTGTCGTGGTTTATTTTATTCGAGAAACAAAACAAACGTGCTTTTCTATTCTCCAGGCCAAGTTTGTTTCTTCACGATCGTTAAAGATAGAGTGAAAATTTCAACGGATTTGAAATCTGCGAAAAATTTTACACCTGTTCGATACGTTATATGTGATTTTCCATTTTTTAATAATTTTTCAATTGTAACTTTCATATTTTCGCTTGTTAAACTGTTTATCAGTTTCTATTAAAATGTGTGAACAATAACTTTTATCAACTTTTATCGATCAACATTAATCGGTCAATTAAACTTGATTCGTGAGAACGCGTCTTTTCTTTCACTTCTCAATTTCCCTTTTTTAGAATTTCAAAATCAATCTTCATCACATTTCACATTATCTTGGTAACAATTTTCAAGTGCATAGTTAAAAATACAATCACTAATATCATAGTTTGCGTGTGCTTAAAAAATATAAATCAAGACACCCCAACAACATTTACAAATACACTATTAGCAGTTGTACTCTCGAATTTAAAAAATTAAATTCACGAAGCGTTTGCACGGGTGCTCACAAGTTCTTTATTGACGTTCCGGATCATTCCAGCTTTGTTTATAACCCAGATATGTATCGCCGAATAGTGACAGTCCCATAGTTGGAATATTGACGTATCCAATAGAATTCCAATATCACCTATATTTCTGAATTTGAACCGGATCATTGAGGCATTCACATCATTTTACATTTTGTCTAACATAGAATAGGGGCATGAAAACGTGGAATATTTTGAATTCTATGATAAAATTATCATGGAATACTTCGAATTACATGATTAAACTATCATGGAATATTTTTTTCAACGTATCATGGGAATATAGTCATGAAATCATGGATTATTTTGAATTATACTTTGGAAAACAAGCCAACTGATATCACGTTAGACGAGACGTACGAGAATTACGTTCAGAATACGTACGAGAAATGTATATATCGCCGTAGAAACACTATCACCACCTACATTTAATATGGCAAAAAGGCTCTCCTCAAAAATGTCTTTGTTTTGTTTAAAGTTTGCTTTGTGTATGCTCAAATCAAGGAGATTTGTTGTCATTAGAATACGAATTTCATTAAAATGGTGAGCTATTGCGTGAAGCTTTAGCAATTTTCTAAAGCTCCACAACTCAAATAAAGCACACTAAAATTGTAGCAAAATTGGTGAATGAATCCATTGATGTAATAGTGATAAACCTCTCAACACCTGTCTTGGTTCAATAGAAAAGAATAGCTAACGTATTTCCTTTGAAGATTCCAGAGACAATGACGTTATTAGCGTCGTTAAGTTCGAGTTTCTGCGAATGCAAGTCAATTCCTTTAACGTTGCGTCTTTTTCAGCTCTGAAGAGACGCAATCAGTCCTCTGAAGCACTCGACTGGCGAAAAGCCGTTAGCATCTTCCACTTACCTACAATACTCGAAACTCAAAATCCTTACCTAAGCCTTGGGTTTCTTGACAAAACGAGAAAAATGGCTGCAAACGGCCGGACAATACCATAAAAATCAGAAAATAAAAACACCCACTTGCACTTTTATGAGCGTGGCAACTCGAGAAATCGTTTTCGGAGGCTTAAGCTAGAGAAATTCAAGTACTAAAAATATTTTTGTTACACCCGATAAGAAGTAAGAGTGTTGACATTATCCGTTATTTATATCTTTTTATCTGCAGAAATGTATTTTTATAAAACTGGAATGCTACAAGTGCTCTTGCTGCAGTCTTCTTTTTCACCTCGCTGGTTCATAAATGTTCTTCACTTTCTTTAATTCTTTTTGCAATTTTGAGATTTTAATTGTTTTGTCACATTCCAACTGAGGCGACGTTGCTATTATTTTAATCCATTTTCTTTGGCTATTGTTTTGATTTTTATGATCTTGTTTCACAAATGAAGATCTTAATGAAACTGAACAACAAAGCAATTTGTTTACTTAATTTATTTGCAAGAGTCTCACGAACTTCAGTTTATTTGTCACACTTACATCATACTTAAAGGCCCACATCAAGTTGTTATTACTTGACCAATATAATTTTTAACTCTTTTGGGCTGGTATTTATGGCTCAAGGACCATATTTGGCCAAGTTGCTCCAAACTCCAAGACAGACAAAGCCAGATAATGGACACAAAGGAACGCATGACTAACACTGAAGAGATCAATACACCAGGGTAAGTTGCAAAAACTGAACCTGAGCCGATTGCAAATCGTAGATCGCTAGCCCAGTGAGCAAACACACTAAGCCATCATGGTCCCCTAAACTCTTGTAGGAAAGTGAAAATCTTAGAAATGGCAAAACTTCGTCTATAGTTTACCTTTAACCATACTTTAGTGAACAGTTTTAAGCACAAAATTTACTTAGACGCTTCTGGTTGGTTTCTTAGGACTCAACTGCCATATTTGGACAAGCTGAGTCAAACATAAGACAGAAAATGTCCAATAATGGACATACACACACGAAACCTTTTACTGACCCAGAAAAGAGAAATACATCAAGGGTAAATTACTGAAATAGAATCTGCACCGTCCCCAACTCGCAGAATTCTGGCGCAGTGGACAAACCTTCTGAGCTGCAATTTGTGTTTGTGCGAATGTAACTATAGAAACATAATGTACTTATTTTATCTTAAAAACCACAACAACAATCCCTTGCCGATTTAATATATTCTGCTAAAAGCAAAGGCGATCTTTGTAAGCATATCACTTAATATTTGCAATACGCAAGCGAAATATTTTTATTCATAAATACAGATATGAAGGGAACAAATTCCGATAAATTGTACAGTATCAATGAGACCTCCCGACAGAACCAGATGGTTTCCCTCTTCATCTTGTATGCAATTCGAAAGTCCTGAAATTTTTATAAATTCTTTCAAAAGCAAACATTTATGCGTTCGTCTGAACTCCGAATGAATTTAAAATATCTTTTAAATCCAGCAAATAAGTTGTATTTATTTCTTCCTTGTAATAGGATACTTATGAGTCAATTCTTTTTCAGTACCTCGTGTTTATCATAGCACTTTATGGACCAAGAACTAAATTTGAAAATTAGCAATTCAATATGCCCAGATATGTTGGTTTTGCGATATTCTTTGTCCTCGAAGCATCACCGAGAACAAATTAATAGAATTTTAATGCCTAATTAAAGTTTAATGAATTCCATTAAATGTAAGCAGCATTACTTATCAATTCAGAAATTATTAATCCTGTTTTAAGTATGAGAATAATTGTAAGGCTAAACAAAGACTGGTGGTAATCAGAGTATTTTTATCGACAGAAAAATATGAAAGGCTTTGAACTTTTGTATATGAATCCAAAATGTACAATATATCGTAAAGTGAAATTCGGTCGATGCTTGCTATAGTTTTGTAGGAGAATCACGGATGAGAGCTTCAGGGAGCATACAAAGTACGATGCCACGTTATTGGAGATTCATGTAAATCATGTCCCAAAACACTCTTTTCTGACAATAAATTACAATTGAAAAGGAATACACAGTATGCGCTGGCTATGTTTTGATAAGATTGGGTGGTTGGTATTTGATTTATGTCGAACTGGAGAAACACGACTGGACATTCAAGACTTTTTGATAAAATATGGTACGGTATTTTAATTCACACCACACTGTAGTAAGCTATTGGCGACGGTCCGGTATCATGCCATAACGGAAAGATCCCAGTACAGCATCACATAATTTTGAACCATGGTCAGATGACGAGGTCACACGTGAGCTGGCACTCCACTCTCCAAACTTCCACACCATGACAGCGTGAGATTATTTGAGACCACGACAGGTTTTATCTTTCCCACACACCAGCAAGTAGTTAGCGGTCTTTGGTCGGATAGAGTTTCAGCCCTCTCAACCCTCCGTATTTCATCAGTGACTCTACCACCTGGTCTACCATGGGCAATGGTCAATGTAGGGAAAATTGGGTTGTGGTATGAAAGAAAGCATTGATTTTGGATTTTCAATCTGCGAATTCTAATTCGCGTTTGTTTCATATTGCAATACATAATTGAATACTGTTCTAGAAACTGCATTTAGTGGAAATCATCTAAGGCCCGGAGCACATATCCGGTTTTTCAACGTGCAGCGCCGCTGCAGCAACGCAAGTGCGGTCTGAAATACATTAGATCCAATGGAGCAGTGAACACATGCCTCCAGCGCCGCTGGGGCGACGCACGTCCAACTTGTTTGCAATTTGTACCGCAGTTCCCCACGGCGCCGCACATGAGTCTTCGCTCTGAAGTACCTTCTTTTCATAAACAAATGGAATATAAATAGTAATTAATAAATGGTTGTATCCAGTAACTTCTATTTTGTTTCAAAATAGGCTATTTTTGCACCAAGTAAGCGAAATAAACACGTTTTCTTCGATAGAATATTAATCGCACGTCCAACTTGCGTGCAATTTGTACCGCAGTTCCCTACAGGGCCGCAGCTCGCCGCAAACGCTTCTCCGTTCTGAAGTTCCTTGTTTTGATACATAAATGGAATATAAATAATAATTAAAAAATGGTTGTATCCGGTAACGTCTATTTTGTTTCAAAATATACTTTTTTACGCCAAGTAAGCGAAATAAACAAGTTTTCTTCGATAGAATATTTATCGCAAATGGCGCGAAATTAGTACTTGCTTCATTTCACGGTTATGTGTTCATAGTTGGGCTTCGGTGCCGCAATGGCGCCGCACGTTGAAAAACCGGATGTGTGCACCGGACCTAAAATTACTGATTCGAGACTTTGGGGGATGGTGGAGTGACATATTCTAATTTATTTAGCTAACTAAAACAGGCACACAGCTTGTAATGTGGTAGTCTATCAGCATCGAAAACCATACCTACCGAGTCATAATGTCAGATGCCTTCCAAATATTTGTCTCACATTCAGCTTTTAAACCGCTTCAAGTGTTTCCAGAACCTAACACTCATCCGAGTGTGTTCCTTTTGCTTTCCTTTCAAATATCGATGATAAAGAGCACCCCATCCTCTGGGTGAGTGTTTAAAATCGTTAAAAAGCACTTAAAAGTTCATTTATTACCAGTTATAATCGTCCTAGATCGGTAATGACAGGCATGAACTGGCTCAGTGATTTTTCAATGAATGCAAAGGTTTTGTCTCTGGTTCTTCGAAGGAGAGGATCCTCTTTTAATACAAAAGCCTTTACTTTTAAATGGACGTGGGCACTGGAGTTTGCTCAAGACTGTTTTCTGTGCCTCGTGGAGAGAGTCTTCCCTCCTCCGACTCAACAATTAACTTCCATTAAGCAACCCATTATAGAAACAAGTGAGAATGAGTCATTATTCAAGTAGAAGATGGCATTTAAGGGAACGGGGTTTCGTTCTGTACTATCGCAGTTTTTACATTTTTAAATGTAAAAACAATTTGTTAAAATCTTTATTATAAGTCTAGAGATTCAGCAAGGGATGGTAAGCTTTTAACAACTCCGATCCAAAATGCACTTTTTTAACTCAAGAAGTATTATTACATGGAATCATCTCCTTCGAAAGTAGTATAAGAGTGATCGAATCATTCGTTTAAGGCGCGTTCTCACGAACCAAGTTTAATTGACCGATTATAGTTAATCGATAAAAGTTGAATATGACTTGAATCAGTTTTTGTTCACACATTTCAATAGAAAATGATCAACAGTTTCATAAGCGAATATATAAAAGTTACAATTGAAAAATTATTTATTTATAGAAAATCACATTTAAGGTATCGAACTGGTATAAAATTTTCCGCAGATTTCGAATCCGTTGAAATTTTTACTCTATCTTTAACGATCGCGAAGATACAAACTTGGCCTAGAGAATAAAAAATCCCTTTTGTTTTGTTTCTCGAATAAAAGAAACCACGACAGATCGTTTGCGTGGAGATAACTCGAAAGCAGGTGGCGGATGACTCATCACTTGAACGATGAAGTTTGAATGGGTCAAACTTTTCTTGATCCACTTAAAAGTTGATCAACTCTATTGAAACAAAGGTTCTCACTATAGTTTTCATTCAACTTTTGTTGATTAACTATAATCGGTCAATTAAACTTGATTCGTGAGAACGCGTCTTCAGACTCAAGCTCTTAGTGATGATTTGCTCTTTGCTTAAGTTGATGTTGGGGGGGGGGGAGTGCTGTGTATAGCTAACCTACTTCTTGCAATCGACAGGTACATACAGGCCATCTTCTATAGACGTCACAAATTGCTATAAGATGTGTGTGATTGACATCACATCGTTGATTAAGCTTTCACCGAGTTGCAAGCCAATCGCATATTTTTGTACAAAGTTATCGCGATTTGTACACACATATTTGTTCCTTAATTCATGGAAACTAGTAGTTTATTAAGTTATGAAGTTGTTGGTTCAAGGACTCAAAAAAGATTGATGTTCCAATGGATAGAAACACTTTTCTATGCAAAACATTTTACGGAACTCGGTTGTTTATTTTTAAACAAACATACGAGAGATATTTTCAACAAATATGTAAACAAATCACTGGAAGACGAGGATTTTGCATCATGTTGTACTCAATACCTAATGTGTGCATGAAGAAATTCTAACACGCCTCCACTTGAGCCATATGCATTTAGCTTTACAGATAAAGCTTCTTATAATTTCTTTACAATATGCGACTCTTGTGCAAAGTACTAACAAAGCCTTTAATCGCACATTTAGAGGATTTACATAAAAATATTTAACCTTAACATTTGCTACATAAATATAAGTTTAATAAAGTGTCACCAACTGATAGACTATTCGTAGCTGACGGATATCTAATTTAGTATCGATACGATAAGATAAGATACACGATACAAGATACGATAACAAATACGATATGCCATGGGATATTTTATTTATAGTTAAAAATATGCTAGGAAAGGGGTTTTCTTTCTTTTATCCTTCGCTCTGCCTAGCAGCACAATGTAGTCTAGAAACAGAAATCAAGAATGTATAACTATCAGTACACACGCAATAAAATGTTTTGCGACTTCAGTAAGATAAGGGTAACTATTGAGGTAGGATGCTATCATATCGCACCCCGACAAGAAAAGTGACACAACTCAAAATTGCAGAATTTGAGAAATATATATATATATATATATATATATATATATATATATATATATATATATATATATATATATCAACTAAAAAGAATACTATAAAACTTATATTGAAATAGTATAAGCTTCTTTTAAATTTTAGGTAAGTATTTATGATGGTAACTTCTATTATATTTTATAAAATAGTAATATAACACGCTGGGGCACCTCATACATATTTCTCAATAACACAACATCAAAAATTTTATTTTTTGACTTGTGTCACTTTTCTTGCCGGGGTGCGATATATGAAATGCCATAAAAGAGACAAGTTGGAAAGTTTAACAAGTCAATTCGCTAGAGATAGTTTTGTAGGTAATCGTTTCTAGTAGAAACACGTAAATAAACGAGTCTATAAGCAAGGATTTCCAATCTTTCTCATTAGCTATACCTTTGTAAGTATTAGATCGAGAATGCTTGATTTTTTTTTAAATCAATAATCCTTTTTTTTTAATGTATTGAATGGGAGGATTCGTTGAGGTGATTCAGAATTGGTATTAGCTAAGCCATTCACCAATTCATTGCCACGAACACCACAATCATTGGGTATGCACTGCAGTGTGATATATCGTCCATTGACCATTAATGGAATCGATTGCGATTTTGCGCTTGGAAATAGATACTGAGCAACTGTGCGAGAGAGAAAGAGATATAATTGCCTTGATTGTGGTTTGGGAGTCAACAAAGATGACAATATATTTTCCCTATGGTCTTCTAAACAGCATAGCCGACCAACCGGTATAGTGGTTAAGGGGTTAAGGTGTTAGCCTCTAGATAGGAAGGTTCCTTGTTCGAATCCGGGTCCGGGCATGGATGTTTGTAAGCGTATGGTGTAGAGGCGGCTGCTGCACTTTAAATCTGTCGTTACCGAAAGTCCTCACGTTGGGTTGGCGTGTAAGTTTGGAGAGTGGGGTGCCTGCCAGCTCAGGTGTTGCTTCGTCATCTGACCGTGGTTCAAAATTACGAGGCGTTGTCCTCGGATCTTTCCCTTAAGGGACTGATCCCGGACCGTCGTCAATAACCCGTTGTGTTGCTCTAGTACGACGTTAACTAAAATTACCATTACCTAAACAGCATAAAAGGGCAAATAAAGCGATTGCCCTTCTTAGATAATTTGGAAAATTAACATAAGTTTTGCTAATCTTCGACTATAATGGAAGTGTCGCATGTGTGCAAAATAAAAACATTCAAATAACTTCAAGTCAGGTGTCTTAAAAAAATCGAATATTTTAAAATTCATTAGGAAAAAAACTTGCATAAAGGTAAAAAACACAAAAATTACAAGATTGTCATATGAAATGCTCACAAGAGCAACTAATAGCTAAACAGCTTCGATAGCAAAACTCCTCAGAGCAGAATTCGTCACTTTAAATAGAGTTTGCTTATGATTATGAATGGGAATGAAATCCGCAAAAGCTATATATATATATATATATATATATCTCCCCAGTATAATGGCCGCTGTTAATTAAAAGCCACAATTGGATTTCTTACCTCCATGAACCGAATTGTGCGCTCGATGGACCCAAGCGAGCCCATTATGCGTAATAAGTGAGGTCTATTGTGAGTCTGCTTTCAACCGATTCTACTCCGAGTCATCGATTACAAAGAGGGTGGAAAAGGCCCATTGTTGGAAGGGACCCGTGCCCCCCGCCTTTATTCCATTCCCATTAACTCGCGTAAACAAAACTAATTTAGCCGATTACGTGGGGGCCGGAGCACAAAGGACCGCAGGAGGTGGGTCCCTATTTAAGATACAAGACCAAAACAAGAGAAAGCAAAAAGATTTTCCACCAAAAATGCCGACCTCTTTCGCGGGGTGGTGTCGGAAAGAGAAGTGAAAAGCGCTCACTTCCGTCGTTTTCGGGGCCTGCATTTCCGGAGCTGTGGTTATAAAAGTCCTCCTCTTCCCCCTTAAAGAGATAAAAATTCTCCATTCCCCATACATTTATATACGCGGGTGTGAACACAAGCTCACTTTCGTTACACGTGGAGGTGAGACTATAACTATCCTGTACTTTAATTACCTTAAGGTATGCCGGAGTGTCCTGGTCTAGGGAGGGGGGGAGCGACTAAAAGACGCGACCAGGGGGAGGGGGGAGTCGTGTAATTTTTAAGGTGAGTCATTTTCCAAGGCTGTTTTATTTAATGGCTTCTTCGTCAATCATATCTTTTATGGTGCCGAGGCGGTCCTTCTCTAAACGGCGAGAAGATCGTATTTAAATGGGCTTTTAAAACAGCCCCGTTTTTATTTGGCGCCTTTTCAGCCGTTTTGAATGAGTGCCCACAATGCGACCGCACGATAAATAAGCAGCCGACTTAAGAGGGGCCCCCGATGCGGTGGGGTCCGCTGTTTTATCGCCGGGCGCTGCGTTTGTTGTTGTAAAAATAATTTCTCTTGTTTCACACGTAACGAATGCAAACCATAAAAAGCGACGGGGAATCGAAGGGAGAGTGATGCGGGATTTTTGAAAGGACCGTGCGCTAAAACACACGAACAGTGATTTGTGACGAGCTATAAAAATATTTTTTTAATGCCTTTCGTTTTCCGGTAAATGCGTGCGAAGTTTGATCTATGGCGGTGCTGCGGCGGTTATACTGACAATATGTGATAAAGTTTTTGTAAGGAAGAGTGGGCGGCGTTGGAGGGTGATGGGCGATTATGAATTCATTGGCAGTCGTGACGTAGTAAAATTCTCCTTACATGCATAAATGATTGCAAGATGCTGTTAATTGAGCCCTGAGTTTGTAAGAAACCGTACCGGAAGGAGGTATTATAGTAATATGAACCCTTGTCTAGGAGTTTAAAAGAGTAAGAAAAGAATCCGTAGTGTCTGGCGTGCTCGAGGTTATTTTGTGGCCAACATTAAAAAAATTCGCTGAAGTGAGCGATATCTTTCAGTGAAGTACTTCATTGAATTTTTTATGGAAAGGTTTACAACATTTTTTGTAGTGACTATGACTAAACCACGTCTTTGTCCATCTTAATCCTCTAAGGGGCTCACACGTATCCATTCTGCAAACAGTAGTATTCCCAACTGTAGTCTTCCTCACCGATTATGACCGATTGAATCTTCTCAAGGATTCTATCAACCAATCCATGTTATTATTCAATCGTTATGTGTGTTGTGGTCTAAAAGCAATACTACACTGCAAGGAAATCTCGTGACGCTCTTAGGGTTAAGCATGGTAATCTTATGCACTGCCACAGGTAGTATAGGATTATCTCATCATTTTATGCCCAACATTCAAAAATCACTATGGAACATTCATTTTCTGTGACTTTAAAACATCATGACGGTACAAATTGTAGTCTTCCTCGATGACTTCTCACCAGTTTGACCGATAGAATCTTCCCAAGGATGCTATCAACCAATCCATGTGATTATTTAATCGTTATGTGTGTTGTGGTGTAAAAGCAATACCACACTGATAGGAAATCTTGTGACGCTCTTAGGGTTAAACATGGTAATCTTATGCACTGCCACAGGTAGTATAGTATCAGCTCATCATTTTATGCCCGACATTAAAAAATCACTAAGGAACATTTATTTTCTGAGACGTTAAAAAAATCATGACAGTTGGATCTTCAGCAAGGCAACCTTATCCATTGCCATAGACTTCCACAAGATTATTTTATGCTCGACATTGAACAAATTCACTGTGTGTGCCACGCCTTTTAATAGCCTTTCACTGTGAATATTTTTATCGAATGATTTATGTACAATATTTATTTTAGTGTCCATAACCAAATCACGTCTTAGTCAATCTTAACCCTAGCTCTAAGGTGTTCGCGCGCATATATCCATTCTGAAAACTGCAATTTTCCACACGTGATTTCAAACTAGTTTTTAACTCTAGACTCTTACCAAGTATTCTTCCAATCGATGTGATTGTTTAGTTATTATGAATGTTATGGGTAAAATTAATTGTACACTACTTGTAAATCTTGTGACTCTACTAGAGTTACGCATGGTAATCTTACCCAATGCCATAGATAGTATAAGACCTGCTCAAGATTATTTTATGCCCAATATTAAAAAATGTCTATAGAATATTTATTTTCAGTAACCTTAACAAAATCACTTTGTCGATTTTTAGCATGAGAAACTTATGCACTGGTGCAGGTAGCATCAAACCTAAATAAGACTATTTTATGCCCGTCTTTGAACAAATGTTCTGCACATGTCGGACTTTTAAAAGTATTTCACTGCCTTTATTTATAGAAAGGTATGTAAATTTTATTTTTGGTGACAACAACAAAATCATGAGTATGTCAACCTCAAATGACACCCCGATCCACTGTTACAGAATACTTTTTCCTAAATAGCTGGGAAAACTTTAACAAATCTAAAGCTATTTTCCCCAATTCTGAATATTGGAAGGTTCCTGGTTTGAATCCGGGTCAGTGCGCGTATGTTTGTTAGCGTATGATGCAGAGGTGACTGGTGCACCCTAAATCTGCCGTGGCCGAAATTCCTCATGTTAGATTGATGTGACAGTTTGGAGAGTGGGGTACCAGTTCAGGTGTTGACTCATCATCTGACCGTGGTTCAAATTACATGGTGTTGTTCTCAGATCTTTCCCTTAGGGCAGTGCTCCCCAACCTTTTTATCGCCGCGGACCGGATGATCGTTTGATAATTTTAACGCGGCCCGCTAAGGGGGGGGGACGTTGATTGTTTATATTTTAGATTGTTTTGATTTAATAATTTTAATTTAATTGTATTTAAACATGCCTTCAAAATATAATACAGTTACACCAAAAAATTAATATAAAGTGATTTAACATTTTAACTCACAAGAACGCTAAATCAATGAGAACCCGGAGCTTGTTTTATTGTAACAAGACGGTTTCATCAGGGGGTAATAGGAGACAATGACACCCGAAGTGTGTTGCTTATGTCCAGTTTATTCCGTTGTTTTGTTTTGGTTGCTGTCAATGCAGAAAACCCCGCTTTACACCGATAGGTTGTCAGAAATGGCAATAGGGATTTAAGTGCTGTGGTGGCAATCTCAGGGTATTCCGACATAACTTTAATCCAGAACAAAGGCAGACTTTATTTTTGCTTTTTTCACTTTATTTTTGCTTTTTTCACTTTTTTTTTGCTTTTTTTTTATTGGTAATGTTTTAAGTTTTTTATCTCATTTATATTAGCTCTTATCTACTTTAGTAAATTGAATAGGAATTAGTAAATTTAATAAGTTTGTCATTATCTCTTTTTAGATATGACTAATATAGAAGATAAAATTACAAAAACTTATGTAAACTGATCTAATAGCTATTACGTTGATACAAAACGAATGCTATCATCAGTACCAGTAGACACATAATGCCTATATAAATTTCGTATATTATTTTAAATATAATGAGAATAAATGTTTGGCGCAGTTCTTCCCACGCGAACGCGTGACTGGCGACTGAGACATCAATCCACACCACGCGCTGGCGCGAGATTGGCAGAGAAAGTGTTAATTACATAAAATCCCTTGATAGCTACATGTTTCAAATCGTACCTTTTATTCGTTTTAAAATTAAGTAACTAACACTTCCTTTACTTTTTAGGATTTCTGCAAAACTTCCAAAGGATAATTTCCAGTGTTTTTTACCTTGAACATATCCACATGCTCAAAACATAAGAGAAAATGGTTCAAGTCAGCGCCCAGATATATTCCTACGGTATGGAACTCTATGAATTCCAGTCTACTAACAAATTCACTGCTTGGAAAATAAGGAAAAAGTTGAAAAATATGACTTTTTCTTTTAATACCCTAACTGTAATTGTTTTTATGACTTTCAAGTGCTTGTACGCAATATTCAAAAGCTTGTTTACAGAAAAGACCAACGATGAAATCAATTGTGAGGAAAGATGGAACAACAAAACTTTTAAACATCCAAATATCGGTAAGTTCTCTTGATTAAAAAAAAAAACATTTGTCAGAGCGAAAAAAACGACATGCTTTTTACAAGTATACATTGAAACTTTGATTAACCATCAGGGTCGAGACCGTGATATTTAATCGAATAGACGGATAACAGAAAACCCTTAAACAACAACCCACCCCATCCGTTGCATATGAACTATTGGTAAAAAAAAACTATTTACGAATTGGAAACACTCACTGCCAAAAGTTAAGCAAGAAAGATAAAATGCGAAAAAAAAACCGACAAGTACAGCTTTGATTGACAGGAAATTCGGCAAATAGTTTTATTCATGAGACAAAACTAAGAATTAAATACAAAGATGAAAACAATATTGAATTTTCATAAATTATAAGATGAAGTCATATTGGAGTCATTAACAAAATGATTTTTAAATCCAAAACAAATAAACAAAATTGGCATTAATAGAAAATGTGACCACCCTTGATCCTCATACAAAGTTTACAGCGTGTGATCATGCTTTTCATGAGGTGATAAACCACCCCAGAGTCAAGTAATCGCCATTCCTCCTCTAGAGCAGTTTGCAACTCTGTGAGAGTTTCTGGGGGTATGAAACGTGCAGACACAGCATGGCTGAGGATATCTTAAAGATTTTCAATGGGATTAAGGTCGGGCGAGTACGCCGGCCAAACCATATGAAGCATACCATATAACCGCATTATCCTCCATTAAAACGAAAGAATGTTAATGTGACTTCCAGGACGACAACGCTTCATGTCATATTGCAGCCTCTGTCGATCAGTGGTATCCAGATATGGATGTAAAACATCTTCTCTAGCCTGCTCAGGGTCCCAACCACATAGCTGTGTTTCAAACCTTGTTTGAGGTATGCCCAGGAGGATTGCTAGTGTAATTGCAGCACGTGGGGGACCATCCCCCGTATTTGTGTATTTTTTCCCTTATACCATCACTTCTTGCTGTCCGGTCCATTATTGTAGGGTAGTAGATATATATGGATACGATACCTAAATATAACCACTTATTACAATTCTCACACTAGACCCGTCCCCTAACTTTCCAGTTTCCTCTCAGTATTTTTTCTATTTTGTTCAATAGGTCAATATATCTTCCAACCTCTTGTGACCTCAGGACCTCGCTGTATTTTTGACCTCCCACGAACATTTTTCTTTCAAATCACCTGTCTAAAATCAAATTACTCTTTCGTTTAACTACCGACTTCTACCAATGCAATTTCTTGCAAGATCCAATGTTCCTTTGGTCTTTCTTTTAATTCTTATCCCTCTGGCGAGTTCCATGTGAACTATGCACTTTTTCCTTGAGCCCCTTGGAATAGGGAGCTCTCAGAGACGTCCTAAACTTCGTACTCTCAACAACCTCCATACGTTATTAGTTTGCTATTTATATAATAAAGAATCTTTTTAGAATTTCTGCCTTAATCATTTGAGGAACCAGCATTACATTCCACACCAATGGATCATCCTCATCCGGTTGCCTAATACCACTCTTGCTACTCCGTCACGACTGCAGGCTTATAGCTTCTGTTATTATGAAATATATATATATATATATATATATATATATATATATATATATATATATATATATATATATATATATATATATATATATATATATATATATATATATATATATATATATAGATAGATAGATAGATAGATAGATAATGTTGTCTATATATCCTACAGAACTATAGTCCGTTTTTCTATAAGCTTTATAAAGTAAGCTCTCTATAGACTAGATCTAAAGAAATCTCAATACAATGTCGGTAGAAACCTTTTTCTAAAAGATGTATAAAGAAAGGTTTATAGAAATTCATCGATTGTCTGTAGAAACCTATAGAATAAAAAAAAATTAATTCTATATAAGCTCATTTTTTGTTCATAGCTAAAGCAAAATTTTTTTATAGCTATAAGCAAATATTTTTGCTATAAGCTTTATAAATTAAGCTCTCTATAGACAAGATCTAAAGAAATCTCAATACAATGTCGGTAGAAACATTTTTCTAAAAGCTGTATAAAGAAAGGTTTATATAAATCCATTGAATGTCTGTAGAAACCTCTCTAGAATTATATAGAATAAATTCTATAGAAGCTCATTTTTTGTTTATAGATAAAGCAAATTTTTTTATAGCTATAAGCAAATATGTTTGCTATAAGCTTTATAAAGTAAGCTCTCTATAGACAAAATCTAAATAAATCTCAATACAATGTCGGTAGAAACCTTTTTCTAAAAGCTGTATAAAGAAAAGTTTATAGAAATCTATTGAATGTCTGTAGAAACCTCTCTAGAATTATATAGAATTAATTCTATAGAAGCTCATATTTTGTTTCCCAATTTTGCTTTTGTGTAGAATTCTTTACTTATAAATTTCTATAGAATAGGAGTTTGTTAGTTCTCTAAACAAATCTTGTAGAATTTTCTCCCTATAGAAACTAAATTTTGTTTCTCTGCTGAGTTTTATGGAACTTTATTAAAAAATTTCGTAAGGAAAGGATTTGTGGGCCTGAAATAAATTTTAAGTTGCTTGAACAGTTTTGATTGGTGTTGCATCCCGAGGAAAGAAGAATCTTAAATATGAGGTAAATATATGAAAATGAAGCAATGAATACAAACATAATGGAGGGAAGTATTTTTTATTGAGTTTATAAATAAAATATTTCATGGAATGTGCTTTTAGGTTTTTCGAATAACAAAAGTAAAAGAGGTGATTATACAGATGCTCCAAAAATAATTGTTGATAAAACAAATTTCTTAAAAGTCAGCTTTTAAAGTTTTCGTCGGAACGTTTTCTAAGTAATTTCTATGTACTCCAGTTCTGCGTTGCTTGTATTGATGGCTTTATTTCGGTCAAAATCGACGAGTCCACAGTCCATTCGGTTTAGATTGATGTTTTTCTCTGCCGTGACTCTATTTATGCGATGGTTAGTACCACTGAGACGTCAAGACAAAATTGTCTGAGACTCCTTTGGTATCATCTGAAAGATTTGTGGCAGGATCTGCGGCTGGTGCGTCAACAGCTTCTGCAGCAGCAAGTAGGGCTCTTTCTGCAATCTCGTCTTCGATGGTACGCAAGCGCAAGTCCATGAATTCATCAGGGTGTTCAGCATTCCACTCTGCGAGGTAGTCGCGTTCAACGTAGGGTTGCTCTTTCTGTTTTTTGGCCTCCTTTTTTGCCTTTTTCTTCTGGCTTCGCTTTTCCCGAAACTTCCTTCTGAAATAGCAGGTCGGTATTTATTAATTTTCCAGTAAAGGAAGGACACATTATATGTATTTAAAACCAACAGTTTATGAAAAAACGTAATTTTAACAGACACCGAAAGGCACACAAATAAGTAATTTAAAGAATATATAAGGAATGGATTACACACTTACATTTGTTTCTCGATCCAATCCAACATCTTGAAAGGTGAATAAGATGTCTATAAAAATGGCGTAAATAGCACTGAAAAGTACTGTTTGTTAAAAACGTCAGTAAAATTGACGTAGGTAGCACTGAAAAGTACTGTTTACAAATAAATTGCAGCGGAAAACTCCTCTACAACAAAAAATCGCTTTAATCAAACGTATATTAATATCACTTGATCACAGCTTTAAAAGACGCAAGTTAGCAGTTCGAAAGATATAACATGAATGACGAAATATTTTTAAAACAATACATTTTACATGCGCAACAATGTTTGGGTAACAATGAAGTAGAAATTTCAATGCTCAGGAAACAATGGACTCCTCCACTATTATACTTAAAATAACTTTATTGTTTTAAGAAAAAAATGAGTGTATTTAATTGTATTTATTTCCATTCTTGTAAGTAGGAAGTTTGAAATTTATGCTGAATTCAGAATTAATGATATAATATGTATAATTTCAGTTCAATATTTGTTTTAATATTTCATATTTTTTAAGATTCATACGTCATTGAAACTCCCTTTCTAAATAATAAGGCTGTTTTTACTTTTTATACTTCTACGACACATATGATTTGCTTTACTTTACATTTCTAGTCCTTAAATTCCCTTTTCACTCAGTATATTTAACTCCTAAACAATTTCATTTATTTCGCGAATTCGATCCAAATAATGTCACTTTTTTTTGTATTTTTTTTTTCATAAAACATTTGGAAATAGGAAATTATTATTAAAAACAACATTTCTTCTTCAACAACTTCCAATCCCCTCATTCTCCAGGTAGTCGTCGACGATACCAGCTCTATGGGGACACGCATTGTCATCCATTAAAACGAAAGAAGGACCAACTGCTTCAGCGTACAATCTCACAGTGGGTTCTAGATCTTCATTCGGATACCGGACAGCTGTCGCAGAACCCCGTCTATAGATGTGTAGGTCGTTGCGATATCCCAACGAAATCCCGGCCCACACCATGTTGCTTCCACCTCGGAATGCGTGATGCTCGATGATGTTATGCGGCCGATTGCGTGTGACGTGTTCTCTCCAGACCCTTACACGTTTGTCATCTGGCTCCAGAGCAAATCTCGACTCAATCGTGAACATAACGATAGCCCAATCAGGCGCAGTTCAATTCACATGTTGTCGAAAGCACTTTAATCGTGCCCCTCTGGATTGGACGGATAGAGGAACACAAATTTGGGGTACCCGGTCGCATATTAACAACCTTCACTGGATTAGAAGACATGGAGGAAATTTTAGGCTCGCTGATTCGTTGTTTTCAATTTTAAGCCCGCTGATTCGTTGGTTTCTCACCCAGTGATCTATGACGTCACTCCCTCATAGTGCTCCACTGCGCATGCGTGAGAAGTATCCACATTTACTTGCAATATCGTGTAGTGCTCAGTTCGTTACAACATGTTTCACAGTTGAGATTTTATTAATGATTCGCAATCAACTGTTCTGAGCACCTTATTCAATAGACAGTGCACATTTTCAAGATTACGATTAACTTTTTTTTAATTCGAAAACATAGGTATGTATATGCAGTATTCTGTACCTGATAGTAGAAGTATCGTATATGCAAATATTTCGATTGTAGGGTATAGTAAGTGGAATTTAAACAATTGTAAGTGAGCAACCATTTATTTGACTTAAAAGCATCTATCTTTTTTAATGTTAAGAAAAAGCCATTTAAAATGACTTGTTCTCTATACTGTATAATTTTTCAAATGTCAGTTACGATAGTTTACCCCTGAGGTACAGAATTATAATTACATTTCACAGTTCATGGGCATTGAAAAATTTCGATTAACAGCAAATGCATCCATTTCTTGTGACAGTTACATTAGAATTACTATTATAGACATCGTTTTGTTGGGAATGTTATCGATAGTGCTGGGTATGTGTCATTTAATATAGGGAAATGTCAAGTTCTGCATATGGGTTACAGGAACAATGGAGCCGAGTACTGCCTGCAGGGAGTAAAGGTAAATTAGGGAGAAACAGTCAAGGATCTTGGGGTGATAATTCACAGGGATTTTAAAATGGGTCACCAATGTTCAGCTGCGGGTGAAAAGGCTATTGGGGTATATTAAAAAGACTGTAACTTCAAGGGATAAAGATATAATCTTGCCGTTATATAAGGGCTTAGTAAGATCACATCTAGAATATGCTGTACAGTTCTGGGCTCCATATATGAGAAAGGATATAGAATTAATTGAAAGGGTTCAGCACAGAGCTACAAAAATAATAAAGGGGATAGCAAATCTCGACTCTAAGGAACGTTTAAGCAAGCTAAACATGTATACACTGGAAAGAAGAAGAAGGAGGGGGGGATTTGATTCAGCTTTTTCAAGTTGGTAAAACAAGGGGACACAGAGGGCTTAAATTTCAATAAGCATAACAGAACAAGGGGCCATGGGTATAAATTGAATACGACACATTTTAATCGTGATTTAAGGGAAAACTACTACGTTGATAGGGTAATAGACTAATGGAACGCGTTACCAGAAAATATATTTAATTCAAAGGGAGCGTACGAATTTAAGATACGATTGGGTAGTCAGTGGGAATTGGGGAATTCATTAACAAAGGACCAACCTTGTTGGGCTTAAACCTGTAGCTGGTCGTCAATATTTGTATTTGTATTTGTTATCAAGCCTATGGTTCGAAATTACTAAACTCATTGTCTCTAATATTATAAAAGGAAGTGTTTGTTTGTTTGTTTCTTGTGATCAAAGTTCTGACGAATCTATGGAATTTACAGTAATGGGATTTGACACACAGGTAGTCCGAATTTTTTGCAATTTTAGGGCTGAGGCGAATTTAAAAATTCAATCGAGAACATTTTAAAATGAATTTAATGAAATTTAATCATTATTGAACGCAACAGCATAGAAGCAACACCTGCTGTCACAGATTCTAAATTTATTTTTTTCGTTTCCGTTTTGATTTTGCTCAGAGGAATGATTTTCCAGCCAGACGATAAAAACAAATAATCTTTTAACTGGAGTCACTTAGTTCTTTTTTTCTATCTCCTAGACCGCTAAAGATAGAGTAAAATTTCAACATATTTGAAATATGCGGAAAATTTCACTTTATATCGATACCTAAAAATATGATTTTCTCTAAATAAATAATTTTAAAATTAAATATATCTGTTATATTTTCGTAAGACAGATTGTGACGTCACCAAGACCTTTCTCTTTCCAAAAATAAACAGATTGCATCTTCTGCCCTTCGCGATAAAAAAAAAGAAACAGATAAAAATTTCCTGCCTTATTCCATTTGAGCGAATGTGGGCAAAAAAATAAAAAAACATATTGACTGGGATTGGAAAGTTCGTTTCCCTATAATCGGAATTGTTAAAGATAGATTAAAAATTTCAACGGATTTGAAATCTGCGGTAAATTTTACACCAGTTTACTACTTTACAACTCGGCGTTGCCCGTGGTGTTGGTTTGCGAAGTAATTTAAATACTTGAAACTTATTCTTTACGTAAAGTTAGTTGGCTTGTTTTTCTAATGCGGTTGCAGCACTTCAACACAAGATTTCAAACAAAGAATTCCAAATTGATAGATGATAGTTTATTGGTCAACACCAATTAGATTTAACGTGATAACGTGATAACGCCTTGCCAAAATGACGATAAACTATATCATAAGGTAACCCCCTATCTCTAATATATATCTTCATTGAATATATCTATATTGAATATATCTTCAAAGGATTTGAAACGTTGATTGTTTATATTTTAGATTGTTTTGATTTATTAATTTTAATTTAATTGTCTTTAAACATGCCTTCAAAATAAAATACAGTTACACCAAAAAATGAATATAAAGTGATTTAACATTTTAACTCACTAGAACGGTAAATCAATGAGAACCATGAACTTGTTTCATTGCAATGAGACGGTTTCATCAGGGGGTAATAGGAGACAATGACACCCGAAGTGTGTTGCTTATGTCCAGTTTATTCCGTTGTTTTGTTTTATTGCTGTCACTGCAGAAAACCCCGCTTTACACAGATAGGTTGTCGGAAATGGCTATAGGGATTTAAGTGCTGTGGTGGCAATCTCAGAGTATTCCATCATGACTTTAATCCAGAACACCGGCAGAGTTGTTGTCTCGAACGTAGTTTTAAGACCGCCTTCATTTCCAATCTCCAGCAGTTGATCTTCTTGCACAGACATGCTAGATTTGCCTGATTTGTTGACAAATGGGTTGTGGATCCATTCCTTACTAGTTCGTGGTTCTTTTGTAGTTGGGAAGTAGCGATCAAACTCTTTTAAAAGCAAAGACATATGATCGTGCACCAACTGGGTGAATGAATGTTTAGGCTCAGTCTCACCTAAAATCCCCGCTAATGTCTGAAACATGTCCAAAATGCCTCTGTTCACGCGCCGTCCCCACAACTTCAGTTTGGCTTTAAATGCAGCTACTTTGTATGCCAACTTGAAAACAGCTATCACATTTGTCAATATCGGAAAATAGAGACATACAGAATTCAGAAATCATAATTGAAGCTCTAGTAACAGAACAAATTTCAAGTTATGATTTACCGTCTCCTAATTTGAGTGAACCGCACAAACCCGAGAGAAATACACCACAGTAAATAAAATGGAAATAATTTAATGTTCCTTGGGCGGCCCGGTACCATTTGATCCACGGACCGGTACCGTCCGCGGCCCGGGGGTTGGGGACCACTGCCTTAGGGGATTGATCCCGAACCGTCGTCAATAGCCCGTTGTGCTGCTCTAGTACGACGTTAATTAAAAATTACCCAATTCTGAATTTTGAAAGCTTTTTTATCGTGGCTAAACATTCCCCCTGTAAATCATGATTGTTAACCGATAAAGAGATATAGTCCTTATGCAGGTACAATCGGTGATACGGCTAGGTAGGTAATCCAATTTACGTTGCACACTGGTGTAACATAACGGGCTATTGTCGACGCTTTTGGATTAATCCCGAAAGGAAATTTCCGTGGACAACACCTCGTAATTTTGAACCACGGTCAGATGACGAGTTCACCATGAGCTGGTATCCACTCTCTGAACTCCCATACCTCACCAACGTGAAGACATTTGAGGCCATGACAGATTTTACGTGCATCTGCCCCACGTTCATGATGGTCTATGAGTGTATGGAGTTTCGAACTCGCAACCCTCCGGTTGCTAATCCGTAACTCTATCAACTAGTCTAACCATGGCCTCCATGGTCGGTGATATATTTATTCTGAAAACCAACAATGGCCATGTACAAGCACCTCACTTTTCGCGACAATCTTGAGCATGAGACTTCTGTTAATATGGATTATCCATAATACTCCCGAACTAACAACCATTGCTCATCAATGGGACGCTCTTGGACAACATTTGTTACCCTCAACTCATGTCTTTCCTGAAATGGCTTTGAAATGCCTTTCGGGAAGAGTGGGAGGCCAAAAGACATTATAGCCATTAACCTTAACGCTGTGGTAGGTAGACAATTCTCCACGGTCGGTGATATATTTATTCTGAAAACCAGCAATAGCCATGTACAAGCACCTCACTTTTCGCGACTGAATCTTGAGCATGAGACTTCCGTTAATATGGATTGTCCATAATACTCCCGAACTAACAACCATTGCGCATCAATGGGACGCTCTTGGACAACATTTGTTACCCTCAACTCATGTCTTTCCTGAAATGGCTTTGAAATGCCTTTCGGGAAGAGTGGGAGGCCAAAAGACATTATAGCCATTAACCTTAACGCTGTGGTAGGTAGACAATTCTCCACGGTCGGTGATATATTTATTCTGAAAACCAGCAATAGCCATGTACAAGCACCTCACTTTTCGCGACTGAATCTTGAGCATGAGACTTCCGTTAATATGGATTGTCCATAATACTCCCGAACTAACAACCATTGCGCATCAATGGGACGCTCTTGGACAACATTTGTTACCCTCAACTCATGTCTTTCCTGAAATGGCTTTGAAATGCCTTTCGGAAAGAGTGGGAGGTCAAAAGACATTATAGCCATTAATCTTAACGCTGTGGCAGGTAGACAATTATTACCACTGCAATTAAGTTTACACCGGCGGCATGGTATAGCTCTGTGTACTGTGGATATTAGATCTCTTTTAAGTGACCGCTTTCACCGATCACCATTTACGAGCTGTCACCGACTGACCTTCTAGAGGACCCCTTCTTTTGTTCGGTACCCTGCCCTGTAGACCGTAAAGCTGTGAACGCTTTGGGGGAAGGCAGAAGGTCGCTCTGGTGATATACGCCACACAATACGATGAAAGGAAAGTGTCACTTGCTATTGCCAACTCAAGGCTGTATCGCTCAAGTTAGGTAATTAATTTGGTAATTTTTTAGTTAACGTCGTACTAGAGCAACACAACGGGCTATTGACGACGGTCCGGGATCAGTCCCTTAAGGGAAAGATCCGAGGACAACACCTCGTAATTTTGAACCACGGTCAGATGACGAAGCCGCTCAAGTTAGGTAATTAGGTAAGTGGGGATTGAACATGCATGAGAAAGAGCCGTTCCTGGAGACAATTGAAAAAAATCTAGTACTATCTAAAAAATCTAGTGGTTGAGTACGTAACATTTAAGTAGGTCATACATCGCTGTGCGGGGAAACCACACACACTATATATGGAGTAATTTTTTTCCTGTTTAATTTGTATGTATTTATTTATTATTGTTCCTTTCGAGTCTCAGCTATGGTATATATGACATATGTATGTGTAATATGCATATATGAGATGTAATAAAGGTTTTTCACCAAATTTCATTCATTTTCGGTGAATAGTTTTTCTGATAACGATTTTTCCATTTTTTTCCCTTTGTTTATGGAAATTAATGTACACTGCTGTTTGTAAAAAATGCACAACCATGAAGTAATTATCCAAATGAAATGAAATTTGCAGCAAATGTCAATTATACGATGTTATGCAAAGTAGTACAGTTTCAGAGCCACCACGCATGCGTGGTGTGAGCGGCTCCCTCTGAACTGATGCTAAAAGCGTATAAATAGAGTGCTGTAGCGGGACGTTGAAAATAGTGCATGGTTATTTTTTAGTGGCGAACGTTTAGTGAGACCTAAGTATTCCTCCACGACGACATAGGATGAAATTTCAACAACTTACGGAGTTTGAACGGGTAAGAATCATCGGCCTTGGTAAAGGAGGATTTTCCTATCGCACAATAGCAGCTCGTGTACAGAGGAACAGTTCTACGGTGATGCGAGTTTGGGAAACCATCTTCTTTCCGTGGTTTGTAAATCCCTTGCCGAAAGAAAGGGTCGTATGAATGGGAATATCTAGAATGTTTAGAGTTCCGAGAACTTTTCTATCATATTTATGACAGAAAATGAAATCCTTTAAGAAAATTGAAAATATTCTTCGTCTGTTTTACATGTTTTACTGGTTTATTTGTTGCCTTTCTGGCTTTTTCCGAAAAGCTAAATAAAGTTTTGTGGTACAACGTGTTTCTTGTACCTATTACAGAAGTAACTTCCCTTCCATTATCTACCGAGCAAGAGCATTGAATGACCGAAAGTAAAACCATCTTCTTTCGGTGGTTTGAAAATCCCTTGTAGAAAGAAATCGTCGTATGAATGGGAATACCTAGAATGTTTAGAGTTCATAGCACTTTTTTACCATTTTTATGACAGAAAATGAAATCTCTTTAAGACAGTTACAAAAATCTCTCGTCTCGTTTATTTGTTGCCAAACAAGCTTTTTCTGTAAAGCTAAATAAAGTTTTGTGGTACAACGTGTTTCTTGTACCTATTACAGAAGTAACTTCCCTTCCATTATCTGCCGAGCGAGAGAATTGAATAACCGAAAGTAAAACCATCTTCTTTCATTAATTTTTAAAGCCCTTGCAGAAAGAAAGCGTCGTATGAATAGGAACTTATCTACCATATTTATGACATAAAATAAAACCCTTTAAGACAATTACAGAACGTGTAAACTCAAGATCATCAAACACAAAATCAAGAAAATGGTTTCTGAAATTGAATTTTTAAAAGTTTATCCAGACACAGGTGTCGAAAGAGAATATTTTTGGATTTGAAGTAATAAATCAATTTCAATCATAATTTACAAAACGCATATCAAGAAACGATAAGTACATCATTAATCACTGATGGAAAATAATTTAATTAGTTTACTTGCTTATTCGAAAATTATTTTTTATTTTACTATAGAATATATTCTTATTGGAAAAGTATATTCCATCTTAAAGTACTCAAAGTATAAGCATAAAAAATAAGAGTTTAAAAGAGGACAACAAAATTACTCAAATATAAGACAAAGAAAAAAGCATATTTACGTTTAAGCTGACAAAGGATTTTAAAAGGCGTACAGATACTTTTATTATGGTAATTCAGTCTACCGTGACTGGGGAAATTTTTTTGTTCTGAAATCAATTCTTCTAATTATAAAAATTCGAATGATGACTGAACAACACGAGGTTCGCGGCCCTCATGCAAAGTGCCATATTATTTTTGAGGCCCGCAAAGTCACAAAAAAATCACGAGAAAAATGAAAAAAATAGAAACAGAAATAAAATGACAGAAAAAAATGCGATTAGAACTACTGCACCAAATCACCTATTGAAACTGATTCTAAGATAAAAATCCTGTTTCGTAACGTAAAAAAATGAGCAATTTCTAATTTTCATAGTTATTATCTATATGAGTGGATTTTCAGTGTATAGAGAAACTAGATGAACAACGGACTTATTTTTACCCAAATGCTCTCGCATTATGCATAGCTTATTAGCCTAAAACATAGTTTACCGCCATTTTAGTACTGGCTTTAAGGATTGTTACTTTTCAAACTCTATTTAGAATATAGTTAAAAGTGCTAAAAACTTACACATCAGTGGTTATTGAAGTAGATGTATAGTGCAGCGAAGGTGAGAATGCACGTGACCTTGGAGAAGTCCATTTGTATAGAGGTGGATATGCTCGCAGGGAAAGAGCTTCCGTACTCTAAATCATGTACGATAATCGTCATTGGTCATTACTTCTTATGTCATTCAAATCATTGTTATTGCTTTGGGATCCAACGTTTAAGTAGTCAGAAAACACGCTTAAGAAGTCCATAGTAGGAGCGCATTATTTGCGTTTAACCTGAGAATTAACCCTTAATTTAATCAATAGCCTCGACCGAAACCACGTGACTTAAGTGACAATATCGACGGAGCCGAACTATTATAATTAAGTAGATTGTTGAATTAATATCGTACTGGAGCAACGCAACGGGTTATTGGTGACGGTCCGGATCAATCCTGAATGGAAAGATCCGAGAACAACTTTGAACATATTAGAAGTCGCAAAGTAAACAAACATCACTGATAGTAATTTATATAAGATGAGTAAAATTCACAAGATTTTTTTAAACAATTTATACGTGGCCCGGGGGGGAATGTTCTCTTTCAAAATGGCACTAAGAGTGAATTAGAATAGACATGTCTGCTCAACAACGAAGGTCAAGTAATAGGTACCCCATATACATATGATCTATATGTATTCGTCAAGATATCCCATAATATCTGTAGTAAATGCTAATTTCCACAGCCATCATTGTTGTGGGCATTTCTTCTCATTTAGAAAATTTTCGATTATTTATCTGAGTTTAAAAACTTTGAATAAAACTTTTCGATTGCTGAGCCATAAAACTGCTGAAAGGTAGGGCAAGTCAGTATATTCGGCTTCGATCTCTAATAAAAAATCACACAACTGGTTCAATAACACATGACAGATTGAGGTGTTTCCCAAGGAGCCTCCTGGTAAATAATACAATGAATTACCAGAAGTTTTGAACATTTAGCTTCTTCATGAGCCTTAAATTTTGTCCAACTAATCCTTTCCCTGTTCCACGCATATTTTTACCACCATTAGTTGTGACACATTTTAACCCATTTTATCCCAATTTATTTATTTGATTCAAATTTGAGAATAATCATATTTTCTAAGGTTAATTAACCTAAATAAAAAAAAAATTGAAAATTGAAAAAAAATTGTATTTTATATAAGAAATTTTATCCGTCCTCTAAATAGGACACTGGGATAAAGAGGATGAAATTTGCACTTGCATGTTTTAGTGTTCTCTTCATTAGAGAAAAGCAATTTCCGTCTACAAAGTTTTACTTTATCCGAATAATACTTACTTACATGAGAGTTCAATTTTCAGTTGAATTTCACTATAATCTTGGTGGAAAGACCCAAATCAGTCCTGAGAAAGTGTTTTGTCGCATTTCCCACAGTATGTTTTGGGTTTTCCTTTGCAGAACTATCTTTGACAACGACGCTGTTTTTTTTCCCCTCTTTAGTATAAAACGGCCAATACCATATTTATAGATGTCTTCTTTTACACTAGAAGGTACAGAAGATATCCTGGGTCTACCTCTTGTTCTGATCAGTCTTTTTGAGATTAAGTGTTCTTTTAGCTCTTCGGAACTCCTTCAAGTTTAGGTCATCACTTTTGTTGACAGCTTTGTGGATTATCCATGCATTTACCACTGCCATGTCCAGTGTACGAATGAAAAGTGGCCAGTACCACTTTTTTCCACGAAGTTTAATTGCATGTAGTACAGCCAACCAGTCGTGGTGATCAACACCGTCCATATGTTTGTTGTACGAATTTATCAGACTAGACATCTTGAAGTAAACTTTATCTTTATGTCCTTTCACTTGCTCTTCACATCAAAGAATGGTTCTAAAGTGCTGGTCAAAAGTTCAGTGACAGTACTATTGTCATTCTTTCTCACCAGGAAAATCTCGGAATACTTGTCAAATGCAAAATCAGACGTGCCTCTTTCTTCAGCATAAACTTAGATTCTTCTAAAGGACACTCATGGGTTTATCCGCTTTTCTCGTATGGTTCTGTGACGCTATAACCCTGTTCACCAAGACATGGTCAAAAGATCAAAGCTGGTAAAATAAAGTTATCAAAATATAAAGTGTTGCTTCAAGATATCACAATATTCTCTGTCAGGTTCATCACAACACGGGAACCAAGAGGAGTGAGTATCATTTCTTGTATCATATTTCTTTACCGCAGTAGAGGGAAAACTTGTATCAATATCATTTGCTTCCACAGAAAGCTCAGAGTTTATATCCTAAACATATTGGCTAGCCTCGGATAAACTGTTTCAGACTATTCCTAAACTATTATCTAAACTATATTGAAGCTATTTAATAATTCCAATGCTTCGTCTAATTTCAGAAACCTTTGAATTGACATGACTCAGCAGGGGTATAATGCTAGGGAGGGAAAAAGTTATTTTACTTTCAGTTATAAGGTTAGAAAAACGAGTTGATTTAAGCTTATCTTCCCGCTGTCCTATTTAGAGGACAATTTAAAAATCATGCGCTACAACTTAAATAATTACAATAAAGCTTTAATTAACTAACGGGATCATAAAAAAGAGTTGTCTCACATAAAAAAGGTCCATCCAAGTGTCCAAAGTAAACCGAAAAGGAATTCTGCAACCGCTAAAGAAGATACAAACTACGTCAACTAATTCTGGTAATAAACAAAATTTCCAGCTGGAGGTGCCATACTTTGCGACACATGCTAGCAGAAGCTTATATATACCACAACATGTTCCAGCGGATAAAATCTTCCCAAACACCAAATACTGATTTCCATATGTTATTTTCCAGATGTCCTTTAAATAGGATAATGGGATAAAACGGGTTAACTGATTCAATTGCAAAGTATACTTGTGTTAGCGTCTTCTAGACTTCCTTAAAGATATCTTTGTAGTAATTCCATGCAGACTATCCATAGAAGCTCAGTTACCTCAAACTCAGTATTGACCCCTTCGAATAGGTGTTGATGAATGATAGAGAACCTGTCCCCGAAGGGACCTCAATCTACAGTATTGACAGTATAGCACTTGATAAGTGGGCCTGCTTTGGTATTTGGTAATCCCAATAAATTGGTAGACCTTCGAATTAACGGCAGAAATTGGGCAGTATCAGTAATGTCTGTCGACTCATCAAGGGAAAACGAAAACCACTTGAAATTTTTGCCTTGTCTTTTAATTGACTCTTGATGTGACTCCCTATGGCCTGACCTCTTCTAACAGCTGTTCTCACTGAAAGACTGACCTATTGAAACATATCCATTTTCTCTGGACACATTTCTTCGGCTGTCACAAGCAAACATGATTTCATTAATTCACCATTTTTACGCCCACGGCAAACGATAGAATGCGAATATGCCACGCCAGTAGCGGCCCCGTACTGTCATTATTCTCAACTTCTCAACTCGACTATCGGCCGTTGTGTTATAGCGCGTAAATTGATTTGGTTTTAATTATTTCATGTAAAAAACAATATTAACCCGCGGGCCGGAAATTAAAACAGGGGGTGGGTCGTAGCTTTCCGACCCCTGCGTTAGAGCTTAGAGAAAGAAGGGTAGAAAAAAGACTTCAATCTTAGAATAAATCTAGTTAATTTTCAGACCATACACGAGAGTAGTTATTCCTCTTTTAGACTGCAATTCTGTTTATGACTTCTCATAATTCTTCAGTTTTTTCCAACTGTTTATTGAAATGCCAAAAAGCTCGGAAATTAATTCCGCGTTTTTAGCAAAACAAGAAATTTGTCGAATGTTATGTAATGAATACAAATGGAAGAAATAGAAATACTTGTTCATTACATATTTCCGATTTCTACGTGGTGCGTGTTGTCCCTCCTTCAGACACAGGCATCAGTTATTTTTGAAAACTGTTTCCAGTAGATGGCAGCACTATCGGTGTACAAGGGCGTACATAGGTTAGTCTCAAACGCGAGGTGCCATATAATTCTCCTAATTAACGTGTTCTTTCGTCTTTTTGTTTCTTTCTGACATGGCACGTTTCATGTTTTTCATGATATTTTAACTGACTTAACCTTGTTCATCCAAAGGGGAAAACTCTTCAGACAAATTATCTCTAGAACAGTCTTGAACACCCATTCCATTGCACTGCTAAATACATCATCGTGTGAGTATGTAAAATGTCCCCTGACCACGTGCTATTTGATACATTATTTGTTTTATGTTACATGCTTTCATGCTGAATTGCTTTTGTGGAGTATTTCCTATAGCTTTGAGTTATCAGAATTCAAACTAACCGAATATTTCTTTGGGCGATGTATCCAGTTCTCTTATTCTTCCTGATGCCATTTTTGGAATTTTCCCCAGGTGTTGAAGAATTTAAGCATAAAATTAATATATGTATTTGATACGTATTTGGGAGAAAATTAGAATTTTACACAAGAAATAGTTATATTTCTGGGAAAATAATTGTTTGTCAAAGAAGATTGGTTACCTCTACGATACGGCATCCGGAAATATTATCTCAATATATTAACTATCTTTCTATTTAAAGAGCTCACGCCATACAACAGAAATTATTGAAAACACCGTTTTATTACAAATTCGTTTAGATGAGTTTTATATTATGCTTATTTTTAATGACTCTTGCCCAATTCTTAAAATCTTGTTCTTTCGAATTAGTCTCAAATATTAAGAAGTGCCAAAAGCACTGATTTCTAATGTTTTCCTAGTTTTCTTCGGGTTTGGTTCGTTTACGACGTCTTCAGAGAGAGGTTTTCAGTGTTGCACACACAGTCGTTCATAACTTTCATGATCTGAAAGGTTACCTCTTCTTCCTATGACTTCTTTAGGTTCAGACGTTTCAAACAGCCGCCATCTTGTACACCGCCTCGATCTTTATCGTCTCCGGCGTCTGTATTAAATTAAACACACCTCTAAATGAGGAGACGATTCCTCGATGGTTATCCAATTTTGGATACTTTGACTAACCCTCAAGAACCTGAAAATGCAGTACACTCATTAACCTTTAGACTACGCACAATGTGTCATTTTTGATTCCAGGTGGACAAAATTCAATTTTCTTAGTGTCGCAGATTGTCAAAAAGACATCATATCTTAAAAGTAGTATGTCCCCTTTACATGACCACGGTTTTATTTTTATAGATAATTCCTCCTAATAGGATGTACAGTGGTCTAAAGTCGAACTTTCTGCGTTGGTTGCAAAACCAATCTGGCGAAGGCGTCGTATTAGTGCTTTGAGGAAAACTGAAAAGTATAGGTCCTATATTTTCTTTAGCGCTATTGAGTAGATACTATCATTAACTTCTGTTCATCGAGGTATGGTTACGTGCTTTTAGTTTCTTGGGTACTAGTTCATTAATTTGCAAGATCCTTTTGAATTTATAGCTAATTAGCGTCTTAAGCAACTGCTGATTTCAAATTTCAACTAGACTTTTAACACATTATGTCACCGTATATCACCAAAACATTACATATGCATTATAGCCTGACTCATTTGACGTGCGAAGAGCAAAACATTTCTTCCGAAAGTCTGAGGAAATGACGGATAGCGCTTAAATTTCATAACGACTATGGAATTTTTTCGTCAGTCCATCTTTGACATTTGGGTGATAAATTCAAACAAATGAAAATCGATGCTATTTTAACTTATATTTCTCAGGAAATGGTTGAGTATTTGTTACCAAATACTGTTTTGAATGTTTTAGATACAGTTAAATAAAAAGTTTCGAATTACCTGCCAAAGAATTGAGCAAAAGAGGAGTAAAATGAACGGGCACAAAGAACTATTCCTCAAAAATAATTCTTCTTTACTTCAAAGAAATCTTACTTTTTCTCACACTGTGATTCAAGATCTACCAAATAATTCACAAGGAAGTTTGTAAAATAGACCTAGAAGGCTTCAAAAATATTTTTAATCCTGTATTACCAAGATATAGAAAACGAAATTCGTAACCTTGTAGAGACAACTACTCATAAAAAATTGTCAATGACCACTGAAGTAAAATTCGAAAATCAGGTGTACACTATTCTACTTCAAATCGTCAGAGATCTCTTTGCTGCTTTTCTGAAAGAGGTACAATAATGAAAACTATCCGTGTCTAAGTAAAACCTCAGAAAAAGTATCTGAAAAGCATGTGCTTGGGCTAAGAGTTGATATTAATATTTCTAGCACCAATATAAAATTACATAAACAACGTAAAGAACATTAACTCTAATTTGTATACTCCGTATAACACAAAAATGAGCTAAACGGTTGTTACTCTTCTGAGATGATTATCACGGAAACTTCAGATGTACCCCAACTCACAACTAGTCACTTATCAACTGCTCTGTTAAACGGTTACGTACAATTTATGAACAATCCTTCATTCTGATTTTGTCGAAAGATAATATCAGAAATACAATTATAATAAAAGGCTGTAATGGCGCTGAACAGGAAAATTTTCCAGCAATTGTTTTCAGAAAAATATCACTATAAACAAAGTGTGTTTAGTATTTCTTGGGTGCATTTGCTTGCAAAGTAAAGAATTCAAAGTAAAATCTCAACTAGACCTGGTCGTTCCATCAAATTTCTTTTTGCCAAATAATTAGTAGATTTAACTTCAAGGGAATAATGGGCAAGGTACTGTAAAGTTGACTTTGTTGTTTTGATAGATGTGATCTAGTATCAAACAGGGAATACTAACGATAGAAACACCGCTCGTAGATTTTGCTAGAAATGCTGATAAGTCTGCTTAAAAAACCATTATTATTGTTATCAAGCTCTACCAAGTCATATTATAATGTTTAAATTCCGATTTCCAGATAAACTGATAAGTTTTCTGAGCACGAAACAAGCGCAAGATGTAGTGAAAGGTGTCGTATCTTGAGACAGATCTCCAGCAGATGACTCTGTGTCATGAGATTTTTCAGGAAATCGGTAAAAATCACCTGCATTCAAAACCAATGAGACGGCTGTCGAATACCATCTGCGCGGTCCGGCCAGATGAAAGGGGCTTAAAAATTTTAGAAACCATAGAATCCAAGGAAGCACGTGTTATAGATACAAAGCAAGGAATAAAAAAAAATATTAGTTTGCTACGAAATAATTCCGCGTGAAAAAAAGAAGGCATTGTGTCGTCAGACGAATTTGTTACATTTCATGAAACCATCGATATCGAAATAACTTTTTTATGTTGCACATTAATTTTTTAACATTTTGTTTTTTAATATGTATAAAAAGAACTACAATTTCATTAAACACTTTTCTTCTAAACTAGCGTTTTTGTTAATCCTTGGTCTCAATTGAACAAAATGTATATGCCCCGACTTAAGCAAATTCGACTTACGTGGTTTTCCATCGCTCCCACCTATTGTGTAACTTCAGGGTATTAGTGTATTTGTAAGCCCAGACTGTTAGATCAAAAGACAAAATAAATTGTTGTACCTTGGGATGTCCTAAGCTAAAACTGATTACCTCCAACCCTAAAAAAATTTAATTATAACCAGTGAAAATACAAGAATTAAAATTGAAAAATCCAAAATATTTACTTCGAGAGGACGTATTTCAATTAGTTGTTTAGCAAACACAGCAAACACCTGTGGAGTGCCAATCTTTGTGAGAAGGTTCTCTGGTGGCAAATGGTAAACTACAATGTGATATTTTGCTACTTATTACTACTAACTGCCCCAAGGTACGACACCTTCCCCTATATACCTCCGAAAGTATCCTTGATTCCCAATTCCCTTAAACTATACATAAAATACTGGTCCATGGAAATATTATTTCACTTCTTGTATTCTTCCAATTGGTAATTGGTCCGCTTCTTAAAAGCGCGAGACAAGAAATGAACATAGTAGGCGATACGAGAAATATTTGCTATAAAAATGTCAAGAACTAATACGAATTGATTAGCCATTACCACAGATCCACTAATTGTAAGTTTACGAGCAAGGTCTAAAACTAAACGCAGCCAAATGTTTTCAAAAAGGTTGAATTTTTTTAAGAACTTTCCCAGTTGATATTCCAAGTATATAATCTTGTAATATTTTTCAGATATTTTCCCCTTAAGTTTTTGAATTATACCTTATTTTTAAATGGAACTGTAATGGCAATATCTGACCATTGTTCAGGTGTATATTAATATAAAATGGCAAAATATATACGCTTAATAATTGATCGAAGTATATTTAATATATGGAGCAAAGTTGACAAATTTCTTTAAATTTAGCATATTTCTGCATCCAAATAGTAACTAAAACCGTTAAATATACATCAAATCAGTATTTTATAACTCACTATCTTTTATAATCACTCAAAACCAGTGTATTTTTAATGCAAAAATTTTGTCCACCTAGATTGCGCAAATGTGCTACGGCCGGTACAACCAGTTGTATCCTGATCGCGCCAAGAATGAATCTAGACTATGGCGCCGGTACAGCCAGCTGTATCCTGATCGCGCCAATAATTAATCTAGACTACGGCCTGTATAGCAGTTGTACCTCAATCGCGTCAAGAATGAATTTAGACTACGGCTGGTACAATAGCTGTACCTTGAAAGTTACAAGAATCGTGCCACTAAAGAATCGCGTCAGTTATATCTATAGCCGTAGTCAAAGGGTTAATTTCTTCAACACAGTAACATCAGATGGAAAAGACTTACTCTCCAGAGTTGACAAAAATACAAAAGTTTAGTTGTTTTTTACCTGGAATAGCACATTGTTTACTCTGTGGCACATCTACTGAAGTCAATTTCTTTTTAAAGCAATTTTATAGTTTTGGTAATTTAATTGGTTGATACTTTGAGACTGTAATTTTTACTTACTTTTGTGTATTTTGAAAGATCAAAGAGTCTGAATATGGCACATATTAAGACATCTTACCATAATCCTCAGCAATACACCTGTGTTTTAAGAAACAGATTACCAACGGATGTGGCTTTTATTCCATGGATATTCCTATAGTCATATCGTAAGTAAGTAAACATATAAACAGTAACATATTGAAGCAAATTTCTTCTTACTTTTTAAGAGAAAAAGCAAACTCAGAAAAAGTTTGCGCTGTGGAGAGGCTTCTCAAATAAATCCACAAATGACTTTGCGAAGCAAACTAACACCACGGGCAACCCTCATTGTCAATTGCGGCCAAATTCGAATTGCGAAGAGATCCAATCGGCGTGACGTCACAATCTCGTGCAAAAATATAAATATTCAATTGAAAATTATTTATTTAAAGATAAGTTTCTATCTGGTGTAAAATTTTCTTCAGATTTTAAATCCGTAGAAATTTTGAATCAATCTTTACAAAAAAAAGAACTAAACAATGCTACTCAACAAAATTTTTTATTTGTTTTGCTCTCCTTCGCTGGAATTGTTTAAGCTCAGAAAATGGAATCTGTGATTCGAATTGGGAAAAAAATATACAAATTAAAAATTATTTATTTAAAGAAAATCATATTTTTAGATATCGATCTAATGTGAAATTTTCCACACGTTTCAAAACCGTTGAAATTTTTGCTCCATCTTTGACGATCTAGGCGATAGAAAAAATAACTACATAAATCCAGTTAAAACTTTATTTGGTTTTTTTTCGTCTGCTGAAAAATCGCACCTGCGCAAAATGAAATGGAAACGGAAAAATTAATTTAGAATATGTCATCTCTTTATGGTAGTGCCATTTTAAGGAAAACAATAATAATTAAATTCCATAACATTCGTTTAAAAGTGTTCTAGATTAAATTTTAAAATTAAGCTTCAGCACAAAAATCGCAAAAAATTCGGACGATCTGTGTGCCAAGTCTCATTATTGTAAGGGTCATAGATTCGTAAGTACAGTACATACAGACAAGCAGACAAACACTTCCTTTTACAAAAGTAGAGACTCAATCAGTTTAGCTCTTTTTCTGACTCTGTATTGATTCAAAATCTAATATGTTTCCTAGTCGTTAGTTTATTGAAATATGTATTCGTAAAAAAGATTATTTTTTAAGAAAAGAATAAATAGTAAAATTCTCTCTCCTACTAGTTACAATGCAAAAGTATTTATTTGAAAGTATTTACAGCTATGTAACAATTAAAAGCAAATTTACACCATTAAATTGATATTTAATTACATAAATTTGTTGTTAATTGTCACATAGCTGGTCATCCTTAAATTATGTACTGCTAATTGACTTGAATTGATTAATGGGTAGATTAACTTAATCCTGGAAGAAAACACTGAACTCTTAAGCTCGGAAAACATAATCAATGTTTCAATTAGTGTATTTCATGCTTATGCATTTTCGCATCACATAGAAATTTATGTTTACTAATCCCCCATTTCTAAATCCATCTGTGACAAATATTCTTGTAAAATATCAGGAGTAATTACATATTAAACCTTTTTAAGATAAAGTATCATTAAAAAACTTTCAAGAGTAAAATTTTGTTTAACATTATACTTAGGTCACATAATGTTTGGGAGCGATTTTTATTGTATCCATCACAGCCATTTAAACAAACCAATCAGTTAATATAGATTTTATTTTAGAATATTTGACAATGGTTTCATTTTTAAATTTTTAAGACTTAATGTTTTTTATTTTTTATTTACTTCGTTTAATAGCTATTAAATAAAGTGAATCATTATGCCCATGGACTTCAAACGTTTTTCAGAAAATATAAATACTTTTCAATAAGTTTTGGATCGATGGAGCAAGGATCATATTTGGCCAAGCTGCGCCAAACACAAGACAATGTTTAGTAAAAAAATGCCGATAAAAGAACAAAGGGGATGGGAGACTTGAGTAATGAGATTAAAGCAGAAGAGGGGTATCTGGAAGCCTGATCCTCGTGTTTACTAACAACAGTAAACTCCATGGAAGAAGGAAAGATCATTGGAATACCTCGGGTCAGTGAAGCCACATGCCTCATACCTAAAGGATATATCTGGAAGCCTGATCCTCGTGTTTACTAACAACAGTAAACTCCATGGAAGAAGGAAAGATCATTGGAGTACCTTGGGCCAGTGAGGCCACATGCCTCATACCTAAAGGATATATCTGGAAGCCTGATCCTCGTGTTTACTATCAACAGTAAACTCCATGGAAGAAGGAAAGATCATTGGAGTACCTCGGGCCAGTGAAGCCACATGCCTCATACCTAAAGGATATATCTGGAAGCCTGATCCTCGTGTTTACTATCAACAGTAAACTCCATGGAAGAAGGAAAGATCATTGGAGTACCTCGGGCCAGTGAAGTCACATGCCTCATACCTAAAAGATATATGCCCCTGAGGGCGCGTCATTGCCTGAATCTATGCATATTATCGATGTAATGACAATATTATAGTCGCAGTTTACTCTGGAGGTTTGTAAGGAGATGGCACTAATCCTATATCTAATACGAATCGGCGTTCGACAAGAATGAGTTCGGTTACATTTGTGACGTGTTATCGTTTATGGTATATGAGTGACATGAATCCAGTTAGTTCGAAGCTTTTAGGTTTGCTAAATGAAGAATTTCTCAGTGAAAAAATCACATTGTTTCAACACTCGTTACCAATCATTAAATGCTAATAAGATACCGACTTCGTCCAAGTCGATGGGCCGCTGTAGCCCAGTTGGAATAGTAACGGATTAGTAAACGGAGGATTGAGAGTTCGAAACTCCGGCCAACCAAATACCATCGTATACGCCGGGACTGGTAGATGTTAAACCAGTCGTGGACTCGTATGTCTTAACCTTGGCTTGGTGTGGCAGTTTGGAGAATGAGGTGCCAGTTCAGGTGTTATTCTCGTGATCTGACCGGGGTTCAAAATTACGATTCGTTCTTCTTGGCTCTTTCCCTTCGGAATTGATCCCGAGCCATCGCCAATATCCCGTTGTGTTGTTTCAGTGCAAAGTTAATTAACTAACTATCTTGTCCAAGTCCAATGTATTTGCTGATCTTTCAGAACCCCAAGAATTGCCACCACTATTCCCTAAGTGAAATTGTGGAAGTTTGGAGAGTGGCTCAGATGTTGTCTCGTCATCTGACCGTGGTTCAAAATTACGTTGCGATACACAGAGTGGCTTAGGCTGGGAATAGTTGTAGTAACTAGTTGAATTCCATAAGTGAAATATTGATCTCGTCGAGATAGCCATTTATTCAGATAAGGTGCTTGCGTAATGGAGGAAAGTATGGTATAGTTGGTCAAATGATATGTTCATACCCAATAATTCTCGATACCATGACTTGGAGCAACGTGAGTTCAACTTGAAGTACATATCTACACTGCCCTCTGGGCAACACTTGTATAGGTTTAACCTTTATGACAAACATCGATGTAAGTACTTAACTATATTACCCACACTTACTTACCCACAGTTGATGTGCCTGGGGCTTGACAGAAAGGACATTTTTTTAAACCCTGTACTGGTCTATGACTTTATTGTAGTCTTCGGTCTTTTGGACCTGGATTAGCCTGCGGCTAGATCAGGTGGAATAAGTAAAAAAAAACTTAACTATACGTATTTCGCTTCTCTTATCATCTGTCAAGAATAAATAAAATTATACTCAACTTATAACCACAAAGACATTTACATCTTACTATTAACACATCCACTAATAACAAGCTCGAGTGTAAAGGTTGTCAAATATCAATTTGATTTCTATGCCAAGCTACGTTGCTACTTCCAACAGGGACTGTTCTCAGGGGCACATCTCCTTCGAGTGTGTACTGGCTTCACTAACGCGAGGTACTCTGGTGATCTTTTCTTTTTCCATGGGGTTTACGGTCTTTACAAAACACGATGTTGCGTTCCCAGGATATACGAGCTATCTTTTTTTGCTTTCATTCCATTATTCTATTCCCCGGTCCCTCTTGTTTTTCCATTCTTGACATTTTTTTGCTTCAAGTCGCCTGTCCTGTGTTTAGCGCAGCTTGACCAAATATGACCCCTGTGCCATAAAATCCCCAACCAATCAACTTAACAGGGACAATCACCAACATCCATGCTTCTTACAAACCGAGATTCAAACTCGGGACATTCTGTTTGGGTGACAGAGAAACTATTATCTCTACACTAGTTAGGTGGCACTTTAACATACGTAAATCATTATTTTTATTATTTACGTAATATACATTATATGGACAAAAGTATTTGAACACTTTAGAAATTCGGAGGAGGATCCATCTTAGTGTGGGCTTGTTTTTCCTGGTTATAGTACTCGGCCCATTGTTTTATGTACCTGGTGCCATGAACGCTGACGTGTACCTCGACGTTCTGGATAATTCGGCCTTGCCTACACTATGTCAATACTACGGCGATGATGGTTGTTTCTTCCAACAGGATCGAGCTCCATGTCATACTGTAAAACATTTGCTGGACTGGTTTCCTGAAAATGAGGTGAATTTGCTTGACTGGCCTGTTCAAAGCCCCGATCTCAATCCGATCGAGCACTTGTGGGGCAGACTGGAGCGAAGTATAATGACACCGCCGCTCATGCCCATCAAACAACATTCTCTTCTCGCAACATAGCAAGAGGTATGGCGATCAATTCCTTCCCAGTCTTATAGAGAAGTTGTGGAAGGTATGCCTCGACGTGTTGCAGCTGTAATACAAGCTAAAGAAGGGCCTAACCGTTATTGAATAGAATTATAAATCACTGTTTCTGAAAAACAGTGTCCAAATACTTTTGTCCATATAGTGTATATTGTGTATGCGTTATAGATCCATGTAATAAATCTTGCGTTTTACCGTGCAGTGTGCTGCATATATTGTAACGTATGCCAGAGCCTATCTTCTTCAACAGATAATCTCACAACTTCCTCAAATCATTGGCCTCGACGTGTTTTAGCTGTAATACAAGCTAAAGGAGGGCCTAACCGTTATTGAATAGAATTATGAATCACTGTTTCTGAAAAAACTAGTGTCCAAACACTTTGGTCCATATAGTGTATATTGTGTATGCCTTTTGATCCATGCAATAAATCTTGCGTTTTACCGTGCAGTGTGTTACATATATTGTAACGTATGCCAGAGCCTATCTTCTTCAACAGATAATCTCACAAATTCCTCAAATCATTGTCCTCGTTTGGCAGAAGAAAAAAAACTCTTTAGTCGAACAAAAAACACTCCTCATTGCACCAATCAAACACAGTTGGGAGGACAGTCCTCGGGCGTGCTGTTCTTCCCCCGTCGCCTCATCTCAAGTGCAAAGCCAGGCAAATATCCCAGTTTGATCTCATTACGCCAACCGGCGACAGAGCGCTCATTCGGAGACCACAAGACAAAAGTAAAATATCCCCACATCCTGACAGGCTTAGAGGGGAAAAGAAACAAGGGAGCCAATAAAAAAGGCCAGACAGGAACCGAACGGGTGTCACAAAATCAATGGCCACTATGAAAACACACGTGTCGCTGGGTCAAATTAATTAATATTGGGCCAAAAGGACAAAGAAACGAGCAACTTTTGTCGCCGTTGTACAAATATTTGTTCTAGCCTTTTCCCATCAAATGAGCACAATTTTCCACCTGACTAAGTGTTGTGGACATAGGAAGGGAGAAAAATATTGATCTTGTTACGGGGATCACAAGCTAACTTCCCTTTTTTTCCCTTGTTTTTTTGCCCCTTGTTATACCATTTATTCTACCCTTTTGTATCCATCTCCAGCGCGGTCTTTTTCGGGTTTTGATTGCTGAATGGTACGTTCCGACTTCTGGCATTTCGACAATTGCCCCGTGTTTGCTGATTAAGTGCATAGTTAATTGATTTTGTGCGTATAATTAATTTCCCCCAAGTCTTCCCCCCCCTTTCCGTTTCCTGCGCCATTACTCCCCTCGCACTAATAAGAGCGGGAGGAATGCGATCACAAAAGGTATTAGTTACGGCCCATTTGGCGGGTAAGAGTTCTGGTTATTAATAAATAAAGGGTTTCCATGAATAACCTGAAGATTAAATTTTGAGGATTTGGGTTAATTAATGATTTTTGGATCACCTCGAACAAGGCATCCACTGTCCACGCGATGCCAGATTAAAAATTTAAATTGGATTGTTGTTGGGAGTTTGAATTGCGCTGGAATGCGTAATTTCACAACGGAGTCAGGCAATTAATACCACCAGACCTTTTTCAAATTCATTATTTAATTTTATCGGTGTTATCGACGCTCCTTAACTGTTTAAAGTCGGAAATATTCGTTGCATTGTTAATGACATTTCCTTGGTGAAAAGATGACGTAACACGGTATCTTGGGTGCAATTCAGTGCGATTTGAAACGCACCTGAAAGAGTTGGAGTCGACTACACGTTTTCTTATGCCCATTTAGGTCCGTTTTTTCAACTGACGGCGCCCCTGCCGCAACGCAAATGCGGTCTGACATACATTAGATCCAATGGAGCAGTGCACACATGCCTCCAGCGCTACTGGGGCGACTCACGTCCAACTTGTTTGCAATTTCCCCACGGTGCCGCAGCTCGCCGCAAACGCTTCTCTGTTCTGAAGTACCTTGTTTTCATGTATAAATGGAATATAAATAATAATTAATAAATGGTTGTATCCAGTAACGTCTATTTTTACTCAAAATATACTTTTTTTACACCAAGTAAGCGAAATAAACACGTTTTCTTCGATAGAATATTCATCTCAAATGATGCGAATGTGTACTTGCGTCATTTCCTATGTGTGCATAGTTGGGCTTCGATGCCGCAACGGCGCCGCACGTTGAAAAACCGGATGTGTGCACCGGGTCTTTAACCTCACCCACAAGGGGACTGCGGCGAACTATCGGCACCGCAGGAAATGAAGGGAAGCATACCGAGTCTCCACGATTGGGTGGTGAAGAAAAAGTTTAGTTTCCTTACCCGTGGAAAGTGAATCCTGTCTGCGCTTGTTGGAACTAGGGATGCGACATCGACAGCAAAACATCGATGTTTAAAATCAAACATCGATGTTGATAATACATCACCCAAAAACTATCGATGTTTTTAAACATCGATGTTCAAAATTAAAACATCGATGTTGATAATACATCGTCCAAAAACTATCGATGTTTATAAACATAGATGTTTTTTAGCATCAGTGTATTTAAACTTTTTTCCCCATTTCTTAAAACTGGCTTAGCAACCACAAACGTTAATGTTCTCCGGGGAGGGGAGATTTAATTTGTCATTTTTGTGTGTTTGTTAATTCATAACAAAAATTATTTTTAAAATTTCAAAACAAAGTTAAAAAAAATTAATAAGAACAATAAACAATGTTTTTATAAAACATCGATGTTTTGAAAATATCGAAGTCAATGTCGCATCCCTACTTTTCAGACCCTTCAACCTTGGCCACTTTGGTAAAAAATGTATGTTCAATTTACTGATAATAAAAATTATGCTAATTGGTTATTTTTTAATTTTTATAATGGTACTTTTTTCATCCAAAAAATAAAATATCTACAACGTAAAAACATCGACCAGTAAAACATCGATGTTTAAAAAACACCGACTCCAATACATCGAGGGTAAATACATCGATGTTTTGAAAACATCGACATCGATGTCGCATACATATTTGAAACCCATTAAGAGAACTCCTTGAGGATTGTGCCTCGGTAGACCAGTTGAAAGAGCAACGGATTAGTAACTGGAGGGTTGAGAGTTCGATACCCGGTCTTGCCAAAGACCGTAGTAAATATGTCGTCAAATATGTCGTGGCCTCAAATTGCGCCTCACATTGGCGTGGTGTGGAAGTTTGGAGAGTGGTACGCCAGCTCAGGTGTTTACCTCGTCATCTGTCCGTGGTTCAAACTTACGAGACGTTGTCCTTGGATCTTTTCGCCCAATCGGTATAGTGGTTAAGGTGTTAGCCTCTAGATTGAAGGTTCCTGGTTCGAATCCGCGTCCGTGCATGGATGTTTGTAAGCGTATGGTGTAGAGGCGGCTGGTGCACCTTAAATCTGTAGTGGCCGAAAGTCCTCACGTTGGGTTGGTATGGAAGTTTGGAGAGTGGGGTGCCAGCTCAGGTGTTGCCTTGTCATCTGACCTTGGTTCAAATTACGAGGTGTTGTCCTCGGATCCCCTTAAGGGATTGCTCCCGGACCGTCGTCAATAGCCCGTTGTGTTGCTCTAGTACGGCGTTAATTAAAATTACCATTACAATTACCTTGCATCTTTCCCTTCGGGATTGATCCCGAACCGTCGCCAATAGCACGTTGTGTTGATCCAATGTTACGTTAGTTAACTACATGCATATGTACCAGTCCTGTCGATAACTGTAGTGACTTTAATTAATTGGAGTGGATGGACTGCGCCCCTATTTGCAGAAGAAACTGTATTTTGACTAACATACTTTTTTCGCATCATCCAGCCGCATTCATGAAATACTAACTGCATTTTTTCGTCAGTTATTATTTATAATTTATTGTCTTTCTTTAGATAAGTTTATATTTAAGCATTTATGCAACATACTACTGGTGGCTTTTTGGAAGATAGACTCGATAGGTTTGTGAATCAATTGAAAGCAGTCGTTAATATCCAGAGAAATCGGCTTGCATTGCGAATTGACACAACAAAATTAGTGTGAAGAAAAACGAATGAGAAAGCTTCGTGGGGTGCTACGATATCCTTCTACCTAAGAGCAGACCGCACTCCTATTGGATATGCAACAAACCGTTGGATAAGCGACTCCGTTTCTGCACAGAATACGTGTCGGGACGCCATATGCATATCAATCTATTCAGTGACGCAGGCAATTTTTGGAAATTTCTAATTAACGTCGTACTAGAGCAACACAGCAGAGTATTGACGACGGTCAGGGATCAATCACCTAAGGGAAAGATCCGAGGACAACACATCGTAATTTTGAACAACGGATTATTTAAGGTGCCCCAGCCGCATCTACACCCTACTTTTACAAACATCCATGTACTGACCCGGATGCGAACCAGGAACCTTCCGATTTAGAGACTAACACCTTAACCATCAGACCGGTTGGTCGGCTTAGTGTCGCAGGACTGATGTTATACAAAGTATGTCTGCTATACGGCTGTTATCATATAGGGTTGCATACATTACCAAAGGGATCTCAAAGAGCATATCAGTTACGAAAAGTGAGGGAATAATTGGTAATTTTTAATTAACGTCGTACTAGAGCAACACAACGGACTATTGACGACGGTCCGGGTAATGGTAATGGTAATTTTTGTTAACGTCGTACTAGAGCAACACAACGGGCTATTGACGACGGTCCGGGATCAGTCCCTTATGGGAAATATCCGAGGACAACACCTCGTAAATTGTAAACCACTGTCAAATGACGAAACACAAGAGTGGATATGACAAGTAATGTTCATTCACACACAAGGAAAGCTTTACTGACCCAAAAGAGAGAAATGCAAACACGATAAATAATGGAAATCGAAACCTGCAATTCGTGGGACACAAATCAAAACGGAGTGGGCTGTATACACGCCAGGGCATAACCGCAATCAGTCTTTGTGTTATTAGAGTTATATTGTATCCACAAATGTCTAGCAAGACTTAATACACAGGCGCCTCAATCCCATGATAGTACTTTACGCAAGTCCAACTTGATTGGCTAATCGGATCACATGACCTAGATACGTATGTCATCAGAAGTTTTCTGTTGGCAATTTATCTCTTCCTTTGGTGTACTTCGAAATTTATGTGAGGATAAATTTCTTTGCTGCTGTTTAGTTATATATTTTAGTTGACTCGGTAACTTTAAATTCAGATCTGCTGCATAATCAAGAGGGGGTTATAGAAAAAAGGAAATAAGGTGTGTAACATGATTTTCATTGATCTAACATCATCATCGAAAATTGTATCCTTTTATTTTATAAGTTAATAATTATATAAGTTAGTGTTTTATGTATGCTTTTTGTTACATCAGAATGGTCCTAAGCCAGCGGTGGATACGACACCATCATCCTAAAGCAAAGGGGACGGCAGAGGGACAGAAAAATATCAGCTGGTAGTGAGTTCAGGAGTGGTTCTTAGATTATTTATGTAAAATCAACGAAAGCTTGGAAAAGTATAAAAAGGGTATTAAAAATTAAGAAAAGTAATTTAGACTCAAAAGGAATTAAATTGGAATTTTTTTTTAATAATTTGGAGGATCTAAATTTTTTTCCGCCTGCTGGATTCGAACTCGTAAAGTCATCCTCCGCTGTCGACGCCATTAGGCCATCGTTGCTTTCCTAATAGCAGCTCTTTAAAAGTATAAGTACCTTTAGGATAAGTTGGCGAGATCAAAATCCAAATGGTTGCTGCAACAATCAGATTGGCGAGATATACAAGTGAAGCCAAGCCCGTGAAACTAGCCAATCAAGTTGGACTTGCGTAAAGTACTATCATGGGATTGAGCCGCTTCTCTTAATACTTCAATCTGAAGCCGACCAACCGGTATAGTGGTTAAGGTGTTAGCCTCTAGATCGGAAGGTTCCTGGTTCGAATCCGGGTCCGGGCATTGTTGTTTGTAAGCGTATGGTGTAGAGGCGGCTGGTGCACCTTAAATCTGTCGTGGTCAAAAGTCCTCACGTTGGGTTGGTGTGGAAGTTTGGAGATTGGGGTGCCAGCTCAGGTGTTGCCTCGTCATCTGACCTTGGTTCAAAATAACGAGGTGTTGTCCTCGATTCTTTCCTTTCAGGGACTGATCCCGGACCGTCATCAATAGCCCGTTGTGTTGCTCTAGTACGACGTTAACCGAAATTACCATTACTTCAATCTGAAACCTTTTTATGATTGTCTTGAATTCAATAGCAGGTTCAAACCCGTATTATACTTGATGGTAATGGTAATGGTAATTTTAGTTAACGTCATTCTAGAGCAACACAACGGGCTATTGACGACGGTCCGGAATCAGTCCCTTAAGGGAAAGATTCGAGAATATTATACCTGACAAGCCTTCGAATTGAATTCCTTCAAGTAATAACTACAACTTTTTAAAAGCTGATAACCGACGCCAATGGATCGACCCAATCAATACCTCTGATGGTACCTGATCAGGGGGTTATCGGCCTCTGATTGGGATCTAAATTACGATGTGTGTGAGTGAATGGATGTGTGAAAGGGACCTTCTTGTAAAACGGATGTGTCATGCATGAAGAAGTCCAACCCTCCGGAGCAATGGCATCCCCAATTGGGCCATATATGGCCCGCACGACAACAACAACAATGGATCGACTCATCGGAGGCATTTGTCAATTTGCGTACCCTATTGGCCGATTCCGATGCTGGGTATAAAAGCACTGTAATAGGATTTTGAAAAGAGCGCTCTGATTTTTGTCTTATCTTTTCCCCTTTCTGCGAAGAACCCGGGGTGCCATTTTCCAAACTCTCACAGATACTACAACTGGGGGCGGGGCTAACCAATACGGCCAATGAGACTGAAATCAACCAAATATAAAATGATGTCTTCTTTTAAAGAGCTTCTTTTCGTGGAGCAACGATGGCCTAATTTAAAGTCACCTACCTTCAGTTTGGCGTCGGCAGCGGAGGATGACTTCCCGTGTTCGAACCCAGCTGGCGGAAAATTTTTTAGAACCTCCAAATTATTTTTAAGAAATTCCAATTTAATTCCTTTTGATTCTAAATTACTTTTCCTAATTTTTAATACCCTTATTATATTTTTCCAAGCTTCCGTTTATTTTACATAAATAATCTAAGAACCACTCCTGAACTCACTACCAGCTGATATTTTTCCGCCCCTCTGCCGTCCCCTTTGCTTTAGGATGATGGTGTCGTATCCACCCCTGGTCTAGGACCTTTCTGATGTAACAAAAAGCATACATAAAACACTAACTTATATAATTATTAATTTATATAATAAAAGGATACAATTTTCGGCTCCCACCTCTACCCACCCATAGCCATAGATCTGAAAAGAAGAAAATAGAAAAATTATTTAACATGTTTCATTTATTACACTGCAAACAGGATCAGACAGGATTTCAGTTGTCTTTAGCGTAGTGAAGGAGATTCCTATCCAGCGCTCGCGATCATTGGCCGTTACGGTTAGCCCCGCCCCCAGTTGTAGTATCTGAGGGTTCGGAAAATCGCACCCGGGGTGTTGCGCTTTTATTGTTGGCACCATGCTTTTTAGTTTTAAATCAACTGAGATCTCACGGTAATGTATTTCCATTTTAAGTCTTTTATTGGATTTTTCATTCAGTTTATGTTGTTCACACAATGCCTATTTTCTTATATACACTCAGGAACATTGAAAATAGCGCACCAAGAAGGGAGCATCGGATTGAAATGAAATTTAATGCACATAATGATACAGATGAGAGATTCACTTGATCCCAAAATCAAGACAATTAGACAAATACAGTGCAACTTCACTAGCGCGTCGGACCACCTCCTGCTGCAATACATGCCGCAACACGGTCAGACATTGAGTTGATTAGACGTCTGATGTTGTCCTGAGGCACATGGACCCACAAATCTTGAACAGCCACCTCCAAATCATGTACAGAGTGACATGGAGACATCTGACGTTTCAGCTTGTCCCACACTGCTCTATAGGGGACTAGTTCGGGGAGCGGGTCGGCCATGAAAGAGTCTAAACATGACGTAGGAAATCTTGAGCAACTAGAACTGTATGCGGATGAGCATTTTCTTGCTGGAAACTTGCCCCTGCAAGACCATTTAGGAAATGTCCCACGTGAGATCAAAGAATGTCATCAACATAACGCTGGCCCATTAAGGTTTCGCGTACCACAATTAGAGTGGAACGGCTATCGTAGGCTATGACTCATCAGACTATTATGCCTGAAATGAGGACAACGTGGGTGGAATTACACCGTTCACCAGGGCAAATCCACACCCGTACGCAGTTATCATCTGCCCCCAAAACGATCCGGGATTCATCACTAAACACCACGTTTTGCCAATCTATGGCATTCCACGTCGCTCTGGCAAGGCAAAATGTAGACGGAGTCTCCTATGTTTCGGTGTTAAAGGCAGTACAAGAAAAGGGCGTTTGGATTACGGATTCGCTTCCGCAAGGTGTCTGGAAATGGTTTGTGAAACAACTGGCACCCTTACACCTGATTGTATCGTGGAACGAGTCACTGTAGGATCCACGAGCGCTTGCAGCACGATCATTCGATCTTCTCGCCTCGTCGTCTTCCTGGTCGTTCCAGACCCGGTACGCCGTACGTACTACCATTTCGTGTCCACTGCTCCCAACATATTCTGGCGGCACACTCCGAACGATCGACCTGGCGAGCAACACGGCGCGTCGACCAACCTGCGGTTATCATGCCGATGATGAGGCACCTTTCAAAATTACATAACTGTGTGAATTGTCTCCTTACACGTCTACCTGGCATTCTTCGCTTTCTGAAGTCCTCCTAGAGTCGGAATGTGATCGTCACGTTTATGAATCTTCCACTATGCGCCGGTCCCACTTCCTGATTGCAGCGCCACTGCAAGGTGTTTGGTCAAGCACATTGGAACCCAACTTGGATCATTTGCATATCGGATCTCACTGTACTTATTTGCAAAGTTTCGCGATTGTACCTTTCTTCCTTCTTGGTGAGTGTATATGTGTGTGTATTTATTTTTGAATCAATCAGGGTTTTTTTAAATGAACTTTGAATTCCTTTCATGGATCCCCGGGTCACTGAACGTTAGCAGGTAGTTAGTGTAGGTCTGGTCATTTTTTTTTTCAGTTAAGACAGATTCATAGGTAAATTAAAAACACAACGCATATTTGTACTAATCGCTACCCGCTAAATAATTCGGGACCTAACAGTTATTATATTATTGAGGTGAGGTAACGGGGAAGAAAAAAGTGCGACCAAGGACTGTCATCGCTCAGTGTTTGATTTGTTTAGTAGAGAAATATTTTTTGTCCAACTAAGGAGTTGGAGATGTAGTTTTTTCTGTTAAATGAGAACAGTGATTTGAGGAATTTGCTAGTTTATCTGGGGCAGAATATTCAGGAAACTCTTTTAAGGTTGCTTCACTATATAATCCAGGTCAATTCGAATCAATATGAATTCAGTAGAAACTGATTAACCGAGATTCGTGAAAGCCACTTCTATTGGAAATACACTAGTGTCTGAAATTATCTTTACATACATAGAATCACGGATTTCTCAGAAACTGTGGACTATAATTTTATGAATTTGTGTGGAAGGATACATAACATCATTACACAAAAATACAAAGGAAACAATTTAAGAACACTGCATATGGATATAAAACTGTAGCATGAAGCAGTAAAAATGGCAATAATATGTGACAAGTATAGTTCAGAAAACAAATGAATAACTCAGAAAAAAAATTAAGGCTTATGAATTTAATATGGAATGTTATCGCCAATGACTTGTACACACATATCACAACGTGATTTCATGCTGAAAATAATGTTGTTAGCCACAGTTTGAGGAATTAGGTTTCACTCCTTCAGCAAAGCGGTCTTCAGGGCATTTATATCTTTAGAATTAAGATGTCTACGTGCAACTACTTTTCCAAGGTAATCCCATAAGTTCTCTATACGGTTCAGATCAGGAGATTTTGCTGGCCACGGTATTCGCTCAATGGCTTAATTTTCAAGGAATTCTTCATCGAGGTTTGCTCGAAGTGGACGATCATTATCGTCCATGAATAAAAAAAATAGATCCATATGCATCTCTGAGACGTCTTACATAACTTTCTAAGACCTCATCCCCATATCTCTGACCGGTCACAGATTCTCTGTTGAAAACGTGTAGGGGCGTACGTCCATGGATCATTATTCCTCCCCACACCATTTCACCTGCATTACTAAAACGGTCACATTTCATAATGTTCAAAGGAAACTTACGCGTTCCTTCCTCATATAAAAACGTTTAGAATCAGATGTTAAACTAAATCTCGATTCATCAGTAAAGAGAACATGGGTCCATTGGTGTTGATTCCAGTTCCGATGTTCTTTGCACAAATGTAAGCCTTTCCTCTTGTGTTGTAGTAAAGACAGTGAAACACATACCCTTGGCTTTCTGGCATAAAGACCTTTTTCATTAAGCCTTCTGTGATACAACAGTTCCCGTGGCGGCTGCACGCTCTGAACTTAACTGCTGAGCACTAGACTCCCTGTTACGACGGGGAGTTATTGCCATATATAGATTTTGAGAAGCAGATATATGTTTACAACCTTGTCCAGGCCTCCTTACAACATGAATTCTGAAATTGTTTCCATAGCGCAGAGACTGTCTGTCTTGAAATAGTCACACATCTCGTTGCTTCCATGATTATCTGCCCTGACTCTAAACGGCCGATAATGCGCCACTTCACAGATTCTTCCGAATGTTACTTCGGAGCCATAACAAACCGTTTTGAATCCTTACACACTTTGAGCAAAGCGCTTGATTCACCGTCGTATGACATAACGGCTTGATTTGCATATCAGAAACCGTTTGTTCACTTTTGATTGGATACTGTTAATTAGGCTTGTCTTTCACATATTCCATGCAAAAATAGATTGCACCGATTGGTTATTTCGTGGAATATAATTATTTTGGGGTATGTAAAGATAATTTTGGACATGAGTGTACGGATTCATAATCGGTATATTGGTTAAACTAGATATAGTAAGCCGAAGGGCATACAATATATTGCAAGTAATACAATATATTGCAAGTAATACAATATATTGCAAGTAATACAATATATTGCAAGTAATACAATATATTGCAAGTAATACAATATATTGCAAGTAATACAATATATTGCAAGTAATACAATATATTGCAAGTAATACATTGCATGGATACATAAAGTATAGGCGAATTACATAAGTATGTTGAATTATGTATCTAAAAGAGATCTGTACTACAGGCTAGAGAAAGGCAAAACTTGAATACAGATATGAAATCATTCTTTTTTCGGAGCTGCTGTAGCCCAATTAGTATAACTACAGATTAAGCAATGGGAGTGTGTTAAAAACTCGGTCCAACCAAAGACCATCGTGAACGCGGGGGCTGGTGCACGTTTAATCCATTGTGGTCATATGTCCTCACATTAGCCTGATGTGTAAGTTTGGAGAGAGAAGTGCTAGCTCTGGTGTTGACTTCGTCACCTGACCCTGGTTCAAAATGAGGATGGTTTGACCTCGGATCTTTCCTTTCCGAATGGATAACAAACCATCGCCAATATGTTAATTAAATTACCTGACTAATCTGAGCCAAGTAAATGGAGGGGTAGTTGAATTAACGTCGCACTGAAGCAACACAACGGACTATTTACGATTGTTCGGGTAATTGGTAATTTTTAATTAACGTCGTACTAGAGCAACACAATGGGCAATTGAGAACGGTACGGGATCAATACCTTAAGGGAAAGATCGAGGACAACACCTCATAATTTTGAACCACGGTCAGATGACGAGGCGGCGATTGTCTGGGATCAATCCTGAAGGGAAAAATTCGAGGACACATCGTAATATTCAACGAAGGTGTGATGACGGTGCAACACCTGAGCTGGGCCAAGTACATGTGTTCAAGTCAAGTAAGTTTTCTGTTTTGGATAAAGTTCAAGATTAAAATATTTGATGTGCATTTTCAAATGTGCAGTGCTCTTATTTTAACTACAGGAGTTGAAATTTTTTAAATATATACACTCAGTTCAAAAGTGAACGTTAAATGTATTTATTTCTTAGATCAAGGCATGATTGAAAAAATTTGTTATAAAATTGTGTATATGGAACTGGTAGATGTTTTTAATTAACGTCGCACTGGAGCAACATAAAGGGGTATTGGCGACGGGGGTAATGATCCGAAGGTCTAAAGGGGTCGAAGATCTAAGGGGAAAGATCCGAGGATAGCACCACTTAATTTTGAACCACTCTCAGATGACGAGGCAACACGTGAGCTGGAATCCCACTCTCCAAACTACCACAACAACGTGTATATGAAACTGAAATGTTTTCGTGAAGAGGAAACACATAACTCTCCATAAAGCCAACGTGTATATGAATCTGAAATGTTTTCGTGAAGAAGAAACACACATAACTCTCACAAAGAAAACATACAAGCTTTGTACTTTATTCAAAACAGAGTACACAATACAAATAGATTTCGTGTAATACACACACAATATAACAACCGCAGAACAAAACAAACTGAAATAAATAAAACTGAAAACATGTATTCACGTCCAAACTGGCTCATTTTTCCATGGATTCAGGTTCATTTGGGCTATTTTTCCTGTCTTGCAGTCCTCTGTTGGATTCCTGTAGGAAAAAAAATTAATATCTGCCGTATTATGTCTCTTTAAGCACGATCTTATAACTGAGAAACTAATGTAATTGCTCCCAACGGAATTTCATCCTACCTGCTATTTGTAGCTTATTTAACCCTTTCATCCTGGCCTGGTTTAATTGGTTAAGACTAAGTATCCTAGCTACAGGGTGGTCATTAAAGTAACTTCCCCTTTAAACGAGACCCTAGCGACAGCAAATTTCAATGATTCGGAAGAAAGTTGAGATGTAGAGATTTCAACGCTCGCGAGTTATGCAGATACCAAGAATTGAACTCTCGCGGTTACGAATACAGTTAACAAATTTCGAGTAGCAAAACTCACTTTTTTTATCGCAATGTGAGACGCACAATGCTAAACCAAAAATGGGGTGTAGAGATTTTAACTTAAGCTTTAGAAATTGCTGCACAAGAGCAAAGATGAATGTGAACGACAAAATAGAAACGAAAGCAAAACATTTTACCTTTATGACAAATACTACTAGTACTATTTGAGTTTTATGATAGAAGCTTGTGATTTGTGCAAACTACGTGCATTACCTCTGAAATTGGTCAAACATAAAACCAGTTGATTTTTTTAACTAAAACAGTTGATATCGATGTTCTCCAAATATTCATATGTATATATAAAAAAGAATGTGTGTATATTTGTTTTCAAATATACACCGTTTGACCAATCCGCATCAAATTTGGTACTTATACTTTAGAACACAGTGGAAAACCTGGGCTATTACTTTCCTGTTTTCAGACCAATATGTAGCACTTACGACCATGAAAATTGGCACATAGCTAGTCCGAAAAGTGCCTTCGAAGCCCCAATTTTAAAATCTAAAGTTTGTTTTCTTGAAATAAATGAATTTTGACAAAGAAACACGTTCCACAGAAAACTTAACACAGGGGAAATGTCGCTGTCATATTTGAACATTACTAAATTTCATAAATCATTATCGTCTTTATCGATATTTTTCTAATGTCTTTTTCGAATTGCTCTATTTCAACTCAGGAAGTCGAAATCGACACTTTGCCCGTCTTTCGTTTTTCAGAATTCTGCATTTTGTCATCGGAATTTCGTTTCTGTTTGTATATGTCTTAGTCTTTTGCATATTGCAATATATTATTAAGGAATTAAATGTATATATTTGCATCCGAAGTAAATTGTAAAAGCTATGAAAAAGTTAAAAAGAAGTTTAAATTATTTTCAGTACAACTTAAATGATTGCATTTTTCTATATTTGAGAAGTGATTATTCTAAGTCACTTTAACTGAATTAAATCTACGTCATCAACATTTCTATCCAATAATAGAAGTGAATTAGAAGTGATTATTCTAATTCACTTTTCAGTCAACATTTAATCATTTCATCCCGAGGAACGTAATTCATCTCGTTTATAATAAAAAAGTATTAGAGAGCCAGGAAAGGCATTCACCGTCATTTTTTCTATTTAATCTTTAAAATGAACTTCTGGTGAAGTTGAAACAATTGTATTTCTCAGAACATAAAAAATACTTTTTAGTTTAGTTAGTTTATTCAATTCCCTTAAGAGTTGTGTATAATATGCACGCTTTCAGACTGACCATTTCGCTGGTTTCACAAATGCGACTAACTGTACAGCCTCCACGTTCGTGTTGTCGCACAGCAACCGAGACAGTGTGCGTTTTCGGATTTCTTGAAGTTGTGCTGAAACAGAAAAATAAAACTCATGCAAACGCACTAAAATAAATTTCCAAAATGCACTATATCAATACACTATATCGGCGCACCAAGAAGGAGTTGTCCAATTGCGATAAAAATTGGTGATATGAAGAACATACATAGAAATACAAACGATGAAAATTTCAGAACAATTGAATGATTTATTTCAGAGTTTGACCGTTACAAAGGAAGGAAGTCAATAAGGAGGTTGGTCCATCTCTTGCCTGAATGCAAGCTGTCACCAGGCATGGCAAAACTGATAAAGTTCCCGGATGGTGTCCTTCGGAATTTCTTGCCAAATTGTCTCCAAATGTCAGGCTAAATGGTCAACATTCCAGGATAGTTGCAACCGCATTCCCATAACGTCTCAAATATGCTCTATGGGAGAGGGATCATGTGACCTAGCTGGCCAATGGCTAAAAACGTCCAATCTTGCCACAATAATTTTTTTAATGTTGTTTCCTTTACTTTCCTTGGAAGTTTCTCCGCAATTTCGTGCACTTGTTTGTTTGCATTGCTGTTATTTATTTTTTATGAATATTTTTATCAGCAGACACTATTGAAAATAATGCAAAAGAGCTGTGATTGGTTTTATCATTTTTTCAATTACTTGTTCTTATAAATCATTACTCCACGCAGTTATTTCAAATGTTTTTTGTTCCAAAAGACGCCTCAGCATTTTAAATACAAAGTAGTTCGGAAAAACAGAAATCTGATGGAAAGGACATAATAGTTCAAAAATTAGATGGTTTTACTCCTCCAAACATTCGATGGAAAAACTTAGTTTTTCGTCTAATAATGTAACCACACCTATGAAATTCTGCATACGAATTCCTAAAATTTGCAAATTAATTAGAAACAATAGAAAATGTGATGTTATTAGCCATTTTTTGGGTAAAATGACACGCTAAATCATTGTTCTTATGTTCTGTAATTTCATTATATTAGTCTCATAATAACAAGTAGATCCTTCCAGTAATAAAAAGCAGAAGAAATCGTTGTTTTACAGATTCAATCGGACAAATCAAATAGTATATAAATTCACGGTACCTTCATTAAAAGATGATTCCATCCCTCCGTTCTCGTACCAAAATCTGTCGCCTAATTTGAGTCTTCGAAACTGTTCAGCTACTATGCAAGCAAAAGTTGGACCCAAGATGGCATCAGGCAAAGGATTTTCAGCTATCCCAGCTGGGTATAAATCTACGTCATCAACATTTCTGTCCAATAATATAAAGGATAAAGATTAAAAATTATCTTGCCTTGGCATGGGGGGTGAAACACAAATTTCCTTTCGCTAAAATAATTTTTAAAGATGCATATGAGTACTGTCTGTCTATCACGAGAGCTGTTCGAGACAGAATGTTTGTACCTGTCTGTTGCCATGGAAACGAGACAACCTTTCTCTATAAGAGATTTTTGAAGCTAATTTGTCATATTGGGGCAATTGGAGACAATTTTTCTCTCCCAGACGTTTGTGAGACAAGAGGATATATTCAGACGTCGTTGTTTGGTGAAGAATAAAAGGAAACCAACTTTTACATGAAAATTTATAATTCAACCGGAAAACAACGATACACACATAAATACAAATCATGGTCATTCTCTTTTAAAATACCATGTGCAACTAATTTTGTTTACTTTAATGTCAAGAATCGGAGTATTTATTCCTATTGTTGTTGTTTTTTATTTTCATTTTCTACCGTTTGCTCTCTCTCTCTCTCCTCTCTCTCTCCCTCTCTCTCTCTCTCTCTCTCACACACACACTCACTCTCTCTCAGGGAGAAACTCGAGGGAACCAGAATATTGTACGAACCAGAACATCTTATCTAGAACTCGCGCATATTTCGACGCATATCTATTTTGTATAAAAGTCAGCTAGTTCTTCTAATTCAGAACACTCCTATTACAGAATTGGGGTTTTACCAAAATAGTGATATTCTAAAATCCTTCAAAATTCTGACATTAAAAACTTCATTGAAAAATTCTCTCAAAATTTCTTCAACGTAATTAAAACAATAACAATGCAGCTGTTCAAGAATCTGGAATCTACGAACGGACCCTTCCACAAAATAAGAATAGATCACGGTAGATTCTTCTGTACCTGAAATCCCGCTCTGAATATGTTAATAAATTAAATTCTTGATGTTTATCATTAATTACTTTCTGCTTTTTAGTTCTTGTTTCTGTAATCAGCAACATTTTAACGTATCAGATTATTTCTGTGGCCAAGGTAAGTAACTGGATAAGTCTAAAAACTACCTTTCAGGAGCGTCTTTTTAAGATTTGCCCTTTTCTTGTAAATCGAGTTTTTGTAATACTTTATTTTCATTGGATTCTTTGTTACCCTGTTTTCATGCAGATTATTTATCCACTTCTCGGTAATGCGTAAGTCTCGAAGACAAATCCTCCAGCAGACGCACGCATCTCATTTTTGACAATTTTAGACTGATCCAATTAATCTCCTTAACCACAGATTTAAAAACAAAACTTTGTTATTCTCAATATAGTTATCCCCTTATTTTCAATAGTTTAACCGTCAAGGCAGGTCCAAATCGTCATCAAGTTAGCGTGGTGAGAAAGTTTGGAGAGTGGGGTGACAGCTCAGGTGTCTCTGTAATTTGACCATGGTTCGAAATCGTTGTCCTCGCATTTTTCCATCCGGGGATTGATCCCGGACCTTCGCCATTAGCCCGCTGTGTTGCTCCAGTGAGACGTTAATTAACTACCTAACTACCAAATCATCAAGCTTCAAGTGGAATACTGTAGTTTAAGGCCCCAATCTGAAGCCGACCAACCGGTCTATTGTTTTAGGTGTTAGCCTCTAGGTTAGAAGGTTCCTGGTACGAATCTGTGCATGGATGTTTGTAAGCGTATGGTACAGAGGCGGCTGGTTCACCTTACATCTAGCCGAAAGTCCTCACGTTGGGTTGGTGAGGAAGTTTGGAGAGTGGGGTGCCAGCTCAGTTGTGACCTCGTCATCTCACCGTGGTTCAAAATTACGTGGTGTTGTTTTCGGATCTTTCCCTTGGGGTATACGTAACGTAAAACGTTAATTAAAAATTACTAATTACCAACTATCGGGACCAGGGGCTCCAAAACCCATCATTGTCATTCTAATTCAGATAATATCAGTTGGAAGCGAGTAGCCGCAGGTATTCCACGCCATCGCCAAATCACCCACCGCCAATTTCGCCAAAAAATTAACCCTACTCATCCTAATGTAACAGATCCTTTTCTATAATGTGTGACCGCTTTCTTTTCTCCTAGACTTTCTGTTTGGAGCAGTTTGTTAGACAGACAAACGAAAGACAAATATTTGTATTCTTAGGAGACAAGACACTGTCCAATTCTTTCGAAAGTAGACTTTTTACAACAGACTTGTCCAACTCTTTTGCTCTTTCTATTGAAGACTGTGTCCAGTCTCAATACATAAGGTATTGACTCTAAAAAATAATTGCGGAAGAAGTGCTCTCGTTCTTGAAAAAGTTTATTTTTGTGGTAGTGTCTTACGGCCTCCGAGGTGAGGTATAATTATAAAATATTTCAACACACTTTTAAAGACTGTTTCATTTTACAAAAATCAAAAACGAAAGCGAAAAGGTTTACAGAAAAAGGTGTATGAAATCACAAATTTAATTTTGTACTCAAGTGTCCATCATCTTGAAGTAATTAAATAAAATAAGCTTAACTATTCGCTTAAGCCAAATATACTTTACGTAAGAATTTTATCCACCGTTATATCAGTTAAAGAGAAGAATTTTTCTCGTTAAAAGTAGTTTTCGGTTAGTTAAAATGTATTTATATTATGAATAAAAATAGCAAAATGTACAAAAATGTGATTTTATATTCGGAATTTTCTTCTCATTCGTCTCTTGAGGAAAAGGAAAGAACAGAAACAAAAATGTAAATAAAATATTTGTTATGCTGACTCAAATAACGTTTATGAAGCAAATTTCTCAGAAAAAGATCTACATGATGCAGGGATTTTATTTTTGACGTAGTTCTTACTTTGAAAACAATTATACATGTTTAACTATACGAAAGGAAAGTAAATATCGAATTTGATGGAAAGTATGTAATGAAAACAAAACTGATCAAATAACCAGTTTCGACATACAATTTCAAATTTATATCAACACTTAACTTCAGATACCAAATTTCATGTCATTAGGTCTTACAGTTTCGATGTTATGAGGACTGAAAGATTGAAATTCCTAATATTAAATCAGTTTCTTAGATTTTTATGGAATCTTCCTAAATAATATTTTTATAGCGCTGGTATTTTGTACCATGTTGCTGTTAACCAACCCAAAGAAAATACTCGAAATATAGAAGGTGGTGTGGCAACTTAGCCACAGATCTCCATATAATCCATATAAAAGGGAATTTGCAACGCGCATCTTCCCTACCCGATGGGGAGTTCGTCAGATTGGCTTGGAACGTGGTAGCAGAAAGACTACGTAAGAATGAACCTATTCATTCTTTGTGTTTCATCGTCTTTGTGTCAGTGTCCTGTCTTTGTAAATAAATAGATGTTCAAAATAGAAATGGACTCGATGTAATAGTTATTACGTCACAGGTGGTTCGGGATTTTTTCCATTTACAGACACGTAAAAAAACGAACCATTTCCTTTATTTCGAGCAATATTCATACTAGAGCAAATTCAAAAGTATCATTCAATAGGGATTAACCTCCTGAACATAATCAAATCCAAAAAAAATTGCATAAAGGGACGTCTTCCTATCAAATTTCGCACAAACAACAAAATGTGTAATGGAAATCCCATGTTTTGATGCTATAGTCAGATTCTGCATCATTAAATTAGTCTAAATATGAAATTTCATGACTTTAAAACCTTTGTATCTTGAGATATTCAATCCTAAGGTTTGTGCAAATTTCAAGGATCATCTCGAAATAGAAAATCGCTATTTATAGATAGAGATTAAACTGTAGCTATAGCTACCCAAATTTCAAATTTGAACACTATTTCAAACGTATTTTTCAGCGATCCTAGAATAATTATATTTATTACGCAAGTGCAAACGATTTTAGAATTGCCTTATTATATTTGCAATGCAAGGACAAACGATCCGAGAATTACTATCCGAGGTTTGTCAAACGTCTTTTAAACTTTTAGTTGTCCCCTAAAATCGCAATAATGAGGAATATTTAATATACCGCAAAAACTAATTATCGAAAGGAACTGAAATTTTGTATGGCAATAGAAGTCCTTCAGGATCGATTCCCATCAAAATATAAGGTTCCAATTCAAAAAAATTTCAAACATTAATTTACTAATTATTATTACATATTAAAAATGTTTTTAAATAAAATATCAGGATAATTTTGTTTGGGTTGTTTGATAGTAACATGGTACAAATTATCATAGCTATAGAAATATTATTTAGGAATATATCCATAAAAGTCTAAGCAACTGATTTAACATTAAAAGTTCCAATCTTTCTGTCCTGATAACTTCGAAACGGTAAGACCTAATGACATCAAAATTTAACTTCAGGTACCAAATTTCATAAGATTTGAAATTGTGTGCAGAAATAGGGGGTTTCTATTGGAAATTATGAAGTTGGTGCTCAATTTAATATAAAGACGGCCCCTTATGCAAATTTTATTCCTTTGAATTTATAGAAGACGTTTGGTTCCTGTCAAACGCAATCTTTGAATTTTCTCTACTATTAAAACTGCTCGAATGAAAATGGGTGGTTCGGTTATATTTCCGCGGGGCTGCATACACCTACAAAGAGAAAGTGTGTACAGTTGTAAGTTCAGCATAAGTGTGTACAGTTCAGCATATGGCTGAATTCCAATTACATAATTATTATTTAACAACAAATCAAAAGATCCTGTATTGTTAAAATTTTTCTAAATTCGAATTCAAACTTAGAAAACGTTCTCATAGAATGTATTACATTTCTAACCAAGTATTAAATAACACTTTTTCGTTTGTTAAACGTTAACTATTTCATTGCACTTTTCAGTTGATGATAGTGATTCAAAAGATACATGAATATTCTGTGTAATTCGTTGTACGCTTTGTAAGTAGAAGAATTAGGAATGAACGGACATGGATAAGGAAGGGCATAGTGGAAGTCCTTCCAGACGTACACGAAACTCAACATTTAAATGTAAATGTTTAAAAAATATTTTGTATAGTGCGGCTCCCACGAGACTGCAATCAACCTTGGGCCAGCTCGATACCAATGTGATCGCTTTCGACATCGAACATTATAAACACAGAACCAGAATACGTGGTAAAGACAAGTTGTGAAGAGGATTTGTTTATGTTACCACCAGCCCCCTAATTTAACTAATAGAATCATGCAAAACCATGTTACAGCAACCTTTTTGTGGGAGTCGCACTATATCTTCCGTGTCAGTGAAACAGAGGTTAAATGTTACTTTTGATGGGTTCAAAGAAGAGTCAAGTGAATCATTAAAGTTTAAAAATAACAAATGCTTTAAAAAATCGAAACTAAACGAATCTACGAATCCAAATTACAATTGTTAGTATCATTGCATACGTCTTTTTCTTCCTAAATGAGAAAGAAATATTCAAATTAAGATTCTGAGAAGTAGCCATTTTGCCTAAACCTCTTTTGTCCTGACACGGTGAGAAAGAAGACGGTATTAAGACTATGATGTTTAGAAACGAAAATAAATATTTTTAATAAATTAGAAGCGTCATCTTTTGTAGGACAGAAAAAGAACCTTTTTGCAACCAGGATCATCTTTTGAGGGTATTCGGAGTGTACATTTTTTTTCGGTCCTTTAGATTCTCAAAAAGTTACCTGTAAAGTCTACTAAAGTTTCCTGCAGCCATAGCACCCATGACAGTCGTGAGCTCTTCAAAGTTGCGAAGACGGGGTAGACCGCAATACTCTCGCCATTCGTTGTATCCTGGCAGACCGTGGTCTCGACCTCTCTGGATGTTTAAAGCAATCAGATCCAAGCCATGTCCTGAAGCATTGAATAGGTGGTCTGTTAACTGAAAGGATAAAGCAATTATGAATCAGCTTGTTGGAAGATCTCAAATCTCTCAAGTTGTTAGGAAAAAAATACACTCGATAACAAAAATATCGAAGCAATAAGAAGGTGCAGAATTACAGTGGTGCAGTTCTCTATCAACTTGGAACAGAGCTGACTGAGGTCGTATAGTCTTTAGGGATAAGTCCCGTTTCCAACTGTGTCCTGACGACATTAGACGTGTCTGGAGACGTTTAGGGCAGCGTTGGGATCCTTTCTTTACCATTGCAAGCCACACATGCCCACAACAGGTCGTTATGGTCTGGGGTGCCATCTCCTCTGATAGCCGGACCCCTTTCTGGCATATTTCTGGCACACTTACAGCACAGCGGTACGTAGACCATATTCTACAACCGGTTGTGTTACCGTTCCTTTTGCGACACTCTGGACTTACTTTTCAACACGATAATGCCCGGCCGCACACGACACGTGTTGCTATGAATAGTCTTCAAGCTTTTCCAACACTTCCTTGGCCAGCTAGGTCACCTGATCTCTCCCCATAGAGCAAATTTGGGACGTTATGGGAAGGTGGTTGCAACCATCCCGGAATGTTGAACATTTATCCCCGACAGTTGGAGACAATTTGGCAAGAAATTCCGCAGATCTTCAGCCTATGCCAAGCTGGCCATAGATAGACCAACATCTCATTGACTTCCTCCCCTTGTAACGGTCAAACTCTGAAATAAATCATTTAATTGTTCTGAAATTTTAATCGTTTGTTTCCTAGGTACGTTCTTCAAATCCACCAATTTTCATCGCAATCGGACAATTACTTCTTGGTGCGTCGATTTTTTTTTGTTATAGTGTATATAACTTTGCCTCTATAAACCATTCATGTAATTGAGTACCACCACATCGCTTTTTTTTTTGTTACCACAGAATAGTTCATTCTCGTGGTGATTATCTCGATGAGGTATCTGATATATTGAGGTAAAACTGACCAAATCTTGATGGACGCGATATTTTGTCATTAAAATAAAACTGATGAGATCGTGAACTCGTCATAAAAAATTCGGCAATGAATTTATTACGAGATAGCCTGACGTCCCTCCAACGTGAGAACATTACAGGCCACGTCAGACTTTCGTGGTCGTAAATTTGACATGCACCAGGCCCCACATACACAGCGGTCTTTGGTTGGAAACAATCACAGTAAAAATGTTAATTTCGCACACCTGGAAAAAAGCAAAGACCGAAGTCACTTCCCTAAATGTCCTTTCGCCTCCCACCTAGACACCTCATACGTGAATGATTTCGTTCCTGCATCGAAGCAGGTGTTTTCCGTCCATTAATACTCCATAATCACATAGGTTGTTCTGTGGTGATGCCTAAGCGATGCAAATGAGCTATAAGCAGCCATGCCCTGTTATCAGGAGGAAAATTGCTACTGCTTCTCACCGCTGCTTGTCAGGTACATTCAAGAGACCTTAGCTTTTCTAGCATTTTATATAATATTGTTGGTATTTTATATCATTCAACGCTTTTGAAACAGCTTTATTTTCCAAAACGAGATCTCTTCATTTGTATGCTGCAGCTATTGGTATACATATCGAAAATTGTAGATCACTTTGTCATAAGTATCTTCCCTCACGGTCCCCATTAAGATATAGATATACTTTATACCCAATAAATAAGACTAATTCTAGGACAAAACATTCTATCTGCCAAAGGAGATTGGAAGGTGATTGGTCTGTTGGAAGAAATTAATTTCTTATGCGTGTGTGATAGAGTGGTGATCAAAGGATATGGTCAATCATATCCGTTGAGCGACCATGTCCTTTTCGTTTTTCATTCATTTTACAGCACCATTGTTTTTTGCACCCGTTTTACTTGATTTCATCAAAACTGCTTCTTTTATATATTGAAGAACTTTTTGGATCCAGTGAAAAAACATCATTCATTCTTCGATAACTTTACTACCCCAAGATGGTAGTTGTTCTTAAGCAAATAACATTCAGGTGATTCGAGTTGACTCACAATTACATTTCATTTGGGTTGTATTACCTCACCAGTGTGAATTCCGTAATTTAAAATATAGTTGGTTTGGCTGGGATTTGACGAAAGGAGCCAAGAAAAGAGATTTTCACCCATTGAAAGTTGCATGGAATTGTACCTGCACCGTTTACAATTTACAATATATGGGCGTTTTGGGCATACCCACTGAGCCATGGTGACCCCACATTAGGATTAATTCTATCGTGATTAACAGAAAGCATGGTAATGACAATTGCAATTCATATACGATACACTGGAGCAACAACGGGGTACTGAACAGGCTAGGATCGGTGCCCAAGGACAAAATCCTAGGTCAACAGATGACGAGAACAACATATGAGTTGGCAACCTCACTCTCCAAATTTCCCATGAATCCAACGTGAGGACATATGAGGTCGCGACAGATTAAACGAGCACTAACCCCGTGTCTTTGGTTGGATCGAGTTTCGAACTCGCAACCCACCGATCGCTAATCCGTAGTTCTTCCACGGTTCCAGCAGAGAGCGTTTATGTTTTACAGTAGAGCTTAGTAATTAAATAATTCAAAATGTGCTATTTATGCATATGGCGAAGGTACTCGTTGCAGACTCGGAGGTTACTATCTCCATGGGCAAATCCACCAAGGTACTTAAGCCACTTTAAAATAATCGAAATTTAGCTAAGTCTTGGTTAAAAAATTAAAATAATGAGTTCCAACGAGAGAAAAGGTGATCGCTGCCCTTCTTCTCTCGCAGGACGAAAGGAAGGAGAATAATTTAAGTTGTTTTTCGTACTTGCCGCGGTACATGAGTGTCAAATGCCTGCGCTCGCTGCTGAATTCTTCTTCTCACCAAGGTAATTAAAGAATTCACAATTTGCTATTCATGCACATTGCGAAGGTACTCGTTGCAGACTCTGATGTTACTATCTCCGTAGGTAAATCTACCAAGGTACTTAAGCCACTTTAAAATAATCGAAATTTAGCTAAGTCTTGGTTAAGAAATTCAAATAAGGAGTTCCAACGAGAGAAAAGGTGATCGCTGCCCTTCTTCTCTCGCAGGACGAAAGGAAGGAGAACAATTTAAGTTTTTTTCGTACTTGCCGCGGTACATGAGTGTCAAATGCCTGCGCTGGCTGCTGAATTATTCCTCTCACCAAGGTAATTAAAGAAGTAATTAAAGAATTCACAATTTGCTATTCATGCACATTGCGAAGGTACTCGTTGCAGACTCTGAGGTTACCATCTCCGTGGACAAATCTACCAAGGTACTTAAGCCACTTTAAAATAATCGAAATTTAGCTAAGTCTTGGTTAAGACCTTAAAATAATGAGTTCCAACGAGAGAAAAGGTGATCGCTGCCCTTCTTCTCTCGCAGGACGAAAGGAAGGAGAATAATTTAAGTTGTTTTTCGTACTTGCCGCGGTACATGAGTGTCAAATGCCTGCGCTGGCTGCTGAATTATTCCTCTCACCAAGGCATCGAAAGTGCTCTTTCTGTATAAGATAGAAGGGTCAAAGTCCTGACGAATATTTGCGTCACGTCTGCCACCTTCAGGAGAATACATCTCCACTTTATCCTGGAAAAGAAATACGCCGTTGAGCATGGATTTAATTGACTTGATGGCAATTGAATTGACTTGTAATGGCAATGGTAACTATCGAAAAAGATCCGATAAATGGTACAAATAATCTTGTTAAATTTTTACTTTTTCATGTTCAGCAACGCATTGATGGTAGGATTTTTTCACTTTGTTTAAAATTTACTTATCATATACTTTACTATAAGAAGGCAAGGTAAGGTAATTTTAATTAACGTCGTACTAGAGCAACACAACGGGCTATTGACGACGGTCCGAGATCAATCCCCTGACTGAAAGATCCGATTACCATAAGAAGGAAATGTGTATCTATTTTCTAAAATTGAATCATTTACTTCACTTTAGAAATAAAAATCAATTGAGTATTTAATATTTTCCAGTGCTAGATAATGGATCGTGTGATTCTTCAGGCACTAATTGGCGAGAACGTGGCTGTCTCTGCGTTTCCCCCGGGCATCATGAAATGTGCTGTTATATCGTGACCACCGTGAACTGTGGGAGGACATGCCTTCGTAGGGGACGGGGAAAGCAAGACATCCGGCATGTGTACTCCGTTTTGTACAGGAAACATGTCGTTAATATTTCAGCCATGTTATTGTCTCAGGATTGTTGTCAGACCAACTTGTGTCTTGCCTTAAAAAAACTGTAGACAATACGAATTCGGTTCATACGAGATTTGAACTCGGAAACAATCGCTTCAGTCTAATAGTATCTTAACGGAGACGCCTTTAGCCATTCGGCTACTGACGGCGTGAATATTTAACCTTTAGACTGCGGTCTGTACATCAGTTGTACCTTGATTGCGCGAAGAAGGAATTTAGACTACTGCCAGTACAGCAGTTGTACCTTGAAAGTTATAAGAATCGCGCCAAGAAAGAATTTAGACTACCGCCGGTACTGCAGTTGTATCTTGAAAGTTATAAGAATCGCGGCAGTTATATCTATAACTGTAGTTAAAAGGTTAAATGAAAATCATCAGTATGTTGATTATATGTGGAATTTCATGAGGTTTTTCTCTCAAGCTGAATGTATGATGTGGTAGTATTTTTGAGCTGGACATGATTTTTACACGCATTTCGGAAGTGACGTCACGTGGCTTATTTTTTAACACGATTTCATCACGTCGCCAATAGAAATTCCAAGAACTGAATTCCGAATGAAGAAAATGGTAGTTAATTGATCAACTCCATCCCAGCCAAACATCGTCGAAATTGTGATAAACAACATTACATATATAACTACAAGTGTTTGTGGAAAACAGGAAAAAATTGATAAATCGAATCTCCCTTTGTTTTTTTTTTTTTGCTTACCCTCTTACAGCAATAATGAGATTACTAAAATCAACTTTAAATTTTTTCCACCAATTTCCTAATCAAAAATAATAGCCCGTTGTGTTGCTCCAGTGCGACGTTAATTATATACCTGCCTACCTAATCTAAAGTCAGAATAAATTAGAGTTTTACAAGAATATCTATGCTCTATTTCATTTTCAAAACAAATAAGGGTTAGAAGTTTTCATAAAGAAATATATGTTCCCTTAAACTCAGAAAATAATATTCATCATTACTTAATTTATATCATTGATAATTGAGGATTCATTAGAACCTAGCGTTGTAAAAAGGAAAGTTAGACGTACCTGCACAAGAGTATGTCCGAATCTGTTAGCAGCTGCTGCGAATGAGTTCATTATAGCAGGGTTTAAATTATCATCGTAGTCAAAACTAAAGCCAGACAATTTAGGTGATAATCCATATGAAGACATGACTCTATTACCTGCAAAGAGCAATATTTATGTTTTTAAAATTAACGTTTACAAAGCAATAGATAAAAAGTTTTCCGGTTGACTTATTGCGTAAAACACTATCAAAATAAAAAATTGATAACTATTTTACGCCTTAGAAAATAGGATTAAAAAGTAAATTATCTTCTTGCAATTAATTAACTACTCATTTAATTATAAGTTACTCATAAACTATAAAAACGGAAGCTACAGCATAAAGTAATTGGTTGGGTTTTACTCCATTATCAAGTGTCATAGCTTTATTTCAAAAAAATTTTACTCCAATAATGAATTTTCTCTTTTACAGAAATAGTATTTCATAATGCGTCGTCACGTGATGGCATTAATCACGTGATATCATAAATATATTAAATCATAAAGTACCAAAATAGCGTTTTAAAGCACTCATATCTGGAAATCTTATTGGCGAACCGTTAGCAGTTTTCCTTTTGATTATCTTTCCTCTATGAATATGTAAGAAAAACGCACTCCCCACGTAAGTTAGATTTCATCATTAAAAATATATTTTTAAATATCCCATGATAAGTTGTCTTTTTTCATCCCTTTTAAATTTTGAGAGCTCGTTACCATACATAATTAGATCATCAAGTTAATGTATAAAATAGAACGGAGAAAAAATGGAATTCATAAATCTTGAGTGGCAGCGAGAGTTTTCGTTGTCGTTAATGCAGCGTCATCTATCGGTCGTTATCGGAAGTGTTTTCGCGCACGCTTTTGCTAACTGGAAACAGAGTTTTTTGCCTCTCCTACCAATGTCTAGTCGTATCTCGGCAAAAGGTATTATGAAGTGATAACGCAGTACAGCGATTGAGTTTCTGTTTTGCTCGTACCATTTATTTGAGAAGCATTTCCGAATGTGGAGTTAAAAAGCTCGTAAAATCAATTTCTCTTATCGTCCGATCTAAGAAAGCATCTCCGTCGATAAGTCATGCAATTATAGGATTTCGATACATACACTCTGAATGGTGGAATCGGATAAAGTATTTCCTCGTAACGAAATGGTTTTCTAAATCAAGTCGAAATTAAAGTTTTCGAATCACATTCGGCTTTCAAGCGTAATGGTAAGACTCGCATCGCGAATACAAAGTAACTTTTTTATCTTGATGATTCTCGAAAGAATATTCTGTTTCCAAATTGTTTTTAATGCTGGGTAAATAAATTCTCGAATTCAAGTCTGGCTAAATGTAGGTGTAGGTAGTGTTTTAGCAGCGGAATGGGTGTTTATTCAGTACATATTCAAACGTGACGTCGCTTGGCTTGGAGTTTTCACATACGATTTCAACACTTCGCCGGTTTAAGTTCCAGAGAATGAATTCCAAATTCAAGAATGATTATTGAATCGTCAACGTTGATTGAACGGCATATGTCGCCAAAATTGTGATAAAGTACATTCTAAGGTTACCCCGATATTTATCATGCGAGAGCTTTTGATTAGTGGAAGTAAAATCTTCGATTTCGGTTTGGTTTGTTTATTCACCTAGAAAATCTCTCTAATAATGTCGTTCTTATCAAAGAGACAGAATCGCCAAGTTTTGTCTTTCGGGTTAACATTTGTTAAAGTTCATGAAAGTATCTAATTCCTAGAGCTCGGATTTTGCTTATTTTGCATATCTCTTTTTAGCCCCTAATGTTGTTAGAAATCCGTATTGAGTGTTTTTTAAGCAATTTGCAACCAAAAAACCCGAATTTATTTGGCATGCTTTTGGATATACCATTTTGTATATTTGAGGGGTTTTTTGCAAGTTTTGTCCATATTTGGACGGGGCATTTTTTTTTTCTATTTTCATTTTTTTTTTTACAAAAGAAATTCAATTTTTTTCAAAGAACTTTGCTCAGTGCGTCTGGAAGGAAGATTTTCAGAAGCAAAACGCATTTGGGTTGGTTGGCCTGACCTTTTCTTGTTTAGCCAAAATGTATAGATAAAGATAAGATAGAGGAACAGGAAAATAGTGAAAACGAAAGCGTGTGAAGCAAAACATATTGCAAGTTCTATAATAATCGAATTGCTGCGGAGACATCTGAATCAGACGGAGTCCGCAAGCTACTATCTGAGCACATGTTTGGTTGCCGGGTGATGCATCAAACTCACTCAAAAAACAGAATACCTCCCACGCAGTTGCCCGACATTCCAACCACTCGGGCAAAAAGACATAACAGTTCGTTTGTACAGCTAGTGTGTTTGTGGTGTAAACTTCGGTTGTGGCAGAAAGCAAAAATGTCTCCTAAATTGTTCAAAAAGTGGATAGGGTGTGACCCGGCGTTCACTACAGACGGGAAAAAAACCTTCTGTCAAGTTTGTGGAAAGAGGTAAGTGTTTTTTTTCCTATTCCAGATATTTATTTGATCTGATATATTTTTTTACATCTCAAATTTGAATAATATTTTTGTGGAAACCTTAAAGAAAATGCCTCTTTTTGTTTTCACTTGCAAAAATTGGTATTTAAATAGGTTTTTGAACAAATAATTCGTACATAGGTTCCTATCTCTATCTTTTTAGCAAGATGCTATAACATAGAAAATATAAGTATATATAAAAATAAAAACAAGATTTGTCTTCCAGTTTTTAGGGGGCTTTTTTGGTGGTACTAACTTATTTCTACAGAAATCCTAACACTTATCCCCCCCCCGAAATCAGCAACCCTTATTTTCTCTTATTTTGCTGTACAATTACCTACCTACGAGTTTACCATTATCAAGAAATACCTAAATATTCATTTTCGATTTTATGGTAGATTAATTTTTAATTACCAACATTAAACCAGAAAAAATTATCATAATTTCTTTTTGCTTGATTTCAGATCATAGATGAAAACAATTTCAGTTTGACCAACACAAATCAACTACGACTCACGAACAAAGAGTGGAAAAGGCACGAAAAGTTAAGAATCTTCGACAGCTTTTCATCGCGTCAAAGCTTAAGTCAGTATCTCAATCTTCGGAGAAGAACGAGATGTACCAAGATCTCTTTATAAGTTGGATAATGAACATTTTAGAGCCTTCTTGACACAGGTAAAGAAATTCCTCATGAATCGACACTCGGAAAGAACTACATTACGCCAGTGTACGCGAAGGTGATACAAAGAATACAAAATGAAATAGGTAATTACCTCATCTGTATGTCAATTGGTGAAGCGACTGACCCCTGAGGGCGATATATAGCCCATGTAATAGTTGGGAAACTCAATTCAGAGGAAGCTGGACAATGACCACCTTATTTTATGTAAAGAGTCGGGAAAAAACAAATCATTCCACGATCGCCAGGACAGTGGATGAAGCGATTAATATTTTGTGGGGGTTCCAAGCTCAGCAGTAGGGGGCAACGATTGTTGGCTTTTGTTACGAATAGTGCAGTCAACATGCTGAAGGCTGGAGAAAGCCTACATTTTTTTTTATTCCATGATACACCTAACGTGCGTGTCCCATGGTGTTGCAGAAGAGTTGAGGAATAATCTATACCTGAATTTGAATAAATTAATATCTTCGACTAAATGTATTTGTTAAAGCCCCTAGTAGAGTAAGGGCCTTCAAAATTGCATATCCTAATATTCCTTTAACGCCTGAACCAATAATCACAAGATGGGGTACTTGGATTTCTGCGGCTAATTATTTTGCTGAACATCACCAAAAGTTGAAAGAAGTGATTCGAAGTTTTGATGATACCGGGAACCAAGCTATTGTGAACGCAAAAGCTACACTGAACAACTCTTCTGTGGGCCAAAATCTGGCTTACGACGGATCCAATTTTGGCAATTTGCCTGATTTAATTACCACTCTGGAAGTAGAGGAATGGATCTGTGTAATTCTGTGGCTCTGATCGATGACTTGATTACGAAAGGTAAAGATTGGAACGGGTCCATCGAGGAAAGCAAAAGGAAGAAGCTGGATGCGGTACTGAAAGAAAGACTGCTCAGACTATGTCAAAGATTTTGAATGAAGAGGATGTACCAGAATGCGAGTTGACGGACCCCAAGAAATATTAGCTTACCGATTCCTCCCCATCGTCTCATGTGACGTGGAAAGATCTTCTCCTCATTGAAGACTGTTTTAAGTGACAAAAGACGAAGTTTCAAGATTGAAAAAACTTCGATTATTCAATGTAATTTCATTAGTTGTAGGTCTGTTCAGGGATGTAAAACTAGACTAGTTTCCTCACGGGGCAAGAATTCGCCTTGGCACCCCCACCGAACAAACAAACCAAAACCTTCCCCGACAACATCTGTAATCGCCACCACACATTAATTCCACTATTCCAAATTTTTTTAATTCAACTTAGATGGTAAGGAATTGATTTCAAAGGTAAATAGATTAATTTGCAGCAATTTCATTTTTAGGATCAGATAAAATACCAAATTAATTCCAAGACATTTCATTCGCAAATAGTTGGACCGCAAAACTGACGTCTCAACAAGACACTCTAAAAGCTAACTGAGTTCAGTTTCGTTTGCCGGCGCAAAGTATCAAAGTCACTTGGAATACAGGAAACTTCCGAGACACGAGCCCGCTATCCTAAACACTTGGGCGCTACGACGTTACATCCCCTTCTTTACTCACACCAAATTCATGCAACACTTCACACATTCTATATCTAACTCCATTTATAGTTTTTGGCTTTTGTAGTCAACTAATAAGTTTTCCTCTACATTTTTTATCATGCATAAATATACATACTAGTAAAAAAATACTCGGCTTGTTTAGCACCCCTTCCCAATCCAACGCCCGGGCACATGCCCCGTCTACCCCCTAGTCACGTCCCTGAGGACATATAAAATTATTTCATTTCAATTTACATTTTTCAATTACCTAATATTTGTCAATTTGCATATTTGTTGCTTTGTATATTTTTTACATATCTTTATCTGCGCTATAAAAATAGAACTTTGAATTGATTGAATGAAACTATGACTCAATTTCACTTTATCCTCTTCACTAGTCTTTTTTGTAAAAACGAATATTTTTTTTGCAATTTCGCATATTTTGGGTGTGCGTATTTTGTTTAGTTTTAGTGCATATTTTGGTGTTTTAAAATTCATATTTCAGGTCACATTTTTGCATATCGATCAGAGGTCTACTAATAACACTTGAAAAACTAGTTAGAGCACATTTAATCAACATTTTTTTTTATTGTTCAGACTGTTATACAGTATTTTTATGTAAATATTAAATACATAGTATGTGACAACTGTCAACTACAAAAGACCAAACTTGAAGGTACTGCCATTTTGTCTAGCTCAGCAGCATTGCCCTGTTCTTTAAAGGTTTAGAATGTGTTCAATCAACACATCATAATTTTAGAAAATGTTTTGGAAATTAGAACATAAATTACTAAGGAATTACCATATCAGTATTCAAAACTAGTTCTTATTGTTATGACCATCAATGGAATTTAAAAACTTTGTCTGAACAGAAAATACCACAGTGAAAGCAACAAAATGTATATCCAGCATACACAAAAAGGACGTACTGAATTTTTTTGGGTTGCATTGTTGCTGGACAACAACCTGAACACATTTAGATAGGACCTTCATGTCTTCCCCAGTACATAAATTGTGACCAATTGAATTTCAGAGAATGGAAGCAAACAGCTTTAGAAAAAATGCAGCGCTTGAGATTCGAGTTTGTAATCTCATACGGTAAACAATCAAATTTCATCATCGCAACTTAGTTGTTGCTACAGCCTCGTTTTTAGTAAATCTTTTTAGTGGACAGAGGTTATGTGACACTCTCTGCTACGCACACCATAGATGGAAATGTATCACTGAATGTCTGAATGAGTCATCATAGCAATATGTGTGTAGATTGCTATACTGGGCACATTTAGCCTAGTTATTTTGTGGTTCATGCTGATTTGGTTATATTATGATGATGTGTTTCGTCGAAAATATTATTTCGTAAAAAAGAGGCCAATCTAAGTGAGTCATTACTTCACGGCAATAATGTACTTCACGGCAATAATGTACTTCACGGCAATAATGTAATGCGTATAAACAGAGTAGGGCACACTATACATGTAACCCTCGTATAGCACGGTACTTCTACAACACGGTACCAAAATTGAGGCATCCCTCATATAATACGCATAGGTTCTCCATATTACACAGTTTACAATAACAATGATAATCTATTTAAATAAGAATGGAGTGTTTGCACATTGAATATTTTTGACCCATTTCAAGTTTTCTATCCGCTTTGGACCCTTCTTGTGCGTCTGTCTGTCTGTTCTGTCAGCCTGTTCTGTCGATCTGTTCTGTCTGGTCTGTTCGTCTGTCTCTACATCTGTCTTGTCTGTTTTGTCAGTCTTGTCTGTTTTGTCTGTCTCTACATCTGTCTTGTCTGTTTTGTCAGTCTTGTCTGTTTGTTCTGTCTTGTCTGTTTTGTCTGTCTTATCTGTTTTGTCTGTCTTGTCTGTTTCGTCTGTCTTGCCTTGTCTGGTCTGTCTGTCTGTATGTATGTTCGTCTGTTTTGACTGTATGGTCTGTCTGTTCATCTGTCTATATTTGTGTGTGCCCTATACACGTCCACACGGTTTAATACATAGTTAAAATGTTTTTGAAACTTATATGAATTTACTTATTATTCATATTATTTAATGATACCTTATGTAACTTCATTTAAGATACAAATAAATATGTTAACTTTTTCTATGTTTTTAGTACTTCATATAACACGGTTTTAGTTTCCTTATTACACGGAACGCAATCTCTACTTTTATATAATTCCGAAGTTTCGCTTAACACGGTTTCTATGCAACACGAAATTTCCTATAGCACAGTTTCCATATAACACGGTACCGAATATTCAAAATTGTATGACCCCCATGTTTCGTAGAGCTCGGTTCCCTTATAACACGGTACCATTTAACCGTGTTATATGAGGATCACCTGTATATTGACAGGACATTCGATAAGAAAATACAACATGGTCAAGCGTATATCGTTGCTACAGAACTTTTCTTCGACAAAACACAAAATATCGATTCACAAGCGTAGTTAAGCCACTCTTGTACTGTCGGACTGACATTTGGCAGATATGTAGATTGTCTTACAGCTAAAGGAATCATTGGAAGAATACACTCACTTACCTAAAAGCAATGGCAAAAATTCGCTGTATGTAATGTGCTGCATCTGAGCACAGAGCAGTCGCCTGGCCTCCCTGAACAGAATCTCGTCGTTCCACCCCGCGTTCAGCCTGGACAGGCCATCGACAAGACGATTGTGCTCTCTCAGCATCAAACCGTGCATCAGACTCAGCAGGACATTTTGATTCGAACGCTTGTCTCCTGTAAATGAAACTATACTCAATAGAATAATGGAAGAAGACTGATTATGGGTTAATTGTACCGAATTTAAATACACAACCAGGATTGGAAGTATCTTCATGGCAGCGTTTCGAATCTGATCATAGATTGCGAAAACTAAATGATGATTCAAGGAATAATTTTCTAATTTACCTGCAGAGAAGCAAGGGGTATCCTGACTGGCACATGGAAGGGAACTGTTTCGAGGAAGCATTTCCTCGGCACCAACTATGGACCACTTTAACTTTCCTATTCAAATATAAAAAGGATTAGTCGCAATCTCTTCAGCACTCAATCTAAACTTTAGTTGCAGACTATTTATAAACTATTTGTAGTAAGTATTCACAGTTAAATGGACGTAAATCGTACATTTATTTAATTTAATCTCTGCAACCGCTATATTTGTATAAAAATTGTCAGAAGAGAGTTTGGCAGGTAGGTGGAAGCGAAACTTAATCAAAAATAAATAATTATCAAGTAGAACCATTCGACTGTAAATTCAATCGTTTCTACCAATAGTACTTTTTGTCTCTCTAATTAAAAAAAAAGTTACTATACTCCATCAAAAATAAATAATTATCAAGAACCATTCGACAGTAAATTCAATCGTCTCTACCTATACTACTTTTTGTTTCTCTATATTAAAAAAGTTACATGCATCAAAGGTACATGTATCCCAAGGTACAGCATGTATTCCAAAGTACAACAGGTTTTCTAAGGTACAACATGTATTCCAAGGTACAACAGCATGTTGAACCTTGGGACATTTCAATACATTAACAAAATAATTTATTAAGCAGTTAGTGTTTGAGGTACAGATAAATAAAAAATGTCATATTCTTCCAAAAGTAATGAATATAAATAGTTGATGGAAAAAACAAACTGCAGCTACGTTATAGCCTCAGGAAAAATATTTGTTTAAAACTGTCCCAAGGTACGACACCTTGTCGAGTATTTTTTTTTTCCAATTTCAATTTGGTTCCTGATAATATTTTTTTGAAATTCGGAAAAAAATCGGGACATTTTCGTTATTTTTTGTTAAAACTGTCATCTATAGCTTATTACTATTGGTTTTTAGATTTGAAAACATCACGGGAAACCTTAGAATGTACTCTTAAGGTACAATTTGTTTTAATTGGTTGATAAATAAATTCGATGCGTTTAAAAATTGGTAAGACAAAATTTCGCATTTTTTAGATGGTAATTTCTAATAAAAAACTAAAACTGTCATATCTATAGCTTAATGCTATTAGTTTTAAAATTTGCAAATACACGTGAAAGCTCAGAATGTACTGTTTCTTATGGTATAATTATTTGTAAAATTGGCATTGAAAAAAAATTTTGATGCGATGAAAAGTATAATTTACAATTTCAAAATTTTCCGAAAGCGTGCATTTTGCTTCACGGAAATGAAAGGTTACATTTCTAACTAACAGGTTTGCGAGACATAAAATTTATCGCAGCAACTACTACCATAGCAAGTATTTTTTTATTTGGCCGTTGAAACTCGCTGTGATGTCATGGCCGGAAAGTCCAAAAGGCATTTTTCGCTCGATTCTCAGACGGTTTCTTGAGAAAATACAAATCAGAAAATTACGAAACATAGTTTATTCAAAATTGTTCAGGGACAAGATGGAAAAGGTTTTTTGCTGTTGCGGCTCTTAGTTTAGAGTGCTTGAAGGGTTTAAGTAAAAAAAAGCGAAATCGCTTGCGAAAAGAGTGTTGGTTTGCGAAGCAAACCAATTGGGATTGCATAGCAATCACCGAGGGTTCGCGAGAATAGGGTGGAGTCCTCGCTGTGACGTCATGGCCGGGAAAATTCAGTCATGAATATACGAATTATTAAGATAGTTGTGCCGTCGCAGAAGATTGAAAGCTCTGCGAAAGGAGTGTTGCTTGCGAAGTAAGCCAAATGGGATTGCGTAGCAACCACCGGAGGTTGGCTAGCGTAGGCAAACAGTAGGCGAACCCGCTTAGTTTTGCAAAAAAGTGTCCCTATTATTCAAAAGAGTCGATTTGTTCGATTTTCATTTCCTATCATATTATATTGCTTCCACCGCTAATTAATAGAATGAATGCTTTTAGAATAAAAGTCTATTCGAAAAATAATTCAAATGTGTTAAGCTATTTTTAAATGTTAAAGGCTTTTCTCTTGAAAGATTCTAAGATTTTTAATAGAAATGCATTCATAATTAATGCATGCATTCATTAGAAAATTTCTTTACAAGAAATGAATCAAATATTTATAAAATCTACCGATTTTAAATGAAGGACACTGAGCAGCATATTCATAAGCGACATTTAAAATTTTTCAAGCTTGCAATTTGCAAATTTTAAAAACTACAAAATTGTGATGGTTTATACACCAATCAAGAGGGCATGTAAGTTTGAACTTTCATGAATTACATATACATTCAAACAATCAGAAATTCTTTTTTGAGTATTCTGCTATTAATCCTTTTCATTACGGAACACATCGTCGACTGAGAGCCGAAACTGATTAAATTACGTCTTTTTTAACTTTTCGGCTGTTTAAAAGCTCTTATATAATAGGACAAAAATTAAATTAAAAGCATTTTGATAGTGTTATCCATCCCGTTTTAACAGTCTATAATAGGACAGTGTATTCCTCGTCAACATGAAATCCAGCATTTAATGTCTCCAAAAAATGTTAGTTACTTAGTTTGTGCTCTAAACCGACGGTATACACACATGAGTAAGTTTTCAGTATAATAATATAAACTGTACATTTAACAGGAAATTTAATCTCTGTAACCGGTGTATTAATAAAGAAATCGTTAAAGTTGTGTAACTCTATTGATGGTGTAACCATAGATGTGGAATATTACTAGATTGAGCGTTGCTATTGAGAGAAGCTTCATAAAGTGTGACTAACATGTAGACTAGTAGTCACATGACTGCTATGCGAAAAATTGACTTGGTTGGCTTTTGCACCTTATCGCCTCGTTAAGCATTAAAACATCGAATTATAGGAATGGTGTGTGAGTGCACATTTCTATAACGTGGCGATAAAAGTGGTGAAATCGCCAAAGTTTATTACTATCAGATTATCAATCAATCGACCAATCAGATGAGGAATCAATGGATGGGCGTCTTCTCCAATCCCGTGGACCAATCATATTATTAATGTTAGGTTCTACCCAGCACACGAAGGTAATCCAAGGTTCACGTTACTAGTTTTGGTCACATGATCCTGAACACAAAAAAGATTACCATTGCTCACTTTTTATTTTCATATTTCCTCTATGGGAGTAAGAGATGGGTATTATAAAAAATGATTCTTCGGCAAATATAAATCATTATCAAGGACAACCTTTCGACTGTAAATTCAACTGTCTCTACGAATAAAACTTTGTGTTTTGAAAACGAAATCAACGTCCCTGTCATTCAGAAAAGTGAATTTCTAAAGTTTTTTTAGTCTTTTCATAATATCGTCGATTTACAAGTTGAACACACTAAATCAAAAAATATACTTTTGAGGAAAGGAAGGGGGAATTCTACTCCACTGAGCTTTACTCGCGAAGGAGTGTTTCTTACGAATTCTAACCTTCATGTAAAATAATAACTTTGTGCACACACACTTCATCAGTCAAAAGATCACCATATTCTGGTCTGAAGAGCTAAAACAACTTTTTAGCAGTGTATGTAGCACTTTTAATTGCCTTCATTCACTAGAGTAGGTAGATACTCAGCTTAAAAACATGGAGACAAAGAAGAAAGGGACAAAACATCAAAACGAGATTTAAAAGAAACATTAGGAAACAGTAATTAATCTGTCAGTAGGCTTTGAAGTAGATCTCTTGACTTCCAATATCTTTGAAAAATGCATCGCGACAATTTTGAGCAAATCCCAAGGTGGGTGGAGTCTATTCTGACACTAGCTCTACACTGGACACAATTTCAACTGTTGAGAAATTTGAATGGCAAAATAACTCATATCTTGAAAGTTTTCATACTTTTCTCTTGTAATCCTTCGTTATATCGTTTTTGTCTTCACAGAATAGAATTCATTTAAAATAAAAGTCGATATGAAAAATAAGAGTTCAGCTATTTTTAAATGTCAAATAGGGGATGCCTTTTCTCTCAGATGGTTCTTAGTTTTGTTGCTTGAAGTGCCTTCAAAATTAATACAGGCATTCATTAAAAAATTTCTTTATTAGAAAATTAATAATATATTTACAAAAGCTGTCCATTTTAAATAAAAAAAAACTCGATTTGGGCCCTTAAACGTAAGCAATTTCTACCGCTCAGCTCATTATCGAAAACATACATAGAACTTGGCCATTAGGACAAATACTAATTTAATTGTTATTACTATACTCCAATCAAATTTCTAATTTTCTGTAAACAGTTACTTGCAGATTTTAAATGATTGAAAGAAAACTCAGTATGAAATTTACACACGAGTCGAAGACTTAAATCCCACATACAGAATTACATACTTACATAACAAAGCAACCTCACATCTGGTGCATTAAAATGCTACCTCGCCTCAGTCGACATTGTCTTCTCAAATATTGTAGATCACATCTTCATTAGCATGACAAATAATGCCCTACTTTATATGAGTGGAGTTAGCTGACTATTTTATCGCCATTCATAATGTAGCCATGAATAGCCCGATTTGAAACGTTGCTTTGGAATGATAAACCATATTGTGCAGGAAATAAAAAGTGTATCTTTGGCGTATTTCATATCAGGGCACGGAACTTCTCCGTTGTTCAACTAAGCATTTTCCTATTTAGCGCTTGAATAATATTAAAGGGAACGCGTTGCATCCCAGCTTCATTTACATTTAGACCACTTTAAGTTAACCATGGAACTGTTATCTGTGAACTGCTTCGAACTTCTAGGAATTGTTTGGAAACCTGCATGCTATATAATCAAACTATAAATATACGTGGAGTTTGTATTGTGGATACTTAGTTTCGTCGGCTGTGTAATTTAAACGTTATTGGCAGATGAAGAGTCGTCATATCTTGTAATTGAATTTGAATTCAAGAAAGATTTAAATGGTTGATTTGATTTAGCTGGATTTGGTGAACTTCGAACTTCTAAAAATTGTTTGGAAACCTGTGAAAAGGTTAACATATTCAAACTATAAGTATTCATGGAGCTTATATTGGGAATTATTAGTTTCGTCAACTAATTTTTAAAGAATGGTTGACAGATGAAGAGCCATCAGATCATGTAATTGAATTTGAATTCAAGAAAGATATAAATGATTTATTTGAATTAGCTGGATTTGGTGAACTACTTCGAAATTCTAGAAATTGTTTGGAAACCTGTGAAATGGTAACATATTTAAACTATAAATATTCATGGAGCTTGTATTGTGAATTATTAGTTTCATCGACTAATTTAAAGAGTTATTGGCATATGAAGTCATCAGATCTTGAATTGAATTTGAATTCAAGAAAAATTTAAATGGTTGATTTGAATTAGCTAGATTTGGTGAACTACTTCTAAATTCTAGAAATTGTTCCGAAACCTGTGAAAAGGTAACATTTTCCAACTATAAATATCCATGGAGTTTCAGATCTTCATAAAGATAGGATTAGTATTAATCTATTAACGGATTTGTATCACAGTATATATATATTGTGTTAATTTCACAATATTTCATGATCTGTCTCGCACACTTTTTCGCTTCTTTGGACAAAATACTCAAGCTCGTGTTCAAAACTTTATTTAAAGCTTAAAGAAAAGTATCTTAACTAACGCCAAACTGGTAATGGTAATTTGAATGTCATACTAGAGCAACGCTATTGACAATGGTTCGGGATCAATCTCCTAAGGGAAAAATCCGAGAACAACACCGTTTATTTTTGAACCACTGTCAGATGACGAGGCAACACCTGAGCTGGCACCCCACTCTCCAAACGTCCACACCAAACCATCGTGAGAACTTTTGGCCACGACAGATTAAGCTGCATCAGCCGTCTCTACAACATACGCTTACAAACATCCATGCGCTGACCCGGATTCGAACCAGGAACCTTCCGATATAGAGGCTAACATTACGCCAAACTGGAGCAACACAATTGGCTATTGACGACGGTCAGAGATCAAACTCGAAGTGAAAGATCCGAGGACAACACCACGTAATTATTAACCACGGTCACGCCTGAGCTGGCACCCCACTCTCCAAACTTCCACTCCACACCAACGCGAGGACATTTGAGGCCTCGAAAGATTTAACCTGCACCTACCCCCCTCCTTGTACACAACGATCTTTCGTTGGATCTGAACTTTCAACCCTCCGGTTGCTAATCCGTTACTCGTTCAACCGGGCTATCCATTTGAAGCTTTAAAAAATCAGTTTGGATAACGCAGACACTATATTAATCGGAGGTACGATAATCCAAGTTCTAACGTATTTTACTTCTCAGATATGTAGGTATCTTAATTAACACCGCACTGGAGCAACACAATGGTCTATTGACGACGGTCAGAGATCAAACCCGAAGTGAAAGATCCGAGGACAACACCACGTAATTATTAACCACGGTCACGCCTGAGCTGGCACCCCACTCTCCAAACTTCCACTCCACACCAACGCGAGGACATTTGAGGCCTCGAAAGATTTAACCTGCACCTACCCCCTCCTTGTACACAACGATCTTTCGTTGGATCTGAACTTTCAACCCTCCGGTTGCTAATCCGTTACTTGTTCAACCGGGCTATCCATTTGAAGCTTTAAAAAATCAGTTTGGATAACGCAGACACTATGTTAATCGGAGGTACGATAATCCAAGTTCTAACGTATTTTTCTTCTCAGATATGTAGGTATCTTAATTAACACCGCACTGGAGCAACACAATGGTCTATTGACGACGGTAAGAGATCAATCCCGAAGGGAAAGAACCAAGGAAAACGCCTTGTCGTTTGGAACCACTGTCAGTGGCGAGGTCAACACCTGTGAACAGGTACCACACCTCCTCAAACTTCTACACCTCACCATCGTGGGGGAATTAAAGGCTACGGCAAATTCAACGTGCACTAGCACCCTTGCTCACAGTATACGACGGTCTTTGATTGAATCGTACTTTGAAATCGTAACCATTCGGTAACTAATCCGCTTCTCTGCCAATAGGGTTTCCGTGGCCCCTTGCTATTCAAATAACACAATATTATGTGGTTTGATTTTTGATTTTTTTCACTTTTGGATCAAAAAGTAAACGACGGATTGTGTGCTTTGTCAATATTTATTATAGATTACCGTAAAAAGAATCCAGATCTGTTAGGGCCCTTGCAATCAGTTTCGACATAGTTATACAAGTGTATAATTTAGGTCCAGTGCACATCCGGTTTTTCAACGTGCGGCGCCGTTTCCGCAACGCAAGTGCAGTCTGAGATACATTAGATCCAATGGAGTAGTGCACACATGCCTCCGGCGCCGCTGCAGCGCCGCACGTCCATCTTGCGTGCAATTTGTACCGCAGTTCCCCACGACTCGCCGCACTCGCGTCTCCGTTCTGAAGTACCTTGTTTTCGTAAATAAATGAAATATAAATGATAATTAATAAATGGTTGTATCCAGTAACGTCTATTTGGTTTCAAAATATACTTTTTTGTACACCAAGTAAGCGAAATAAACATGTTGTCTTTGATAGAATATGTATCGCAAATGGCGCGAAATGAATACTTGCGTCATTTCACGGTTCTTTTTACACCGGATTTGTGCACCGGACGTTAAAGCTCACAAATACAGTTATCTGCATGTGACTGATATTGCAAAATTACATTACATTGCCTGAAGATCAGGGCTGTTCCTATTCCGCTGCGGCGATATACGTCCAACTTGCATGCAATTTGTACCGCAGTTCCCCACGGCAACGCAGCTCGTCACGTCTGCGGACTGAAATACCTTGTTTTCATAAATAAATGGAATATAAATAATAATTAATAAATGGTTGTTTCCAGTAACCTCTATTTTGTTTCAAAACATACTTTTTTACACCAAGTAAGCGAAATATTTATCGCAAATGGCGAGAAATGAGTACTTGCGTCATTTCACGGTTATATGTGCATAGTTTGGCTTCGGTGCCGCAGCGGCGCCGCACGTTGAAAAATTGGATGTGTGCACCGGGTCTTAATGAGATTCTGACGTCATTCTCATTAGATCGTCGAAAAAGTGAAATACAATAAGTCAAAATTTTAATATGTGTGTTTTCTAGATCAGAATATGATGATCTTTAGACTAATAAAGTCCGCAAAGTTATTTTTTCTATGCTTGAAGGTTGAATTTCTACTTGAGAAACACAGTGAGTGACAGCATGGAGTAGAAGATTCTCCCCTCTTCGTTTTCCAAGAACTGCTTTTTGACAATGTTCCACTTGTAAGCAGACGAGGAACTTTATATCCCATTATGTCCAGATATATTTTAAAGTATAGCAAAGTTATATTTTCTTTATTGTCTCGGGAATATGTGCTAGAATCGGTAATGCATTTCTGCGCCTGAAAAGCAATCTTCTTGAGTCAACCTTACCTCCTTCAAAGCTCCTTAACACATTAGTTCTTTCCTCAGAAGACCCATATACTGTTGAACCGTCAATAAAAGCTGTCACTTGGTTCAGCTGCTCTCTAGGACCTAAAATTAAAAAAAACTACTGCATTTTACACAACTTTAAAATTCATGTTCATATTTTGATACACAAGAATAGACTAGGCAACCCCATGAACCTGTGCACTGAGCAAGTCTGCTCTGCAAGACTACTGTCTACATGAATGTTCTAGAAGATCCTACTTAAATAGGAAACACTATATATTTAGTGACAGTCAAGCAGCCTTAAAGGCGATAAACTCATTTCAAATAAGCTCCAAACTTGTTTGGGAATGTAGGAACCTTCTACAAGACTTGGGGACCCATAATAGGATCTTTCTTACTTGGGTGCCAGGGCATACTGGTGTAGAAGGAAACGAAAATGCAGATAAGCTAGCCAAACTGGGGACTGCAGACCTACCTTTAGGCCCTGAACCTTTTTGCGGGATCTCTAAGACTACCGCAAAAAAAGGGTGATAGGAGAAAAAATGCTTAAAGAAACTACAAAAAAGTGGAAGCAAACCACCGATCGAAAATATGCGAGGCTTATGATTCAAGAACCTTCCATAAAAATATCATCTCAGATCCTTCGTCTTAGCAGGGATAAGATGAGAGTGATAGTTGGATTTCTTACAGGCCACTATCACCTTAGAAAACACTTTCATAGGATTGGAATCTTTAAAGAAGAACCTCTATGCAGGAAATGCAATATGGTGGAGGAAACAGACCACTATATACTTTTTAAATGAGAATCTTTGCTTCACATAAGGCACTCAAGTCTAGGTCTTGGAACAGAACTTGATACAATTCAGGAAGAACCTGTCAAAAGCCTTTTGGCCTTTCTTAAGGAATCTGGCTTTCTCTGACAGGAGTGTCGAAAAACAATGGGGTTTGGCTCAATATTCCATAGTGGAATCAGCACCTAGGGCTTTCCTGACCTCCCCACTCACTATGACTATAAGGATAGCCATTTTCAAAAAATATCCACTGAAAAAAGTAATATTAAAGAAATTTGTTTTTAATCTAAGAAACTTTCAAGTTATGAGTGTGGTTCTAAAACCAATTGCAGGAAAACGAAAAGTGGGGTCAACTGTTCTGAAATTCACTACATACATACCAGAGAATGAAATTATAATAATCAAGTTGGTTTTAAGAATCTCTTAACTTACAAAAAACTGGAAGTGATGAATTTAATAAAAAATACGCAAGCATAACAACATAACTTGAGATTCTACACGCTCCAAAACTTCGCAACCAGCAATAGAGGAAGACTTCATACACTTAACCTTTTAACTACGGCTATAACTGGTGCGATTCTTATAACTTTGTACCTGCCATAGTCTAAATTCTTCCTTGGCGCGATTTTTATAGCTTTCAAGGTACAACTGCTGTACTAGCCGTAGTCTAAATTCTTTCTTGGCGCGTTCAAGGTACAACTGCTGTACTATAAAGGTTGTAAGGATGCCGTAGTCTATACAGGTTAAAACTGCTTCACGAGAAAATGGACCAACTCAAAAGAGAAAGTTTTTTAGAACAGCATGAGAGGATTGGAAATAATTAAGCTAATTTTTTAATTTAAAATTTAAAGCCTAGAATTCCGTCATATCTTCATTTCTGAAGCGCAGAATATTTTGTGGCTTGATTTCCCAGTCTGTTCAAGTTTATTAATATAAAAAACATAATCTATTTTCATTTTGTGATTTCCCCGCCCTCACTTGGGGCGCAAAACCAACCCTTCGCCCTACCAGAGGAAACCACCTGTATGGTTGGCATACTTTATAACAGACATCCTTTGGTGAGCCCCAAGCTTATTCATGAGGTAAGGTAATGTTAATTAACGTCATACTAGAGCAACACAACGGGCTATTGACGACGATCCGGGATCGATCCGAGAACAACGCCTCGTAATTTTGAACTACGGTCAGAAGAGACGACAACACCTGAGCTGGCACCTCACTCTCCAAACTTCCACACCAAACCTACGACTTTCGGCAACGACAGATTTAAGGTGTGCCTCTACACAATATGCTTACGTACATCCATGCACTGACCAGGAACCTTCCTATCTAGAGGCTAACACCTTAACCAACATACCGGTTGGTCGGATTATTCATGAGATATAACCACAGAAGATTAAACGGGTATTGGTTGATTAGTTATTTGGTGGTTTTATGGCGGTAGGGTCATATTTGTTCAAGACAGGTCAAACACAAGACAAATAAATTCAGGTAAAAAATGTCGTGAAAGGGGGGAAAAGGGATTAAGGAATAAAATAGAATGTAAACAGAGAAAGATGGCTTGGATATTCCAGTATCGCGACACCCGTGTTTACTGAAGACAGTAAACCTATGGGAAGAGAAAAGATGACTAGAATACCTCAGGTCCATAAAATCCGTACACACTTAAAGAAGTTGTGCCTCTGAGTACATTTGAATGCGTGAGATAAGAGAGCGGGCGTCTTGCGACATAATTCGAGATTCAAGGAATCCGAAGTTGTTCCAACTGTCTTGAGCTTCTTTAAGATATTCCATCCATTTGCTAATGGAATTATTGAAGTCAGTGCAATCATACGTCCTTATGGGTTGGTTGGGTTGGATTTCATGATGCAAGGACCCTATTTGGGTAAACTGTTCCAAACACAAAACAGATGTAACGTATGTAATTATGCCAACGTCAAGTTAATGGACATGCACATACAAGAAAAGGTTTAGAAGTTTTAGAGAAGGAGTTTGAACGTGAAATGATAGTTGGCGATGATAATGGTAATTTCTAATTAACGTCGTACTATAGCAACACAACGGGCTATCGACGACGGTATGGGATCAATCCCCTAAGGGAAAGATACGAGGACAACACCTCGCAATTTTGAACCACGGTCAGATGACGAGGCGAGACCTGAGCTGTCATCCCACTCTTCACATTTCCACACCAACCCAACGTGAGGAATTTCGGCCACGACAAATTTAAGGTGCACCAGCCGCCTCTACGTCATACGCTTAAAGTATTAGACACCGCAGGTGATCCCCTTACCCCCCATCCATGGGACAGGTAAAAGTGATTTTTTGCGGACACGCTGCGGAAAAGTGGTTGGAGCCCACCAAGACTGAGTGTGACAGCTTTAGGCTAACCCTTGGCTGTGTGTTTTAGCTACGGGGCACTACTAACTTTGTTTACATGGTGGGAACTTCTCGTGTGAGGGTTCCCGTTATGCAATATAGAAATAAGAAGATAGTAAAAATATAGTAATAATAGAATAAAGTAAATGGAAGAAACATCAACGTTAAGTTAGTTACGTCATACGCTTACAAAGATCCATGCCCTCACCCGGATTGAAACCAGGAACCCTCCGATCGAGAAGGTAACACCTTAACTACCAGACCGATTGGTCGGCGGAAACTTTAGTTGGAACTCGATGGGGTATTACATTTCGGAAGTTGCTGAAACTTGTACGATTCCAAGGTCCACAGTATCAAGGGTGTAGGAGAGTACCTCATGGAAAACATTACATTCGACAAGGGACAGCGCAGTGGCCGGCAGTGTCTGCCGAATGATCGAGACCAGCGACGTCTGAGCAGAAGCATCCGTGCCAACACAGACGAACGATACTACGCGAACTGAGTACCACATTCAATGAGGAACGCTTGAGAGACATGTCTGTGATATCCGTGTAGCTAGATTTGGCGTTAATGGAGTATGACAGCAGAAGACCGACTCGAGTCGATTTGCTCACAGCGAATCATCGGCTTCAGCTCCGCACCTGGGTTTACGAATACATGCATTGGACCCTAGAGGACTGCAAGAAGGTAGTGTGGTCCGATGAGTCACGTTTCTAGTTGGTATAAGCTAATGGTCGAGTTAAGTGTGGCGCAAACCCCTTGAGGCTATGGATCCAACTTGTCAACAAGACATTGTGCAAGCTGGTGGTGGTTCCATAATGGTGTGGGTAAAGTTCAACTGGTATGAATTGGATCCTCTGGTCGAATTGGATCCTCTTGTCATCTTTAGCTGAAAATCGCTATATTCAGCTGTTTGGTGACCAATTGCAGCTCTTTATGGACCTGTGATGTGCCATGAGAGCTTAACCAATGACGATTACCCCAATGACTTAACTTACCCCAATGACGATGGAAGGTTCCAGGACGATAATGCTCCGAGTCACCGAACCAAGTTTATTTCCGATTAGTTTGAGGAGCATTCTGTACGATTTCAAACACATAATTTGGCCACCTAGGTCGCCAAACATTAACCCGTGGATTATATCTGGGATATGATCGTAAGAACCATTCGTACACAAGATCCAGCACCTGCCACAACAACGCAGTTATGGGGACTGTATGTCAGTACGTCTCTCCTGACGACTTCCGACGACTATTCGAGTCCAAGCCGCGTCGAGTTGCTGCGCTTCGCCGAGCTAAAGGAGGTCTCATGCTATATTAGAGAGGTATCCCATGACTTTTGACACTTCAGTGTAGGTCACTACATACTTCTTAGTAAAGTGTGGGGTCGTGGAAGTCCGTTTGTAGGAATACCGGAGCGATACGAGTTCGAAACAAGATCCGTCGTGTACGTGGGGAACGGTGGAAATTTAGAGAGTGGGGTGCCAAATCAAGTGTTGATCTAGTTTGACTAATCTAGTTCTAGTGATCTGACCATGTGTCATAATTATGAGGCGTATTCATTGTAACTTTCCTTTCAGGATTGATTCCTTGGCGTAGCCTCTTGCCTGTTGTGTTGCTCCAGTGTGATATACTGATTCAACTACCTATCTTAGTAAATTGTAGTTCATTTTATGTTTTGGCTGGTGTGTTATTGTTGTTCAAGACCAATCTTAACCACTGCATTGAATGTATTTACAAACTATTCATTCGGAAATTATAAGTTAAAACAATAGTACGTAATTAATTAACGTCACGCTGGAACAATAGAACGAGCTGTTAACGACGGTCCGAGATCCATTTCAAAGGGAGATATCCGAGGGCAACACCACGTAATTTTCAACCAGGGTCAGATGACGAGGTCACACCTGAGCTGGCATCATCCCTCTCTCCAGCCTTTCACACCACGTAAAGGTGAGGGTATTTGTGGTAATAATATATTTAACATGCACAAGCCTCCAATGTACACGACGGTCTGTGCTTGGGCCGAGTTTCGAACTCTCAACCCTCCAGTTTCAAATCCGATACTCTTATATCCAGGGCCACAAAAATCATAAAATTATAAGATACGTAAAGCTTTGGAATCCAATTGCTATTTCTCCCATAAAAAAAAATATTTTTATCAAAAAAATGTGTTTCTAGCGGTAATTGAAAACCAGCTCAGGGTGAAGGGGCATTGTAAATCTCAGTAATTGTTAGTTTCGCTACAAGTGGAAAGAAGAAAAATTGCCGTTGATAATGCGATCTCGTGAAGAGACATAGGTGAGAGAGCGATAAAAGGGATAAAAATTTCAAGCAGCTATGCTGAAGGAATAAACTGGAATGTCCTCCGGGTTTATCCCAGACTCCAGAAATCACTCCCCAGACGGCGACCTCAAAAAAGACGAGCACAATTCACGTGATTTAAACTAACCATAAATTGATTTTATCTGATAAAAAAACACGCGGGAAAGACATCATAACGTGACAAAGTTGTTATAAACATCGATTACGATTTTCAAAGGAACAAGCAGACACAAGCAAAAAATCTACTCTAAGTTTCTTAACTCTCAAGACGAGATATCTCGTCTCTCAGGATCTGACCAATTCTGCTAATGACGAGATGTCTCGTCATAGGGATATGTTTTACATATTACCAATGTTTTATGGTTGCAGGATCATGATTTGGTCAATTTATTTTCTAATGTCCAAGATATCTCGTTCATCGAGATCTCGTCAATTTATTTTCTAATGTCAAAGGTATCTCGGCCATTGAGATCTGATCAATTTGTTTTCTAATGTCGAAGATATCTCATCTATTAAGATCGGGTCAATTTATTTTGTAATGTAGAAGATATATCGTCCATCGAGATGTGGTCAATTTATTTTCTAATGCCGAAGATATCTCGTCCATCAAGATCTGATCTATACATTTTCTAATGTCGAAGATATCTCTTCTATCAAGAACTGGTCAATTTATTTTCTAATGTCGAAGATATCTCGTCCATCAAGAACGGGTCAATTTATTTTCTACTGTCGAAGATAACTCGTCCGTCGAGATATGGTCAATTTATTTTCTAATGTCGAAGATATTTCGTCCATTGAGATCTGGTCAATTTATTTTCTAATGCCGAAGATATCTCGTCCATCAAGATCCGGTCTATACATTTTCTAATGTCGAAGATATCTCTTCTATCAAGAACTGGTCAATTTATTTTCTAATGTCGAAGATATCTCGTCCATCAAGAACGGGTCAATTTATTTTCTACTGTCGAAGATAACTCGTCCGTCGAGATATGGTCAATTTATTTTCTAATGTCGAAGATATTTCGTCCATTGAGATCTGGTCAATTTATTTTCTAATGCCGAAGATATCTCGTCCATCAAGATCCGGTCTATACATTTTCTAATGTCGAAGATATCTCTTCTATCAAGAACTGGTCAATTTATTTTCTAATGTCGAAGATATCTCGTCCATCAAGAACGGGTCAATTTATTTTCTACTGTCGAAGATAACTCGTCCGTCGAGATATGGTCAATTTATTTTCTAATGTCGAAGATATTTCGTCCATTGAGATCTGGTCAATTTATTTTCTAATGCCGAAGATATCTCGTCCATCAAGATCCGGTCTATACATTTTCTAATGTCGAAGATATCTCTTCTATCAAGAACTGGTCAATTTATTTTCTAATGTCGAAGATATCTCGTCCATCAAGAACGGGTCAATTTATTTTCTACTGTCGAAGATAACTCGTCCGTCGAGATATGGTCAATTTATTTTCTAATGTCGAAGATATTTCGTCCATTGAGATCTGGTCAATTTATTTTCTAATGCCGAAGATATCTCGTCCATCAAGATCCGGTCTATACATTTTCTAATGTCGAAGATATCTCTTCTATCAAGAACTGGTCAATTTATTTTCTACTGTCGAAGATATCTCGTCCATCAAGAACAGGTCAATTTATTTTCTATAGTCGAAGATAACTCGCCCATCGAGATATGCTCAATTTATTTTCTAATGTCCAAAATATCTCGTCCATCAAGTCTGTTCATTCAAGTCTGGTCTGTTCATTTTCTAATGTCGAAGATATCTCTTCTATCAAGAACTGATCAATTTATTTTCTAATGTCGAAGATATCTCGTCCATCAAGAACAGGTCAATTTATTATATAATGTCGAAGATAACTCGTCCATCGAGATCTGATCAATTCTTTTTCTAATGTCGACGATATTTCGTTCATCACTATCAGGCCAATTTATTTTCAAATATCGAAGATATCTCGTTCATCACGATCTGGTCAGCTTTACTAGTGACAAGTGACATCGTCGAGACAACCACCAGGAGGGCTAGTTGTTCATCTATCTATTGATCTTAATTATTTATTGACGCTAGACCGGTTACCTATTGATTCTAGACCTGTTATCCATTGATGCCAATGTCCCTGTTCCCATTTCATATGTAAATCCATTTTCAGTGAATTTTACATGTATCGATATGCGTATTTCCTATCTCAAAATGTAATCCAGGTAGGTAAGTAGGTACGTAGTTGAATTAACGTCTCACTGGAGCAACACAACGGGCAAATGTCGACTTCCTGGCACAATCCCGATAGGAAAGATCAGAAAAGAGAATCCTGTCATTTCGAACCACGATCAGATTACGAGGTCAACACCTGAGCTGTCACCCTACTCTCCAAAATTCCGCACAACGGCAATGTGGGAAAATTTGAGGCCCGGAAATATTTAAGGTTCACCGATTCCCACTCACGACGGTCTATGGTTGTATCTAGTTACCGGTTGCTACTCTTCCAATGTGCCTACCCCATTAAATAAAATCAAAGCAATCAGGTTTATAAAGCAGTATTTCGTGTACTTCTTACACCAAGCCGACTATTCGGTATTTTTTAATATCTAAACATATACAGTGACGAGCAAAAACATTCTGACCTCCCCACATTTTTCAATGAACTCGTCTGGATGACGTGGAGGGCGCACGTGATTAAATGAGAATGGTATTTAACTGCTGCTGGAGAAGGTAAGTAATCATTCTTGCACTTACTTTTGCGAATGATGGGAAAGGCTTCTGATCTAAGTGAATTTGATAGAGGTCAGATCGTAATGGCTCGAAGACTCGGATTGAGTATCACCGAAACTGCACGACTGGTAGGTTGTTCACGATCTGCCGTTGTTAGTATTCATGCAAAGTGGATAAATGACGGTCACACCAGCAGTAGACGCCAAGGTGTTGGTCGTCCACGCGCTATCAAAGAAAAAGGACGTCGGAGACTGTCCCGCTTGGTAAAGCAAAATCGGCGCGAGACAATGGCTCAGCTGACAGCCCAATTCAATGCATGTCCAAGAGCGTGTTTCGGAACACACAGTTCAGCGTACATTGTTGTATATGGGACTGTGCAGCAGACGTCCCACTCGTGTGCCTCTGTTGACCAAGCGTCATCGTCAACTACGCCTACAGTGGGCCCGGGAACATCGAGACTGGACCATGGATGAGTGGAAGAGAGTTGCCTGGTCAGATGAATCCCGATTTCTCATTCATCACGTCGATGGTCGCGTCAGGGTAAGCCGTCTGACCAGGCGAACAGTTGCTCCCCTCTTGTACAGCAGGTCATACACAGGCTGGTGGTGGCGTTTGAATGCTTTGGGGGACGTTCTCATGGGCGACTCTGGGACCTGTAGCTTTGGTAGAACAGACTATGAACGCTAGAATGAGTTGCAGCTGTTTTGGAGGCCAAATTAGGCGCAACGCGTTAATGAGTAGGTGGTCATAATGTTTTGGCTCTTTTTATTTCTCTACATTAACTCAGATTTTCTTTTCTACGCATATTTCAATCCTTCCAGATTCCTCAATACCTTCTTCTGTTTCAGGCAGAAGGAAAATTTTATTAGACAGTGAGTTAACCCATAAGTTTTGGCAATATTACGCAGCTCTGTTGCTCAAATCAAGCTTATTTAAAGGTCGCGGTGTCCCGACTAGAAGAAAAGCGGATTGTCAACCGGAGTATTGCGAATTCGAATTCGATACTCGATCCAGACAAAGACCGTTGTGTAAGAGGGGACTGCTGCGAGTTAAATCTGTTACGGCCACAAATGTCCTTACGTTTGTATAAAAGTTGGGACAGTGAGGTCAGGCGTTAACCTTGTCATCTGACTGTGGCTCAAAATAATAAGAGGCCTCAGAGCTATCTCTTCATGTTTCCTCTAGTAGTAGGGGAAAGTAGTTTATAGGGCTGAATCTTTCAGTCCTGGACCGTTGTTTTGAAATAGCTATTCGATGATAATTATGCTTGTATAGCGCCTCATGCATGTTACCACAGTTAGATTCTGAACGTCTTCAGTGTCATGCCATTCCCTTGTTGAAAGGTAGTTCGGCACTTTTTGATGCAACGCCTGTTTTCGATGATATTTTTTCTTTTCTGTGCTGATTTCTATCTTCCAGATTGATATCGACTCGCGAAGAATTAAAAATGATTTTTAGTTCAATTATTTTTGTTTTTATTCAGTCACCAGTGGTAGAAACATTCGAAAACATATCTTCGGAATTTTTGTTATCGCCATCGTTAGAACTTCTAGTGTTAAGAATTCGTTGACTTGCTGTCTTACGAAGTGGTGCAAATTTTGCAGGAACGCGTGAAAGCGTTATTTCAGAACCACGACACTTGTGGATAAATGTTTGTACATAAATAAGTCATACTTGTAGTCACTTACTGGAATCCACTACATCGCACGGAACAGCGATAGAACCGCAGCATGATAAATTGATTTCATTCACGAATCCGATAGGCTACAACGAGGTTGACAGGTAGTTCTTTGCTTAGTATTTTTCTCAAAAAAAATGGTACTTACCAAACGTGCAATCGGATCGTGGAGCAGCGACCGATCGCAAAAAATGCATGCATGTGGCTCCATATCGACGAAAATGCGGGTCGTTGTCCGGTATATGGATCGGTAGACAAGCTGGATGCAGGAGCCTCTGGTTTTTCTGTATTTCTGGATGGCAGCACACAATTCCGTTGCCGTTTCCACCTAGAATTATTTTAAGACATTTATTTCATTTTTAAACTGTTACAGGGCAGGACATTTCATGGTATGGAAAATCCACTCCATGCAACTTCGGTGAATGTAAGCTTTTATTCAGAAACATGACAATAACTCTACTTTGAAAGTGATTTAATGAACACAAGTATTTCGTTTCTAATAAATACTTTCGGCTGATCTTCAAGGGATGGGGAAAGTATTACCAAGTGTTACGCCTGTGAGGGACAGATCGTACGCCAAAAATTGAGCCCACAATGCAAAGGCAACTGTTGCAGTTTTGCTAGGTTTGTCTTCAGCCGAGATGACCCGTTGGGAGACCTCTCGGGCACTTGGCAACGGTCCTCCGTCGTATGATGCTCGAGCTTGATTGATACCTAAACGGAATAAATGATCAAATCAAAATTTAAAAACCAATTGAAAGATATCATCTTTAAAAGTAAGTATCTGCTTGCGTGCATGCGGTGTCCAGACAAATATATAAGACTTACAGTAATGAATTTTGACACACAGGTAGTTGTAATTTTGGGCGAAGCCCTAATTTTAATTTATTTATTTGTATTTATTTATTACTTGTTTTTCTTGGAATGACAACAGAGTGAAGAGATCACAGATTCTAAATTAATTTTTTTCCTTTCATTTCCTGAGCACAAACAATTCCAGCGAAGCCAAACAAAACAAATAAAAAAATTTGACTGGCGTTTTTATTTCTTTTTTATTCTTTAGTCCAAGTTTCTATCTTCGCCATAGTTAAAGATAGAGTAAAAATTTCTACTGATTTGAAATCTGCGGGAAATTTTACAACAGATCAATACCTTAAATGAGATTTTCTTTAAAAAATATCTATACAGTTGTAACTTTTTTTTCTTTTTCACAATACGAATTTTCCGCATTTGATGAAGATATTCATTACGAACATAAAAAGGACTATTTGAGTTTTTCTTAACTTCGCGATCGCTTACTATAGAGTGAAAATTTCAACGGATTTGAAATCTGCGGATAATTGTGTACTAGATCGATACCTCAGGTGAAATGCCCGTTTCATGTCGCGTGGAGGTGGAACACAAGTTTGAAATTATTGTTTTTTCTTTTTAATGTTTTCAGTATCAGTAAGGACACGAAAAGAACTATCACGTCACGATCAACGCCGTGCTGGCATGCTAGTCTTATATATAAAGCAGAAACCAGTATTTCTGAAGTGGCAAGTCTTGAATCTGAGCTGTGGAGCCATGAAATTCATAGAGTATTCTGTCTTGTATTTCAAGGTCAGGACAATTATTTTCAGTTGGCTACATCATTCCCTCAATGCCGTAAGAGTAAAATTTAGCGGTAATAATTTTAATTTTAATAATTATAATAAAATTAAAGTAATAACCTTAGTAAAAAAGGAGCTTTATTCATTACCAATTTAATTATACTTTAATAATTTTTATGACCTTTTCATTACACAAGATAAAACCAACCAACACAAACGTCAAAAACTGTCGTGTGTGTGTGTGTGTGTGTGTGTGTGTGTGTGTGTGTGTGTGTGCGTGTGCGTGTGCGTGTGCGTGTGCGTGTGCGTGTGCGTGTGCGTGTGCGTGTGCGTGTGCGTGTGCGTGTGCGTGTGCGTGTGCGTGTGCGTGTGTGTGTGTGTGTGTGTGTGAGAGAGAGAGAGAGAGAGAGAGAGAGAGTCGAGCAATCGGAAGAAAAGAAAACACAAACACGTGAAGCATATTAGGCCAAACTGACGCAAGACGGACAACTTCAGGCGATGGACATACACACTAGGAAAGTTTTAATTTAATAGGGGGCTCCGCCCCCTGATCGCCTACGCTCGCCAACCAGCTCTCCTTTCGCAAGCGTCTTTCCTGGCAATGACGTCACAGCAAGTTTCACCCCAAGGTCAGCTAGAAGGATATAACGTTTCATCTCCGAGATGAAAAATTTGTACACTATCGCGAAATTATACTTTTCATCACATCGAATTTAGTTATAAACCAATTTTAAAATAAGTATAGCATAAGAAAGAATGCATTCTAAGCTTTCACGTGGTATTTTTCAATTTTAAAACTTATAGTATTAAGCTATAGATATGACAATTTTAGTTTTTTTTCGGAAATTACGATCCAAAAGTTTCGAAAATTGTATGACCAACTTTTAATTTCATCGACTTATAAACCAATTTAAAAAATAATTGTTCCATAAGAAGAGTATAATATAAGGTATTCAGTGATGTTTTCAAATTTAAAAACTAATATTATTAAGCTGTATTATTAAGCTATATATTAATATTATTAAGATATGGCAGTTTTAACACAAAAAGTAGCAAAATTTCCCAATATTCCTCAATTTGAATGACCAACTTTTAATCGCATCGAATTTATTTATTAACCAATTTCAAAGATAATTATACCGTAAGAAAGAGTACATTCTAAGGTTTCCTGTGATGTTTTCCAAATTTAAAAGCAAATAGTAATAAGCTAAATTCTTACAGTTTTAACAAAAAAAACGAAAATTTCTCAATTTTTCCCGAATTTCAAAAAAATATTGCCAGTAACCAAATTAAAATTTCTTAAAAAACTCGACGAGTTACAAAAATTCACGTTTAGAGGTACTCTAAAAAAACTCACGGCTGAAGACTGAAAATGTGAACATTTTTTGCTCACTCGCATTATAAATTTCGCTTTTTTCGACTTTGACACTTAATACATCCTAAACTAATATCCGCATCGGAAAAAAAAATCTTTTTCATCTTGTTCCCTGTACAATTTTGAACAAACCATGTTAATTTCGTAATTTTCTGATCCGTACTTTCTCGGGAAACCATCTAAGAATCTATTAAAAAAAGCGAGTTTTCAATCCTGCGGCTGCGGCGCCAATAACTTTTCTTTAATGTAGAGATATTCGAGTATATATTCGCAGAGAAAATATTCTCGTTTTGAGAGAACTCGTTTGGAGTTCTGAGCAATAATATTCTCTTTATCGAAGAATATTCTCTAACAACTCTAATCCAGCATTTTGAGAGCGAATTTCTGAACCCAAATTTATTCAAGCAAACCAACTGACCATCGGCATAGCGTGGTGGCAAGACTCTTGAATACGTATGGAAAGCCTTTCCCCATTCTGGGTGACGCAGGTTATTGCAGGAGCCATCAGACGTTCGATACTTCGTTGTCGGACAAGGAGGAGACTTGGGGCATGTGTCTGCAATCACCGTATTGGTTAAGCTGAAGCGTCTGAGACCATCCCGGCTTTGAACCGAGGTGAGTTGAAATCTGTAGAAATAAAAGCCTTTTACATTCATATTCCTGTAGCTATAACAATGTTCTTAAAAGGTTTTATGGCGGATCCTGGAAGAGGGCAGTTGACATTGGGCCTTTGTGGATTTCTGAATAAGTCTCAAAGCAGGTTAGGTAATTGGTAATTTTTTGTTAACGTCGTACTAGAGCAACACAACGGGCTATTGACGTCGGTCCGGGTTAAGTCCCTTAAGGGAAAGATCCGAGGACAGCACCTCGTAATTTTGAACCACGGTCAGATGACGAAGCAACACCTGAGCAGGCACCCCACTCTCCAAACTTCCACACCAACCCAACGTGAGGACTTTCGGTCACGACAGATTTAAGGCGCACTAGCCGCCTCTACACCATAAGTTTACAAACATCCATTCCCGGACCCGGATTCGAACCAGGAATCTTCCGATCTAGAGGCTAACACCTTAACCACTATACCGGTTGGTTGACTCAAAGCAGGTTAGGAGAAGGCTACCATATACAAAAACATGACTGTCTATTGCCGTCGATGTTTCTCATGCCAATTCGTTACATACCGAACAACATAAAGATTTTATCATTATAAAAAGAGAGTACAAAATTGCACATTTCTCTCATTCTATATGAGTTCCATAAAAATAGTCAAGAAAAGTAAATCTGAAATATAAATTTGTTCCAATAATACACCAGGCTGAGTTTTATTGAGTGCGTGGCATTTTCTGTCAAGCTAAATTCGCCGACCAATCGGTATAGTGGTTAAGGTGTTAGCCTTTAGATCGGAAGGTTCCTGGTTCTAATCCGGGTCCAGGCATGGATGTTTGTGAGCGTATGGTGTAGAGGCGGTTGGTGCACCTTAAATCTGTCGTGGCCGCAAGTCCTCACGTTGTGTTGGTGTGAAAGTTTGGAGAGTGGGGTGCAGCTCAGGTGTTGCTTCGTCATCTGACCGTGGTTCAAAATTACAAGGTGTTGTCCTCGGATCTTTCCCTTAAGTGACTCATCCCGGACCGTCATCAATAGCCCGTTGTGTTACTCTAGTACGACGTTAACTAAAATTACCATTACCTGCCCAATTCGTTACATAATAACAACACAAAGATTTTAACATTTTAAAAAGAGTACGAAATTGTACATTTTTCTCATTCGAGGAGTTCCATAAAAATAGTCAATAATAAGTAAATCTGAAATATAAAGTTGTTCCAATAATACAACAGGCTGAGTTTCATTGAGTGCGTGCCATTTTCTGTCAAGCTAATTTCCGGAGGGTTGCTAGTTCGAATCCGAATGAAGACCGTCGTGTACAAAGGGGGTTTGTGTACCTTAAATCAATCATAGCCTCAAATGTCCTCACGTTGTCGTGGTGACGAAGTTTGGAGAGTTGGGTGCCTACTCAGAAGTTATCTCGTATTTCGACCGTGGTTCAAAACTACGTGGTGTGGTCCTCAAATCTTTTTCTTGAGGGATTGATCCCGGACCGTTACCAATAGACCGCTGTGTTGCTTCAGTGCTAAGTTAATTAAAATACCTTTCTACCTACATATCTGTCACGCTAAATGTAGGTGGCAGTGGTGTTTTTGAGGCGGAACTTGTTATGGGTGTGACGTCATTTGGCTTTCGAACATGATTTCAAATAAATTCCAAAGAAGGTAATGGTAATGGTAGATGATAGTTGATTCAATTCAACTCCAATTAATTTAACCACCAAAAAACGCCAAAACGACGATAAACTTCATTTTAAGGTAATCCTGATGTCTATCATGGTAGAACATTTGTCAATTTAGTAAAACCTTCGCACTCAGTATTGTTTGTTTGCACTGATAATTCCTCTCGTATTTCACAGATGCAATAATATTGTGACGGTTGGATACCTCTTGTAATCAAACAAAAATATGTAATACTTACGTTCGAACCAATTTTAGAGTAGCTTCCACACCCGTTAAGCCATCTCTTCCTAATTCCCAGACTTTCTTTATGTCGTCGTCGAATTGAGCTTCCAAATAGTACTCTGGACTGTTCTTCTTCACAAGAAGGCCTGCAAAAATGTTTTAAATATCAAATTTTAATGAGGTACACCATAGTATTAAATTATCGCCAATGTTGAAAACATTCGAAATATGACATCAGAATAACGGCTAGTGGCAATGTCATCTCTACTATGTTGTTTGTTGTTTCTAATGCCTACACTGGCAGACCAGAGGAGTGCCAGGCCCGTCGAAGACGGCAAGAGGCGAGGGGGTGCGCCTTCCATGTTATTGAGCCCCATTGGGAGGAAGTCCGACTTTGCTCGGCATACATGACACATCCGTTTTACAGGAAGGTCCCTTTCATACATCCATTCACTCACACATATCGTAATTTAGATACCAATCAGAGGCCGATAACCCTCTGATCAGATACCCCCAGAGGTATTGATTTGGTATGGGAACATGGGGGACTTTGTGACCACGACCTATTTAACGTGCCCCAGTCACCATTAGTGAACACGACGGTCTTTAGCCAGGTCGAAGCGCCGATCTCACAATCATCAGAATTGCAGGCTCCGCCGAGGACAGAACCCACAACCCTTCTGATGCGAGCCCGACGCTCTACCGACTGAGCTACCGCGGCTCATCTCTACTATTGTAAAAGGAAGTGTCTGCATTCGTGTATGCGGTGTCCAGACGAATCTGTAGGACTTACAGTAATGAAATTTGGCATACATGTAGTCCTAAAGGAGATTTAATAGACTTTGAAGCCCGAATCTATAAACTTAATCTAGAACATTTTATAATTAATTTATTAGTTTTTTCCAATCTTTTTTTCATTTGCGGAGCTCTTGAACGCACGGCGAGGTTTCAATGACGTCACTGACTGCTAATACACCATAAAAATGAATTGTGATTCTAAAAAATACTTTTGAAGTAAACAACATTTGAAACGACCCGAATCACAAGATAAATTCTGAGGAACAGGTGAAGAAAAAAAAATATATATGGACCGGAAAACAATAATGGACCGGACAGCAAGATGTGATGGTATAAGGGAAATAACACATGCTTTAATAGGAGGATGGTCCCCCACATGCTGTAATTGCACTATCAACCCTTTTGGGCATACTTTCAACAAAGTTTTGATGCATAGCTATGAGTATTTGTGTCCATTCCTGCTGCAAGAATGTCGCCAGCTCAGCTTTAGATTTCAGACGTGGTTCCCTGGTTCGTAAGCGTCGCTCTAACTCGTCCCACAAATGTCCTATGGGGTTTAGGTCGGGACTCTGATCAGGCCAGGAAAGACGTTTTACATCCAAATCTTGGTACCACTGTTTGACAGAGGGTGCAATATGACACGGAGCGTCGTCGTCCTGAAATTAACATTCGTAACAGAGCGTATGAAGAACCTGGTTGTCCAAAACGTTCATGCAGGTCTCGGCGTTCAGTTGACCAGGAACAGCATGCAAAGGTCCCAAGCCAACCATGAAAAGCACCCACAAACAAGTAGTCGGATTTCATACAAATCCGATGGCGTCCATATATATATATATATATATATATGGACCGGAGTTTTTTTTTTAGATAACTGATTTTTCAGCAGATTGGTAAGGCAAATCAAGTAATTTCGATGTTTGATAAACCACTTCCAGCTACTCCAAATACCAAATTATGGTTGATTGAGTACAAATACTTTGATGTTTAGCCCCCCCCCCCCTGTAACTTTCCTATATACATACCGTAGAAAAGGGTCAATAGAAGCAGTTTTACGGAAAAAGTTGTTGTGGTTTACAACATTACCCTCTTAAATGTAAAAAAAAAATTTAATACTTTTTAATCACTCTTATACGAAGATTGAAATCAATTCACCGTAGGACTGAAAATGACGCAAACTGTGCCATCAGAATTAGTTTATATACACAGTTGATAAAGTGTCTTCTCGACATCACTGAATAGAGGACCCCAACTACAACACGTGGTTGCAATATACGTTTCTGATGTGTTGGCTCGACCTCACCCAACGACATACCGCTTAGAATCTGCAATTATATCTTTTTTATCATTTTCCGTTAATTTATCATGAATTTTTAGTTGTATTTAGTCATATTTTGAGGTAAATAGAAGCATTTCTTCTTTTTACCCTTTGCTTTCGCAATCATTCATACTCTCTTGTTCCAACGTTGTTTTTGTCTCGTTACTGGAGAACAACCTTTGGGGAAGCTCCCTACATCCATAGAACTCTATCGAGGGCAGAAAATGTTTTCATTGAACACAGAAATTTTGTAGACATTTTTATTTTGCTTCGTTGATTAGAGCAAATTGTACAATCGTGAAGTCATTGGGTATTTTTTATTGAAACCATCTTTATAATAATTTATAGATACCTACTCTTCATTTTTTATAGTTAAAAAGAACTGTTAACTCCTTTGTTTTCGTTTCTAGAATTTGTGCAAACCTGCCTTAAAACGCTTCTAGTGATTTGGCAAAGCCAAGTATTATTTTTCTAATACCGATTGTCGTTGTGTTTCTCCAGTGGAACGTTAATTAAAAAATACCAAAATACTAAGACTAATTGTATTTTTTTATTTATAAATGAGAGTTTACCATTTTAACTGGTAGATCCTACTTAAGAATGTAATTCTTTGTAAAGTTGAAATAAATTGAAAAGAAAAACAATTTTGTTGTTGATTGCTAATTTTACTTTTTTCTTCTAAATAAACTTTTTATTGGTGGTGTTTTGAAGTATTTTTTCTTTTTGGAATCCTTGTGTGTGAAAAGGTTTTTTAAAAGACAATAACTGTTTTTGATCACCTCGCGAGAGATCAGAATTGAAACAGAATTTAAAAAAAAACAGGTGAGTGCTATTCGCGTACTTGATGGTAAATAGAAGTGCTTAAAAAAGTTTTGCCCTCACAGACAAAAATTCAAATTTTTTTGACCATGAAGGCTTTTAATATAGACCACTACAGGATTTTTTAAGACATTAATCATAATTTTAAATGCACAAGAAAAAGGCTTAATATTGCTGTGAAATTCAAAACTGCTTCGAATATCGCGATTCTACGGACGGTAAGTAAAGGAATTTTAAACAATATATTCACTAAATTAAAATATGGTTAATCTAAGATTAAACAATACATTAAAATATGTTGAATAAAGTTTGTGTTATATACAAACACACACACACAAAATCAGAATAAGAACGGGAAGACGGACAGATTAACGCAATTAAATTCAGTAACTAATTGAATGTAAGTATTTACAGTACGCAAAATTTCATGAAAATCTATTCAACCATTCGGACGTCGGACGAGCAGACACATACATACAGATGGATGAACATCATCAAACGCCCAAGTGGGTTTTGCATTAGAAGGGCCCGAAACGGATAAAAAGAACTTGAAAGTGTCTAAAATATTCAATGTGTAAACAAACACTCCATTTGTATTTATATAGGTTTTACTAGCCCGGCGTTGCGAGTGCCCGTGGTGTTGGTTTGCGAAGCAAACACCACGGACAACGCCGTGATGTAAAGTATTAATCTGGTGTAAAATTTTCCGCAGATTTCAAATACGTTGAAGATCTATTTAATTAAAAAATTATTTTTTTTTAAGAAAATCATATTTTTAGGTATCAATCTAAACTGAAATTAATTTTCCGCAGATTTCAAATCCGTTGAAATTTTTACTCTGTATTTAACGGTCTAGGAGATAAAAAAAAAGAACTGTGACTATAGTTAAAAAATTTATCGTTTCACAGGAAAAACATTTCTCCGCGCAAAATCAAAACGGAAACGAAAAAAATACTTTTCTCCGCGTGCAAAATGAAAGCGGAAACGTAAAAAATAAATTTAGAATCTACCGCGATGAAAAAAACTTGGCATGATTCCAAAGCCTGAAGGCATAGGTAGAAAAGTCTAGTTTCCGTAGTTTCTTCTCTCGCCTGGGTAAGATACGCGTTGAAGAACCCGTGGAGAATAAAACTATTAAATTCATTTTAAAATGTTCTAGATTGAATTTTAAAATTCGCCGCGACCCAAAAATTGCAAAAAATTCGGACTACCTGTGTGCCAAATCTCATTGCTGTAAGTGCCATAGATCGTCAGGATTTTGCGGCCGCGAAACAAACAGACAGACAGATAAACAAACACTTCCTTTTATAATAGTTGAGATAACAGCATGGAATATCCTCCTCTTCAGTAGTTTGTTTACACTGCATCGCTGTGTGATGTGTGGGCCCTTGAGCCATAAACCCTAACAAATCTTCTCATTCGCAGCAAAAAGCAGCTTAAACATCAGAACTTACATCAGTTGACGACATTACAGGAACTCCATCGGATATTAATCCATGAGAAAGGCCTATAAAGGGATTTGGCAACAGCTCAGTCTAACAGAATAGACTGGCAGCGGTTCATTGCTGACACCATTGTCATGTATTCGAAAGATATCATCTGTTCCAAATGTTGCATGTAATTAATTCATGATACATATGATAGACTTAAAAGTGCTTTTAATTTTTACATCAATCCATTATTCTATTCTTCCCATCATTTCAAGTCTCGCTGTTAATTCTTATAGAACCAGAATACTACTAACAATATAACCTCACATTTACCTTACAGATAACTAAAATTTCTAATAACTACCTGGATTCTTAGAGACATGATCGATAATTTCTTAGCAACCGAAACTCACAGGCGTTCTTCGGAGGCAAATATTCAGTCGATTTTGAATTATCCCTTCCAACTGCCGCATTAGGGAACGGAATTTCAAGTTAATCCTACCGTTCCAAGCATATTCCGCCTTGTTACTCGAACGAACAGGAATGGAGAATACAACACACGAAACTTATTTGAGGTTGATCCTGAAATTATGCGTCGTTTGCATACGTAACTTAGTATGCTGCAGTTGGGAGATTAGAATAATCACATCCTTAACAGAATAGATCTCGAACATTCATACCGTTGTGGAATTTCTATTCGCCTTTCTGGGGAAATGGCCTCCACACAGTTTGCACGCTTTTCTGATTTGACATTATTTCGCAAGATATAAAAATGCAAGCAATATTTTTTCACTATATGTTTCGTCTCAGAGCTTTCGCGAATTGACTTTACTTCATATATTGTCCACTTTACAGATAAGAATTAAGTGAGTGCTTTTAAAGCTTTCTTGAAAATCTGTTATTCTAAACCAACGAGAATTATGGTAACGTATTCTCAACATATAGCTCGTTTTGTGTACTGAAGGTCACAAACGCGAACCCTCTGGGTTGTGTATCGCAAGGTATAGGACAAGCTGCAATGAACGCAAGATAAAATACTACCCAATAAAAGCAGATAGAATTTCCAAATTGCAGTCGGACCAACAATAAGTAAGTAATTTAGTAATTTTAGTTAACGTCGTACTAGAGCAACACAACGGGCTATTGACGACGGTCCGGGATCAGTCCCTTAAGGGAAAGATCCGAGGACAACACCTCGTAATTTTGAACCACGGTCAGATGACGAAGCAACACCTGAGCTGGCACCCCACTCTCCAAACTTCCACACCAACCCAACGTGAGGACTTTCGGCCACGACAGATTTAAGGTGCACCAGCCGCCTCTACACCATACGCTTGGTTGGTTGGTCACCGCAGGTGACCCCCTCACCTCCCGACTTTAGTCCGGTTAAAGGGTTTACTAGTCACCCACGGAAAAATCGAGTGAACCCGTCAAAGGAAACCGGACTAATCCGGTCAACCCCGTGATGAAATTTCTTTAAATACATTTGAAACATATTTTACATGAGTTAGACATCCTTTAGATATTACTGATTCTATATCCTTTTGAAAATAATGATAAAAAAACCTTTTGATAGTACATTTAAAACATGGGCTGGTAGGGTGTGCAGGATTTTCCCTTACTATTTTGCATGAGACTTAAATTTAAATTAGTTTTCCTCTTTTGGTAAGGTTAAAAGTTTCCCCAATTTTTAATTAAAATATCAGGTGCAGTCCTGCTTTTCCCACCAGCCTCACGTACACAAAGTTGATTTAACGAAGTAAGAATTATTTTTTAACTAAATCTAAAATACACTAATATTTAAATAGTAAATAGTAAAGATTAATTGCATTAAATATGTACAGATAAAAGACAGAAACTAAAAATTAACAATAAAATACAAATGTACACAGTCTTCTGATTGTTAGTTGGTGATAATGTTAATGTTTTCCACTAAGAATTTCACCCGGATTCGAACCAGGAACATTCCGATCTAGAGGCTAACACTTTAACCACTATGACGGTTGGTCGGCGACCAACAATAAAAGACGTAAGGGTAGGTAGGTAGTTGATTTAACATCGCACTGGAGCAACACAACGGTCGGTTGTCCGGGGGAAAGATTCAAGGACAACACCTCGTAGTTTTCAACCGCAGTCAACACCTGAGGTGGCATCCCACTCTCCAAACTTCCACACCACACCAGAGTGAGGACATCCGAGGTCACGACAGATTTAGCGTGCAATACTCCCTTCCCGTACACGATGGTCTATGGTCGGAGCAAACCCGCAACACTCCGGTTGCGAATCTGCTACTCTTCTAATCGGGCAACTATGGCCCCAGACAATGGTGAATGGTGGAAAAGTGAACAGGACATACTAGGAAATAACGAAAGAGAGGAAAGATCTCTAGGGTACCTTAGGTATATGCCCGGGAGCAGAAAGTGCTTAAAACTGCGTCGTACGACGCAGAACAAACAATGTCTTTACAGAACAAATTTTCCTTAATGTTATCAAAAGTTTGGCCTATATTTTTTTCAATCATAAGTTACGATGATCTGCGGTGCAAAGCGCTTTGTTTGCCATGCCTTTTTTTTTTTCTTCTCTGGCTACGGAACAACCTCCCTACACCGCCCCGAATAACCACAAACACTTTATAAATAACCCATCTATATCAATGACAAAATACTTAACTTCAAAAGCTATCGACAGAATTTCCAATTCTGAAAGTATACCTTGATTTAAAATAAAGTAAGTTACTTAATTTTGATGTTTAATTATAAATATATGTAGTACATATTTAGCCGATAGGTGTGTTTTACGTCGGGTTTTGATTTTACTGCAGTTTTCAAAATTCGGACAAAATGCATTCAGAACAATTGCAATTTTCTCGGAGTTGTGTTGCGGAACACTGAATATAATTCTGCACCTGGGGGTATGTGATGAATAAAAATACTTGTAACGTTTCGAGAGCTCTTTCAACTTATATCTGGTACCATAGCGATCATCCTGGAACCTTGCTCAAATATACTGATGGCAGAAAATGTCAAACTGCCCTTCCTAGACTTGTAAGCGATCGCACCAGATCTCTATCCTTCATTCGCAATACTGAGGCTTTTCCAACTTGCCTAAAATGTAACACCGAACAGGCCTCCCCAAGTCATCTTCTGACCTGCCTTGGTCTGGTAAGTTAGGATGTCTGTGGAAATCCTGATCTAATGTTGGACTCTGAGTGCGTTCGTAATCATGGACTTGATTTAGCTGTTTAGCTAGAGCTTTAGAAATAAGTAACAACTTGACGAAAGTAAACCCCCTGAGGAATAAATGACTGTTAGCGTAGCGCTGGCAGAAACTTGCGTTGGGGTATTAATCCCAATGGTTGGTTGGGTTTTATGTCGCAAAGGCCATATTTGACCAAGCTGTGCCAAACACAATACAGACAACGTCAGTTAATAGACATACACAAGCGAGAACAGATTTTACTGACACGGAAAAGAGAAATACACCCAGGGAGATATCTAACCTGAGCCGCCACCAACTCGCATTGCTAGCGCAGTAGGCAGCGCTGAGGCACCACGATATTAATCGTGAAGCAAATGGTATGTTATTTTAATTTAGTGAACTTGAAATGCTTTTCTCCGAAGTAATTTGCAATCAGAGGTTCGGCAAATACCTTAAGGCTCAACTTTGCGGACAGCAGCAGTGACGGTAAATTCGTCAATTATCCCAAACACTTCCTTTCATAGCTTGTTTTATTTTTTTAATAAGTCTACTTGTTACGTCCTGCGTAATTGCAGCTCCACCTGTGCAGCAATCGCTAGATAAAGGTCTTGTACAGAAAGTGGAAAGCGAGAGTTTTGGTATTCAACTTTAGAATTGTGTTGAACATTGGAGATTGTGATCGACGTCAGAATTGTGCGATCAACCTCGCAGTTGTGTATCGAGTTGTGTACTCGTTTGTGAATAAATCAAGTGATTTTACAGTCACCTGGTCAGTGTTTCGATTTCTTAGTGAAGTGAAACTACACTACTAATGGCAGAGACAACCTCTTCGTTCCTTAACTTTTAAAATAACAAGCTTAATAGGCGTTAATGTGGCATTAGAATAGAAATGTTACCTCGTCTTTGGAGTTCCGCTTCAAGCTGATCAATCCGCTGCACAATTGATCGGCCCTCTTGTCCGGCAAAATCCAAATCTGTAAACGTAATATCCGGCATCGTCACTGGCCTCTCTGGACGATTGGGACCTATAAAAAGTATTCCATTGTTGAACCTGAATTGATTTCGTTGATCAATTAATAGGCATAGGAAAGGCAGAATGATATGTCAACCCTCTCCGTGGAGATTTATTTGCTCGTCGCCCTGTAGTGGACACCCTCTGGCGCAAAAACCTGTTTTAAACAGTCCCCAGTTCTGGACAAGGGACAATTTGGCTTTCCTACTTGGACTTTCATTCCTCTTTTGTGCAATAGGGACGTTTTGTCTCGTATGTATCTAGTCATTAAATGACCAAAACTGACCAGATCTAGAAGGACAAAATACCTCGTTGAAATACTTGGTTATATTTTATTACTATAGCTGTGTGAAGAAGTTCTGTAATTATTCAGCTAGCTGATAGTTGGTCAGTGGACCAACTACGAAATGCAAATAATCTCCGTGAATGTAGGACTAATAGTTTAACTTTGTCTTGTTTACTCAACTTTTTTAGGTGGTTAACCTAAACGAAGAATAGAGAACGACGGGGAAGAGGAAGGAAATCATATTTCTCGAGGAAGAAATGGAACTACCGAACGCAACCTTTACCTATTTTTAACTTTTCTTTGGGGTGATGCTGGACATCTAATGGCCCGGTGCACACATCCGATTTTTCAACGTGCGGCGCCGCTGCGGCACCGAAGCCCAATTATGCACACATAACCGTGAAATGAAAGTACTCAATTTGCGCCATTTGCGAAAGATATTCTATCGAAGAAAGCGTGTTTATTTCGCTTACTTGGTGCAAAAAAAGTATATTTTGAAGCAAAATAGACGTTACTGGATACAACCATTTATTAATTATTATTTATATTCCATTTATTTACGAAAGCAAGGTACTTCAGACCGAAGAAGCGTGTGCGGCGAGCTGCGGCGCCGTGGGGAACTGTGGTCCAAATTGCACGCAAGTTGATCGTGCGTCGCCGCAGCGGCGCCGGAGGCATGTGTTCAATACTCCATTGGATCTAATGTATCTCAGACCGCACTTACGTTGTGGCAACGGGACCGCACGTTGAAAAACAGGATGTGTGCACCGGGCCTTAGCTTCCATAGATGCTTTGCCAATGTTAAGGCTCATTTACATTTGTGCGTAGATCCCCATCAGCTCTTCGTAGTCGAATTCGTCAGACCATCGAACGACGAGAACGGTAGCACGTGATTAAATCTGTCAATCATTCCCGCTCTCTCTGCTCATTGGTCCATGGATTCGGACATACGTACAAGTGTAAATGAGATTTTATGTGCTGATGTTTTAACGTATCACTGATGCACTTCAGCTTGCTACCCGTCATGGACAAATGGATGCAAAAAAGACAAGCTACATTTCCCAAACTTTAATAAAAGCGAAAATCCTGGATGAAAACGTACTCACCCATCGCCCTGCTCGGAGGCGGTTTACTCGGGCAGCAGATCCCGATTTCTCCGCTGTCCATGGTACACGTGGAGTCTTCGAGTTCGCGAGAGGATTCGAAACGGAAGACGCACAGCCCCGGCGACTTGCACAACCCCACGCCGCCATCGTAAGCCACACACCGGTTCTCCGGGGCTTCCTCTAAGGTAGGGAACAACACTGGGGCGTCCTCGGGTAGGGCTGAAAGTGGAACGGTTTTCATATCACATCACTGATATTCTTTTAAAAGAACTTTTTACTTATAAAATATTTCCCTGACATGCTACTGAGCGTCATGACATGTTTGACTGACATGCTAGTCTTTGTGATAACATAGTAGTCTGATTTGGAAATCTTTGCTCAAAATTTAGTTTACTGGAAACTAGTCTAAGATCGTGGAGACATGTCGGACTAACTTGTCATGACATTGACTAGCATGTCATGATATGGATTAGCATGTAGACAAACATGCAATGACATGGACTAGTATGTCACACAAACATGTCGTGATATGTTTGTCTGTTTTAATTATTCTTCAATGAGAATTTTTTCAAAATCTGAGAAAATAACGCTTAATAAGCTATATAATGTCTTGCGATCAATATTATATTTTCTGACTGCAATCTCTAGAAGGAATTGGGAGATTGTCACTAGCCTATACCAAGTAAAGTTTTGGGGCTGTGATTACTGATTTTAACTCTCCAGGTGGCTTATTTTGCCCTGTAGTGGCCAGCCTCTATTGCAAAAATCTGTTCTTAACTGTCACACTAGTTCTAGGCAAGGGACAATACCTTTATAAAACTTGTATTTTCCTTCCCTTGACAAAATTTGTACACGTCGAGACAAATCGACTCGATATGGTACTTAGACTTTAGCAAATTTTACCAGATCAAAACTGTCGCCAGTTCTAGGCAAGGGACAAAAATAGTGGTTTATCCTGCCCTGTTCAAAAGCCTGTTTCTCCAGCCTCTGATGCAATAATCTGTTCTAAACTGTCACACTAGTTCTAGGCAAGGGACAATACCTTTATAAAACTTGTATTTTCTTTCCCTTGACAAAATTTGTACACGTCGAGACAAATCGACTCGATATGGTACTTAGACTTTAGCAAATTTTACCAGATCAAAACTGTCGCCAGTTCTAGGCAAGGGACAAAAATAGTGGTTTATCCTGCCCTGTTCAAAAGCCTGTTTCTCCAGCCTCTGATGCAAAAATCTGTTCTAAACTGTCACACTAGTTCTAGGCAAGGGACAATACCTTTATAAAACTTGTATTTTCCTTCCCTTGACAAAATTTGTACACGTCGAGACAAATCGACTCGATATGGTACTTAGACTTTAGCAAATTTTACCAGATCAAAACTGTCGCCAGTTCTAGGCAAGGGACAAAAATAGTGGTTTATCCTGCCCTGTTCAAAAGCCTGTTTCTCCAGCCTCTGATGCAAAAAACTGTTCTAAACTGTCACACTAGTTCTAGGCAAGGGACAATACCTTTATAAAACTTGTATTTTCCTTCCCTTGACAAAATTTGTACACGTCGAGACAAATCGACTCGATATGGTACTTAGACTTTAGCAAATTTTACCAGATCAAAACTGTCGCCAGTTCTAGGCAAGGGACAAAAATAGTGGTTTATAATGCCCTGTTCAAAAGCCTGTTTCTCCAGCCTCTGATGCAATAATCTGTTCTAAACTGTCACACTAGTTCTAGGCAAGGGACAATACCTTTATAAAACTTGTATTTTCCTTCCCTTGACAAAATTTGTACACGTCGAGACAAATCGACTCGATATTGTACTTAGACTTTAGCAAATTTTACCAGATCAAAACTGTCGCCAGTTCTAGGCAAGGGACAAAAATAGTGGTTTATCCTGCCCTGTTCAAAAGCCTGTTTCTCCAGCCTCTGATGCAAAAAACTGTTCTAAACTGTCACACTAGTTCTAGGCAAGGGATAATACCTTTATAAAACTTGTATTTTCCTTCCCTTGACAAAATTTGTACACGTCGAGACAAATCGACTCGATATGGTACTTAGACTTTAGCAAATTTTACCAGATCAAAACTGTCGCCAGTTCTAGGCAAGGGACAAAAATAGTGGTTTATCCTGCCCTGTTCAAAAGCCTGTTTCTCCAGCCTCTGATGCAAAAAACTGTTCTAAACTGTCACACTAGTTCTAGGCAAGGGATAATACCTTTATAAAACTTGTATTTTCCTTCCCTTGACAAAATTTGTACACGTCGAGACAAATCGACTCGATATGGTACTTAGACTTTAGCAAATTTTACCAGATCAAAACTGTCGCCAGTTCTAGGCAAGGGACAAAAATAGTGGTTTATAATGCCCTGTTCAAAAGCCTGTTTCTCCAGCCTCTGATGCAATAATCTGTTCTAAACTGTCACACTAGTTCTAGGCAAGAGACAATACCTTTATAAAACTTGTATTTTCCTTCCCTTGACAAAATTTGTACACGTCGAGACAAATCGACTCGATATGGTACTTAGACTTTAGCAAATTTTACCAGATCAAAACTGTCGCCAGTTCTAGGCAAGGGACAAAAATAGTGGTTTATAATGCCCTGTTCAAAAGCCTGTTTCTCCAGCCTCTGATGCAATAATCTGTTCTAAACTGTCACACTAGTTCTAGGCAAGGGACAATACCTTTATAAAACTTGTATTTTCCTTCCCTTGACAAAATTTGTACACGTCGAGACAAATCGACTCGATATGGTACTTAGACTTTAGCAAATTTTACCAGATCAAAACTGTCGCCAGTTCTAGGCAAGGGACAAAAATAGTGGTTTATCCTGCCCTGTTCAAAAGCCTGTTTCTCCAGCCTCTGATGCAAAAAACTGTTCTAAACTGTCACACTAGTTCTAGGCAAGGGATAATACCTTTATAAAACTTGTATTTTCCTTCCCTTGACAAAATTTGTACACGTCGAGACAAATCGACTCGATATGGTACTTAGACTTTAGCAAATTTTACCAGATCAAAACTGTCGCCAGTTCTAGGCAAGGGACAAAAATAGTGGTTTATCCTGCCCTGTTCAAAAGCCTGTTTCTCCAGCCTCTGATGCAAAAAACTGTTCTAAACTGTCACACTAGTTCTAGGCAAGGGATAATACCTTTATAAAACTTGTATTTTCCTTCCCTTGACAAAATTTGTACACGTCGAGACAAATCGACTCGATATGGTACTTAGACTTTAGCAAATTTTACCAGATCAAAACTGTCGCCAGTTCTAGGCAAGGGACAAAAATAGTGGTTTATAATGCCCTGTTCAAAAGCCTGTTTCTCCAGCCTCTGATGCAATAATCTGTTCTAAACTGTCACACTAGTTCTAGGCAAGAGACAATACCTTTATAAAACTTGTATTTTCCTTCCCTTGACAAAATTTGTACACGTCGAGACAAATCGACTCGATATGGTACTTAGACTTTAGCAAATTTTACCAGATCAAAACTGTCGCCAGTTCTAGGCAAGGGACAAAAATAGTGGTTTATCCTGCCCTGTTCAAAAGCCTGTTTCTCCAGCCTCTGATGCAAAAATCTGTTCTAAACTGTCACACTAGTTCTAGGCAAGGGACAATACCTTTATAAAACTTGTATTTTCCTTCCCTTGACAAAATTTGTACACGTCGAGACAAATCGACTCGATATGGTACTTAGACTTTAGCAAATTTTACCAGATCAAAACTGTCGCCAGTTCTAGGCAAGGGACAAAAATAGTGGTTTATCCTGCCCTGTTCAAAAGCCTGTTTATCCAGCCTCTGATGCAAAAAACTGTTCTAAACTGTCACACTAGTTCTAGGCAAGGGACAATACCTTTATAAAACTTGTATTTTCCTTCCCTTGACAAAATTTGTACACGTCGAGACAAATCGACTCGATATGGTACTTAGACTTTAGCAAATTTTACCAGATCAAAACTGTCGCCAGCTCTAGGCAAGGGACAAAAATAGTGGTTTATCCTGCCCTGTTCAAAAGCCTGTTTCTCCAGCCTCTGATGCAATAATCTGTTCTAAACTGTCACACTAGTTCTAGGCAAGGGACAATACCTTTATAAAACTTGTATTTTCTTTCCCTTGACAAAATTTGTACACGTCGAGACAAATCGACTCGATATGGTACTTAGACTTTAGCAAATTTTACCAGATCAAAACTGTCGCCAGTTCTAGGCAAGGGACAAAAATAGTGGTTTATCCTGCCCTGTTCAAAAGCCTGTTTCTCCAGCCTCTGATGCAAAAAACTGTTCTAAACTGTCACACTAGTTCTAGGCAAGGGATAATACCTTTATAAAACTTGTATTTTCCTTCCCTTGACAAAATTTGTACACGTCGAGACAAATCGACTCGATATGGTACTTAGACTTTAGCAAATTTTACCAGATCAAAACTGTCGCCAGTTCTAGGCAAGGGACAAAAATAGTGGTTTATAATGCCCTGTTCAAAAGCCTGTTTCTCCAGCCTCTGATGCAATAATCTGTTCTAAACTGTCACACTAGTTCTAGGCAAGGGACAATACCTTTATAAAACTTGTATTTTCCTTCCCTTGACAAAATTTGTACACGTCGAGACAAATCGACTCGATATGGTACTTAGACTTTAGCAAATTTTACCAGATCAAAACTGTCGCCAGTTCTAGGCAAGGGACAAAAATAGTGGTTTATCCTGCCCTGTTCAAAAGCCTGTTTATACAGCCTCTGATGCAAAAAACTGTTCTAAACTGTCACACTAGTTCTAGGCAAGGGACAATACCTTCATAAAACTTGTATTTTCCTTCCCTTGACAAAATTTGTACACGTTGAGACAAATCGACTCGATATGGTACTTAGACTTTAGCAAATTTTACCAGATCAAAACTGTCGCCAGTTCTAGGCAAGGGACAAAAATAGTGGTTTATCCTGCCCTGTTCAAAAGCCTGTTTATCCAGCCTCTGATGCAAAAAACTGTTCTAAACTGTCACACTAGTTCTAGGCAAGGGACAATACCTTTATAAAACTTGTATTTTCCTTCCCTTGACAAAATTTGTACACGTCGAGACAAATCGACTCGATATGGTACTTAGACTTTAGCAAATTTTACCAGATCAAAACTGTCGCCAGCTCTAGGCAAGGGACAAAAATAGTGGTTTATCCTGCCCTGTTCAAAAGCCTGTTTCTCCAGCCTCTGATGCAATAATCTGTTCTAAACTGTCACACTAGTTGTAGGCAAGGGACAATACCTTTATAAAACTTGTATTTTCTTTCCCTTGACAAAATTTGTACACGTCGAGACAAATCGACTCGATATGGTACTTAGACTTTAGCAAATTTTACCAGATCAAAACTGTCGCCAGCTCTAGGCAAGGGACAAAAATAGTGGTTTATCCTGCCCTGTTCAAAAGAATGTTTCTCCAGCCTCTGATGCAATAATCTGTTCTAAACTGTCACACTAGTTCTAGGCAAGGGACAATACCTTTATAAAACTTGTATTTTCTTTCCCTTGACAAAATTTGTACACGTCGAGACAAATCGACTCGATATGGTACTTAGACTTTAGCAAATTTTACCAGATCAAAACTGTCGCCAGTTCTAGGCAAGGGACAAAAATAGTGGTTTATCCTGCCCTGTTCAAAAGCCTGTTTCTCCAGCCTCTGATGCAAAAATCTGTTCTAAACTGTCACACTAGTTCTAGGCAAGGGACAATACCTTTATAAAACTTGTATTTTCCTTCCCTTGACAAAATTTGTACACGTCGAGACAAATCGACTCGATATGGTACTTAGACTTTAGCAAATTTTACCAGATCAAAACTGTCGCCAGTTCTAGGCAAGGGACAAAAATAGTGGTTTATCCTGCCCTGTTCAAAAGCCTGTTTCTCCAGCCTCTGATGCAATAATCTGTTCTAAACTGTCACACTAGTTCTAGGCAAGGGACAATACCTTTATAAAACTTGTATTTTCTTTCCCTTGACAAAATTTGTACACGTCGAGACAAATCGACTCGATATGGTACTTAGACTTTAGCAAATTTTACCAGATCAAAACTGTCGCCAGTTCTAGGCAAGGGACAAAAATAGTGGTTTATCCTGCCCTGTTCAAAAGCCTGTTTCTCCAGCCTCTGATGCAAAAAACTGTTCTAAACTGTCACACTAGTTCTAGGCAAGGGATAATACCTTTATAAAACTTGTATTTTCCTTCCCTTGACAAAATTTGTACACGTCGAGACAAATCGACTCGATATGGTACTTAGACTTTAGCAAATTTTACCAGATCAAAACTGTCGCCAGTTCTAGGCAAGGGACAAAAATAGTGGTTTATAATGCCCTGTTCAAAAGCCTGTTTCTCCAGCCTCTGATGCAATAATCTGTTCTAAACTGTCACACTAGTTCTAGGCAAGGGACAATACCTTTATAAAACTTGTATTTTCCTTCCCTTGACAAAATTTGTACACGTCGAGACAAATCGACTCGATATGGTACTTAGACTTTAGCAAATTTTACCAGATCAAAACTGTCGCCAGTTCTAGGCAAGGGACAAAAATAGTGGTTTATCCTGCCCTGTTCAAAAGCCTGTTTATACAGCCTCTGATGCAAAAAACTGTTCTAAACTGTCACACTAGTTCTAGGCAAGGGACAATACCTTCATAAAACTTGTATTTTCCTTCCCTTGACAAAATTTGTACACGTTGAGACAAATCGACTCGATATGGTACTTAGACTTTAGCAAATTTTACCAGATCAAAACTGTCGCCAGTTCTAGGCAAGGGACAAAAATAGTGGTTTATCCTGCCCTGTTCAAAAGCCTGTTTATCCAGCCTCTGATGCAAAAAACTGTTCTAAACTGTCACACTAGTTCTAGGCAAGGGACAATACCTTTATAAAACTTGTATTTTCCTTCCCTTGACAAAATTTGTACACGTCGAGACAAATCGACTCGATATGGTACTTAGACTTTAGCAAATTTTACCAGATCAAAACTGTCGCCAGCTCTAGGCAAGGGACAAAAATAGTGGTTTATCCTGCCCTGTTCAAAAGCCTGTTTCTCCAGCCTCTGATGCAATAATCTGTTCTAAACTGTCACACTAGTTGTAGGCAAGGGACAATACCTTTATAAAACTTGTATTTTCTTTCCCTTGACAAAATTTGTACACGTCGAGACAAATCGACTCGATATGGTACTTAGACTTTAGCAAATTTTACCAGATCAAAACTGTCGCCAGTTCTAGGCAAGGGACAAAAATAGTGGTTTATCCTGCCCTGTTCAAAAGCCTGTTTCTCCAGCCTCTGATGCAAAAAACTGTTCTAAACTGTCACACTAGTTCTAGGCAAGGGACAATACCTTTATAAAACTTGTATTTTCCTTCCCTTGACAAAATTTGTACACGTCGAGACAAATCGACTCGATATGGTACTTAGACTTTAGCAAATTTTACCAGATCAAAACTGTCGCCAGTTCTAGGCAAGGGACAAAAATAGTGGTTTATCCTGCCCTGTTCAAAAGCCTGTTTCTCCAGCCTCTGATGCAAAAAACTGTTCTAAACTGTCACACTAGTTCTAGGCAAGGGACAATACCTTTATAAAACTTGTATTTTCCTTCCCTTGACAAAATTTGTACACGTCGAGACAAATCGACTCGATATGGTACTTAGACTTTAGCAAATTTTACCAGATCAAAACTGTCGCCAATTCTAGGCAAGGGACAAAAATAGTGGTTTATCCTGCCCTGTTCAAAAGCCTGTTTCTCCAGCCTCTGATGCAAAAATCTGTTCTAAACTGACACACTAGTTCTAGGCAAGGGACAATACCTTTATAAAACTTGTATTTTCCTTCCCTTGGCAAAATTTGTACACGCCAAAACAAATCGTCTGGACGTGGTGCTTCGTCATTTGCAAAATTGACCAGATCTCTTCCAAGATCTGTTTTCAAGCGGGCATCAGATATCGCAGCATTTTAACAATCGTAAAATGTTAATTATAATGCATGGGGTATTTTTGCATGGAATATTTATGCATGCATAGGAATATTTTCTTCTGGTTCAAAAAGTTTTCGTATTGATTTCATTACAATATTGCCGCATTTATAAGATTTCACTTTTTAAATAGATTTAAACTATCATTTTTTTACTACTTACTGAATCCTTCATGATCATATACTTCTGTGGGTCTTAAAAGAGAGAATAAAATTATTTCCAGAAACAAGATACCACAGATCATTATGTGAGAACTCTTTTCAGTTTATCTAATACTCAAAACCATTTCATTCTGTGGCATCTGTGTCAGCGTGTTAGACATCTAAAGAAAATAAAATAGATCAATATTTGAGGATTAAACAAATATAAAATAAATTATATACATTAAATTAAATATTAAATGCATCATTCGTTTTGCAAAACTTTATATTAGTTTGGTTGTATTAAAACCTCCTAAGTGAGGTTGAAGTATGACACAACTTAATACCACCTTAATTTTAGTAATATCACCTCTTCTTGTTATATTAAAATAATTTTCAATTTAACTACAAAATTTTAATAACGTAAATTAATTTATTTTTAGAATAAATAAATTTTAATAAAATAAATTAATCAAACATAAAGGGAATGTTTATCATAAAATTGTGTTCTAATCAGGACATCACCATCAATATTTATAACATATTATGCAATGATAAACTTAAAACTGCACTGTTAGCCACTTAAAAGGGTATATTTAATGTATATTTAATGAATGCAAAACAAAATATAATACAGATCAAAAAGAACAATTTTAATCACAAAATTTAACATAAATATATGGTTTCATATATCAAGTCTATTCCTATTCTTAATTGTAAAATATAAGATACTTAACCTTTAACCCTCTTAGCGGTTGTCTCTACGAGGTGTATCTCATCATTAACAACACTGACCAGATTATCTTTATGGACGAGATATCTCGTTATTAGAAAACATTTACAGATCATGATCTCGTCATATCATCAAAAAATCGACAATAACCTTAACCTTTTAACAACGGCTATAGATATAACAGGCGCGATTCTTATAACTTTCAATGAACTACTGCTATATCAGCCGTAGTCTAAAGATCAATGACGAAATATCTCGTCATTAGCAAAACTGGTCTGTTCTTGTTGGACGAGATAACTCGTCGAAACCACTTGGAGGGTTAATTAGCGTTCGAAAAATGGTTAACCAGGCACAATCACACACTTGCGTGTAGTTACATATATGGTAAAACGCCACAAACTCGGCAGTAGCAGAACACATGGAAAAAAACTTACGCTTTCGTTTTGGTTTCAATTTTTTTCGGCAAATCTTTGATTGATCGCGCCTTACTTCAATAGGCAGTTCAAATTGTATCAGATCAGAAACGAATCATCACAGTCGTTAAGAAAACAGAACCTCGAATACAAAGTATGTCACTCCCAATCTGTCAACACCATACGAAACGCATTCGATACTTCCATCGCACAGCTTAGAGGAAAAGTTGCTCCGAACGAAGGCAAAAGTGACCTGGTGGGTATTTGAAGAAAACAATTTTTAACGCCAAGAGTTTCAAGGTAAGACGATTTCGAGATCAGGAAAAGGTCATTCGAAGTTGCTCCCGTGGCGCACTCGCGGCACGCGATGCAAACGATTTCAACATCAAAATCGACGTAGTTTTTCATCCATGAGAGAAAAAAAATATGTGGTTTCTTCCTCTACGAAAGAATGGTAACTTTCAGAAGTTTCGTAGCCAGGAGGGGCTCTGGGGGTGCAAGTCAACACTCCCAAAAACGTTGGTTTTCAATTTTCATAAACTTTTACAAATGAAATAAGAACGTGTTGAGAGAATGCTTTTCTTTCATTTTTTAAACAAAATAAAAGTGTTTTAATTGATTTATTAGAATATTAATCATTCTCTAAAAGTTCTCTGGTAATCACTCATTCTCTAGAACAGCTGTTCCCAATCTTTTTTATCTTCCCTTGATTAGACTTTTCTCATTTACGCGAGTACCCACTCTCTTCATTACACCCACCCAGTGCCGTGGGTAAGAAGCGCCCTTGTGCAATAATTTTGCCCATCCCCTTTCCATGTTATATGTTAAACCGCGTATACATATGCGAGCCTCTAGTTCTCATGAATTGGACGGGGTTTTGGGCGTTACACGAGCGGTTCGTGAACATTTGAGAGCCGAACCGTTCGTTGAAATTATATTTACTACGAACTTCTAGCGATCCATGGGAAAGAAAGGAACCAACCGCGAACCACCAAGGTCACGCCTCGTCAGCCTCCGGTAATCACAATGGAGCCTGGAGGTTCGCGAGCAGAAAGTAAAACTCACGACGCCAAATCTAAACCAAGAATGCCTTTATGTTTGTCGAAAAACCGACAGGATGCGGATAGACAAGAGAAGTTCACGAACCGCTCAAAACCCCGTCCAAATCATGAGAACTAGAGGCTCGCGAACGGTTTAGCTCGCACGAGGTTTTAGATACGCAGCTTTAGATAAGCTTAAAATATCAAAATAAAACTATAATTGTTTTATTATTTATGAGGGAAATGAAATTTTTAAGCAGCCCGCTTCAATTTTTTATGATATGGAAGATCAAAATAATAATAAAAATAATATTCACTAATAGTAATTGCAGCTCTCTTAAGAGTTCCAGTTTTCAACCACATAAATTTTGAGTCACAAAACACTCAATACAAAGTCACTCAAATCACTAAATACTTTAAATTAAGCTGTTATAAAACAGGAACACACACACGAATGATACAATCAACCCATGAGAAGCGAAACACCATGCTTCATGGTAGGGATGCGATATCGATGTCGATGTTTTATAAAAAAACATCGATGTATTGGAGCCGATGTTTTTTTAACATCGATGTTTATAATTGTCAATATTTTTACGTTGTCCATGTTTTATTTTTAAATAAAAAAAAGTACTATTATAAAAAAATTTTAAATAACCAATAACATAATTTTTATAATCAGTAAATTGAAGATCTTTTTAGACCAAAGTGGCCAAGGGTGAAGGGTCTGAAAAGTTGGGATGGGGCATCGATGTTTTCAAAACATCGATGTATAATACCATTGATTCATCGGAGGCGATGTTTTAATATTGTCGATGTTTTTACGTCGTCAATGTTTTATTTTTGAATAAAAAAAGCACAATAGTAAAACATAAGAAAAATAACCGTGTAAATGAGTATTTGTCAGTGCAGTAACGCAATAACCACGGTAACGCAGTTGATATATAGTAAGATTAGAAAACGGAGGACTGCGAGTTCGAAACTCGATCTAACCAAAGACCTCGTGTACGTGGGGGCTGTTATATGTTAAATCTCTCATGACCACAAATGACCTCACTTTGGCGGGGTGGGGAAGATTGGAGAGTAGGGTGTTTCACCTCATCACATCATACCGTAGTTCAAAATTACGCTAGGTAGTGATATTCCCGTCTCACTGAAGCAACATAACGCTATTGGCGACGTTTCGAGCTCAATCCGGAAGGGAAAGAACCGAGGAGAACACCCGATTTTGAACCACGATCAGTTGATGAGGTCAACATTTGAGCTGGCACCCCCCTCTCTTACCTCATCTTCTGACAATGGTTCAAAAATATGCGGCGTTTTCCTCGGTTCTTTCCCTTCTAAATGGATCCCGGACCGTCGCCAATAGCCCGCTATTTCTCCAGTGCCACTTTAATTCAACTACCACCCACCCCACATGCTTACCACACACTTCTTGCTCATTCAAATTCGCATAACTATGGTTTTCACAGCAGGTATGCGAAAGCAAATCATCGATGTTCCAAATTAAAACATCGATGTTGATAATACATCGCCCAAAAACTATCGATGTTTTTAGACATCGATGTTTAGAAGTATCAGTGTATTTAAACTTTTTTCCCCCATTTCTTAAAACTGGTTTAGCAACCTCAAACATTAATGTTTGCCGGGGAGGGAAGATTTAATTTGTCATTTTTGCGTGTTTATTAATTTATGACTAAAACATTTTTTTTCAACTGTCAAAACAAAGTAAAAAATTAATAAGAACAATTAATGTTTTTATAAAACATCGATGGTTTGAAAGTATTGACATCGATGACGCATCCCTACTTTTAAGACATTCAAAATTGGCCACTTTGGGGTACAGCTACACTCTACGTTTATGAGTGATGGAACGACTTGGCGATTTTTTTTAGCGCACTTCTAGTAGCGAGTTACGATAAATTAAGGCAACCCATCTTTCGTTACAGTTGTTGTGGCTTTCATGGCAACCTCGGCAAACGGAAACTTTCAATTTTCATTTTGAATATTCTAAAAAGTTCTTCCAAAATCCGTTAAGGTCGTTTGATTTCATTGATTCGTTTGAAATTTTTTCTTTCCTCCCATTGGTTATTTTGATTTAAAAATATTCTTTGATTGCATTGGTCCTTTTAAATCTTTTTCTGTGGTACCATTGGTCCATTTATTTGTACTTGGACAGTTGTGGAATTTTTATTTTACTATATTAGTTTTCACGAAAGGATTAAGAAATTAGTTTTTTTGCCGTTTTCGTTTTAATTATATTTTTACGCAAGAGATCTGACGTTATCAAGTTGTATTATTTCTTGCTTTTTTTTGTTATAAATCTTTTTCTTTTTCAACATGCTCACTGTATTTAGTGTAATTGATACGTTTCAGGGTATATATATACTCTTACCCAACATTCGAAGTTTAGTTCTGCTGTAACACAATTGTGTTTTGTAATGTATTTGCTTTTTGTGAAATTTAAAATATATATACTTTTCAAAACGTTTTCAAATGTGTTTTCAAGCTTTCATTTTCCGTTGTGAAAAGAAAAATGTTTTTGAAAGAAAAATATTTTTTAAATAATTCTTTCTTTGGCGACTTTAGAAGAGCGCCGAAAAAATCACCAAGGCCGTTGCCACCACTCATGAACGTAGAGTGTAGCTGTTCCCACTTTGGTCTAAAAGTATGTTCAATTTTCTGATTATGAAAATTATGCTAGTTGGTTATTTTTTAATTTTAATAGTGGTACTTTTTTCATCTAAAAAATAAAATATCGACATCGTAAAAACATCGACAAGTATAAACATCGAAGTTTAAAAAACATCGACTCCAATACATCGATGTTTTGAAAACATTTACATCGATGTCGCATCCTTATTTAACAGGTTTCCACCCATTCAAGTTCTAGAACCAAATGTTCATTAAAAAATGGCACATACAAAAGTAGAAACGGGAAGGAAATTAGCCTCCTCCTCTTCTGCACGTCTTTGATTAACCCTCCTTGTGGCTTTAATCTTTATGGGGAAAATGTCTTTTAAAATCTTTAGGGACCAGATGTCTAGTCATGAGAAAAAAAGTGACAAGGTCTTGATCTCGACATCATGAAAAAATCAACAGTATCTTGATGACGGGATATATCATCATAACAAAATTGGTCATTGCTTAATGAACGAGATATCTCATTAACAAAATTGTTCATACTTTGACGTACTAGATATAGATATATCATTAACAAAATTGGCATAGCTTGATGGACGAGATATTTTGTTGAAGCCATTTGGAGGGTTAACGTTAGTTATTGATAACTGGCCCGTTGTGTGTGAGATAAAAATACAATGGGTTCCAGAAATTACTTATTGACGAGATATATCATTAACAAAATTGTTCATACTTTGGTGTATACTAGATATATCATCAACAAAATTAGTTATAGCTTGATGGACGAGATATCTTGTTGAAGACATTTGGAGGGTTAACGTTAATTATATCGCAATCGCGAATGAACCAGCGTAACTTAGTGTCTACCAAAAAGTACTTCATGGTAGAGTTGGGTTACACTGGTATTTATACTACCCATTTGTAAGTTAAGTTGTGGAGTGGTAGCTAAGCTCGCTACAGTTATTTATAACTGGCCCGTTGTGTGTGAGATAAGAATACAATGGGTTCCAGAAATTACTTATTGACGAGATATATCATTAACAAAATTGTTCATACTTTGGTGTATACTAGATATATCATCAACAAAATTAGTTATCGCTTGATGGACGAGATATCTTGTTGAAGCCATTTGGAGGGTTAACGTTAATTATATCGCAATCGCGAATGAACCAGTGTAACTTAGTGTCTACCGAAAAGTACTTCATGGTAGAGTTGGGTTACACTGGTATTTATACTACCCATTTGTAAGTTAAGTTGTGGAGCTGTAGCTAAGCTCGCTACAATTATTTATAACTGACCCCGTTCTGTGTGAGATAAGAATACAATGGGTTCCAGAAATTACTTATTGACGAGATATATCATTAACCTTTTACCTGCCAATGTTCTCAAATGGGAACATTTGTTTGTGAATTTTTTTAATAACTTTATTTTTTTGTTTAGAATATATTCATACTTGCTGAAATGCCACATAATAATATGAATTTATTTTAGGTGCCACCGTTTTTCAAAAAATAAATTCAGCTTTTTATCATAATTTAGGTCAAATTTACTGAATTTGTGAACTTCAAAGTGTCATGCACATTTTAATTTCTGCTGTCTTTAAAATAAATTTTAAAAAAATTTTATTGACGTGATTTGGTAGTCAAGGGACATATATTCTCTTACAAATTAACAAAATATTTCCAAGTGTCATTTGTAGGAAGTAATTCTTACAACAATTTTGATGTTCCCAAATGGGAACATTGGCGTTTGGAGTATAGTATTTGAGGGGATTTTTTTAACTCGCAAAATCTGAGTCGATACTCGTTTTTTTTTTTAATTATCACAATTCTTCTGCTATTGGTAACTTAATAAATGTGGTGGCTGATTCTTTCATACTTCCTGCGGAGACTTTTGTATCTGCATGTGCCTAACACCCGTTTTTTCTGTAAATCGGGATACTCTATTCTAAGGTAATCGCATTGTTACAGTTATAAATGTTTACGATTGGGATGACTTCTTTCACTCTAATCACCTTACAAGAATAGTAACCACATTTGGTGAAATGGTTGGTTTAAATGTATCACGTGAAGAGCGCGTTTTGAATGACCTAAGCAAAGATCACATTCCAACAATATTCCTTTTTCAAAATTCGACGGAGGTGTGACCTGTAGTCGTTACGATTTCAACCAATGAGTTTCATTCTGACCAAAGATTTTCTTTCTTTAGTATGCGCTGAACGATGTAGTTTTAATCATTTTTTTACGTAATACGCCATTCCTAATAGGAATTGATTATTCAGGTGCTTCTCAAATATCACTCCGTTTCAACTACATCTTTTAGAGATACCCCGCAAGTTCCTGAGAGCCGCGTTGGAATTTTTCAACATCCTATCCGATGACGAGCTCGAGGACGTAGACGATCCTGATCTTTACATATTGCCATCTGTTGAAGACGCTAATTTGAGTGATGAAGAATACATCAACGATAAAGCTTTGAATTAGGTTCGTTCTCAAGATGGTTGTGGCCAGATTGATCTGATGATTAACAATGAATATGGTGATTCGACTATTTCAGATGACCGAATTCCCGATTCGGGCGAAAATCAAAGGAGAAGCACACACTCATGTTCTGCTCCAAATGCAAAGAAGCGAAGACAAGAACCCAATCCCAGATGGAAAAAGGATGCAACGTTGGGTAATGATATTTCAGGAAAGAGCCTCGAAAAACTGGCTGAAAAATGTACCGAGCTAGAGACAATAGATCTTCAAGAATTATTCCACAAAAAACTAAGTATGAATTATGTGTAACATCTAGTTGAGATGTCAGCGTTGTATACACTGCAAAAGGAACAGATAATAACAGTTAGCTGTGAAGATATTCTTATGTTCCTAGGACTGCTTCTTTTGAGCGGTTACCTCAAGGTGCCTACAGAGGACTTATACTACAGTAATTCTGAAGACACAAGTGTTACAATCTTTCATAAGATAATGGCTAGCGAACGCTTTCGTCAGCTTTAAAAAGTACTTTCATCTTGTTGACAACAATAAGGATGTTCAATCGGGTAATAAACTAGAAAAGATTCCGCCAATACACGATAATATGTGTAGAAACTTGATTCAGTTTGAAGTTTTTCACGATAAACTCAGCATTGACGGATCAATGGTGCCGTATTACGGACATCATTCTTGTAAGATGCTTATTCGCGGAAACCCCATCAGATTTGGGTACAAAATTTGTATCATATGCTCCTCTAATGTGTATCTATATAGGATGGAAATTTACTTAGGGAAACAGGATGGTGCCAAAGCAGAGGCTCCACTAGGATCAAGGGTCGTCTCAGCAAGACCAGGACCACGATCTCATTTACCAGTTCACCTTAGAAAGACGGACGAACACTATATCATCGCTTGCACCCAAGGACGTTGCGCATTGTGCAAGAAGAATGTTAGAAAGCAGTGCCTTGTATGCAAAAGCAGATACATTTATCTTGCTTTCCCCCCCCCCCCCTAGCACTGGCAATAAGAGAAAAATGTATGCTTCCGAAGAGAAATGTATAAAAGTATGCAATAGAAAACAAACTTAGTCCTCCTTTTGAGTCTATTGCAAAAAAAAACACTTTTCGGAAAAATGCCCCTATTTACTTCATTCCAAACGCCAATGTTCCCAAATAGGAACATCCTCAAAATCATACTTGGGATTTTTTTTTCCGCCAAAAAAGGTCTAGAACAGTTATACTAGCAGTAAAATAAGCCATTTGAGCGAAAAAATAAAATAAAAAATTTAAAAAATGAATTGCGGCGTTTAAAAGGTTAACAAAATTGTTCATACTTTGGTGTATACTAGATATATCATCAACAAAATTAGTTATAGCTTGATGAACGAGGTATCTTGTTGAAGCCATTTGGAGGGTTAACGTTAATTATATCGCAATCGCGAATGAACCAGCGTAACTTAGTGTCTACCAAAAAGTACTTCATGGTAGAGAGTTGGGTTACACTGGTATTTATACTACCTATTTGTAAGTTAAGTTGTGGTGTGGTAGCTAAGCTCGCTACAATTATTTATAACTGACCCCGTTGTGTGTGAGATAAGAATACGATGGGTTCCAGAAATTACTTATTGACGAGATATATCATTAACAAAATTGTTCATACTTTGGTGTATACTAGATATATCATCAACAAAATTATTTATAGCTTGATGGACGAGATATCTTGTTGAAGCCATTTGGAGGGTTGACGTTAATTATATCGCAATCGCGAATGAACCAGCGTAACTTAGTGTCTACCAAAAAGTACTTCATGGTAGAGTTGGGTTACACTGGTATTTATACTACCTATTTGTAAGTTAAGTTGTGGAGTGGTAGCTAAGCTCGCTACAATTATTTATAACTGGCCCCGTTTGTGTGAGATAAGAATACAATGGGTTCCAGAAATTACTTATTGACGAGATATATCATTAACAAAATTGTTCATACTTTGGTGTATACAAAATATATCAACAATATTAGTTATAGTTTGATGAACGAGATATCTTGTTGAAGCCATTTGGAGAGTTAAAGTTAACTATCAATAACTGGCCCGTTGTGTGAGATAAGAATACAATGGGTTCCAGAAATTACTTATTGCTATCCAAGTGCTTATTAGATCTTTTGCGCAGTAATCGTAAATAAGGAGTGCGCATTGAAACACCCTTGATATGCTTCATTGTTCGCAAACACAGCTCCAAATACTCAGTTAATAAAGTCAAGTAAGTTCAATTATAAATTTTACAACTCAAAAATACGCGTTTCAGTCTCAGTAATAATCTCATAAAAACTATCTCTCTCTGTTATACTAAATATTTGAATTAAACTCACATCTCAATTAATAATCCCAAATGGAACTGAAAAATTGAGCATTGCCTGAAATAAAAAATTATATACTAATTAATAAAATTCAACTATGCTATAACTCCGTAAGAGTCTAATTTCAGTATAATTATCGCCTACGCCCTTTCTACTTATTTTATCGTAAATATTATCGCTTGCGTTACTCGTTTCGGGACATCTATATCATGATTTAATATTTATTAACGTGTGAGCAAACTCTCGTAAAAGTATTTAAAAATAACCTTAACTAATGAGTGTATTTAAATGTAACTTCGAGCGAGAATAATTTAAATATGTCTTCAGTTAATTAGAGAGCGAGTATAAAATGATCCACGAACGTTAAAACCAATTTGTATTTTATGAATTAAGGTAATTCCTTGTTAGGAAAATTTACAAGGTGTTTCAAAACTTCCTATAGAAACTTCTGAGTAGATGTTAAAAGAAACTTAAACCGTATTCACAGTGATGTATGGCCGCAAAAACCACTCGAAGGTGTTAAAACACTCTGTAGCAGAACGAAAGACAGCAATCGTGCGAACATTTTTATAAGCCGTAACTAAGTTTCATGAGAAAAGAGCGTCGATCACCGCCAACTAGTATTATGTCTGTCCGTGGAATGTTCCATTTTCATAGTCTGATGCAAGTGGGAGAACTTTTGATCACTTGTCATACATCTGTCGGGGTACCGTTCTTGCTCCCCGGACGGTCAACCTTCTCCATGAAATTCAACCTACCTGGAGAGGCGTCCGGCTTACTCTCTAGGTCACCGGGTCCGTCTGGGTCACGACTATTTCCCGGTGGGGTGTCCGGGATGGCCATTAAAATTGGCCTACCGGGACCCCCCTCCGGTTATATTAAAAAGAAATAGAAAAAATCCTCACCTTTAAATTCTTAATCACACGGGCAGTCACAATATTTTAATATTTTATATACAAGACATAAAACATTATTTTAAATTTTATATACAAGACATAAAACTTTATTTTAATATTTTATATACAAGACATAAAACATTATTTTAATATTTTGTATACAAGACATAAAACATTAGTTTAATATTTTATATACAAGACATAGAACATTATTTTAATATTTTATATACAAGACATAAAACATTATTTTAATATTTAAGAAAAGACATAAAACATTATTTTAATATTTTATATACAAGACATAAAACATTATTTTAATATTTAAGAAAAGACATAAAACATTATTTTAATATTTAAGAAAAGACATAAAACGTTATTTTAATATTTTATATAGAAGACATAAAACATTATTTTAATATTTAAGAAAAGACATAAAACATTATTTTAATATTTTATATAGAAGACATAAAACATGCCGTGCTGTGGGAGTTGGTTTGTGCCTTCTGACCCTACAGTCGGTGGTGGCTCTTCTGTGCTCCTTCAAGTGCATTCGGGAATCACAATCTTCCCCTCCGGGCCATGAAAACACTCTAAACCTCACGGTGAGTGGGCCTGGAAAGGTCGCGAACAGTTATCAAAGTCATAGGTACTTTATATTATTCTCATTAGAAAGTAAAAGGTATTTCAAACTGCACACCAAAATATTTGAACATTTTCAGATGCTTTCCCTTCTTATAATCATCACCTGCTTTGTTTTCACTATCTTAATGAGAAAAAAAAATCGTATTATGCTACTTTTAATCTCAATTCCCTTTTCGCACTTCAATAAATATCCTAATGAGTCATGAGTGTCATGTTAGAGGTTCAAAATTACACGACTTATACCAACAATTATACAATTAACACCAGCATGCGCTTTATTACCTTATACCTATTGGTATTGAGTCCGTTCATCATATACAGTGGCTCTCGAAATTGAGTATGCACTTCTCTTTCCCTACTTTGAAAGTATATAAATGTAACAATAAAGTAGTTTTTAAAGTTTTTTTTAATAGGAATGATATAAAATGCACGTTAAGGAAGATATTTAGGCAAAAAAAGAAACATGAAGTTGATGTAATACAGTAGAACTCCAATTATCCGAATCAATTGGGACCAGACCCCATCCGGATAATCAAAAATTCGGATAATTGGATTGTTTCCGAAAAAAGGGTCTAGTATGTATTTTAATTAAATACTGTATGTATGTTTCTTGAAAATGGGAGAAAAAAACTATTTTGAAAGAAAAAGAGCTTTTAATTAAATGTAACGGCCACACTTTTACACGTTAAGCGTACTTACAAGTGCTATACATTAGTACAGTATGTACGTACCGCACTGTAAATGAAAGTCATTGCTTGCTGAACATCTCGGTTAAAGTAAGCTGTTAGACTGTCTACGTCCGTTTTCGGGCAGCCAAGTCGCGCAACCGCTTGACAGTGAGAAGTTGCATGTAGTCACACTAGGGTTGACGCTCCATCCACTTCAACGCAGTTTTAAGGTCGGCAAATGCTTCACTAGCAGATGGTCCAGTGTCTGCTTCAACTTCGACATTACGGTCATCTTCTTCCTCGACACTTTCTTCTCTAGCACTTTCAATAAGTTCATCATCATTTAGAATTTGAAACCCAGAATCATGTTTTTGCGAATCGCAGTACGTTTCCGTCTTAATTTCTTTTTCCGAAATTCTGAAAGCGATTCGGATAGTCGGAGTTCGGATAATTGGAGTTCTACTGTAATTAAATTATTTGCATTCTATGACAAAATGGCAACGATTGATGTCACAAAATTAAGTATACACTATGTAGAAAATGACTACAAATTCTTATGTTAGCTTGCACTATTTTTTGTAACGCTTGTGTTTAATAGTGACATTGGATTTAAATCCTAATGTATGAGTTTCTTGTTCAAATACCGCTTTTGAATTTTCAAAATGGGCTCCAGAACGGAAACTGGAGTTGAAGTTTGGGAGCTTGTTATTAAAATGTCTGGAAAAGGTATATCTCTGCGAGAAATTGCAAAAATAGTTCATCGGAGCTCTATGGATGTATCCAAAAAATTATCAGAAAGTATAAACAGTTGTGACGCATCAAAAATATTCCAGGAAAAGGACGAAAGGAAATCCTGGATGACATGACCAAGAGGAGGATCATACGCGAAGTGACCTTAAATCCTAAGGTGAGTGCTCCGAAAATTACTGCAGCCACTTGTTCAACGATACAAAGACCTGTCTCTGCAGAAACAATTAGAAGAGTACTTAGGAAAGCAGGATTTAATGGTTGTGTAGTCAGGAGAAAACCTTTCATTTCAAAACCAAACCAGGAAAAAAGGCTTTCATTTGTAAAAAGTCATATTTCAAAGTCTCCAGACTTCTAGAATCAAGTGACAGTCAGTGACGAGAGTAACTTTAATGCTTTCGAAAGTGATGGACGATACTATGTCTGCGAAAGCCTAACAGTGAATTCCTTCCCCAAAACACCATTCCTACTGTAAAGCATTGAGGCGGCTCGGTATTTGTATTGAGCTATATCAGGGCTGGAAATAGCCGGGTGCACATGTGCATTTGAAAATAAAATTGTGCACCTAATTTTTTTTCCCACTAGGTGCACGCAGTATACCAAACATTAAAAAAAAAGGGGGGACGAGTTTTATGTTATTTTGATGTTTGAACAAAATATTAGTATCGACCTCTCTCTCTCTCTCTCTCTAAAGGAACGTAATTAAAATTCCTAAATACACACTATGCGAAAAAAAAATCGTTGGGCCGTAACGGGTTTATTCCATAGATGGTTTGTACAGAGGAAGATTTACTTGTTACCCTTACACCAGAACTTTCCGTTGATCGAAACTTTTTCCAGGTGGCACTGTTGAAGCGACTGTCGCTACAGCCGCGCGCCGGAGAAGGGAGAATTTAGGTGTTTAAATATTTTTATTTTCTATCTACTATACTAACCTATCTAAACATACTCATCTAATAAAGTAGTTTACATTACATTAATCATCTTATATTAGGTTTTTTTTTTTAAATATGCTCCTAAAATATAACCTGCGCACCTAATTTAAAAACTTGTGCACCTGTATTAAAAAATCTATTTCGAGTCCTGGGCTTTATGTCAGGCAATGGCGTGGGTAATTTACTTTTTATTAACGTAATTATTGATAAAATGCAATACTTGAACATTTTGCAAAGTAATTCAAAACGAAGGACCGAAAAATTGGGTTTAGGTTCGTCTTTCAGCAAGATAATGATCCTAAGCACACAGCTAAAACTTTTAATTCGTGGATGTTGTATAACTGTAAAATGCATTTGCACACTTCACCACAATCACCTGATATCAATGTTATAGAAACTTTGTCGCCACATTTGGAAAAATCCGTCCAAAAGCACCATATCAAGAGTAAAGACTAAAAAACTGTTTTAAGAGAAGAGAGAGTGGGCGATAATAACAAGTAAAACAACCCAAAATATTGTTAAATCGATTCCACGCCGTCTGGAAGCAGTTAATCTTCTCAATTAAGATGTCCGGGGTAGAAATAAAACGCTGAGGATAAAACAAATCTAACGTTTATTATCAGAAACATAACGAGGGAAATTAGATACAGTCGGCCGGCGATAGAAAGCATAACGTAATCGCCACCGCGTACAATATTTAGTTCTCAATTTGAGAGCTCTGTAGAAATTCGGAAGTACCAGACATTAAATACAAAATTGGCGCATGCGCTTCTTTTCGAACCAACACGTAATTGCTGTTCAAGACTGCTTTGCATATTCAACATACTCCCACCTTTGAGTAGTTTTCTGAAACGATACTCAAAAAACATAATATTAATTAATAGAACTATAAATGTAAAAACAGGATCAACACTTAAAACACCATGATTACACATTAAATTCAAAAGATAGACTTCTGTCTAGGCAAATGTCAAACGTTCAGGAGCAACCATCTTTCTTCCTGCTCTAGTACGAACGGCTTTGTTCCCGTCGGAGTCTTCCGGACGGAATGGTTCTTGAACTTCCAAATTGTACAGTCTCTGGATTGGTCTCATCAGTTCTCCGCCTTCTGTTGTTATGCGGGCGACACGCGGATGACCATCTTTTCCTGGAATCAGTTCCTTAACTCGAGCCAAGGACCAAAGAGTTCTTTTCTTGTTTTCATTCTCGAGAAGAACTACATCACCTTGAGTCAGAGGTTTGTTTCTCCTAAGGCGAGTGGTTTGCTGGCGTAACTGTCCCAAGTATTCAATACGAAAACGTTGTCGTAGAACATCACGCAATTTTTGTCGATATCGTGACCTTTTATTTAACTCGCTATGATCTATAGCATCAATATCAGGTACATTTGATGATCCCAACTCTTGGAGGAACATAGAGGGTGACAAGGGTGCTAGATCATCAACGTCTTCCGTAACGTACGTTAACGGTCTCGCATTGATTATTTGCTCACAGTCGCATAGTAAAGTGTTAAGTTCTTCGTAAGATAAAGAGGCTCTGCCTAGAACTTTCCTTAACATTCGCTTAACCATTTGAATTAATCTCTCCCACCATCCGCCCCACCATGCGGCGGAAGGGGGGTTGAATCTCCATCGTATTTTCTGGACAGCGACTTTAGCAGAAATACCCTTCCAATCAACTCTAGATAAGGCTTTGTTTGTACCCACAAAATTTGTTCCATTGTCTGAATAGATTACGGATGGCCTACCCCTTCTAGCTATGAAGCGCCGGAGGGTCTGCAAGAAGGCCTCAGTCGACAATGATGTCACACACTCCAAATGTACTGCACGGTACACGGCACATGTGTAAAGTACAATCCACGCTTTTTGATCTCCCTTAAGATAAAGAGGGCCGGCTAGATCAATCCCTATTATTTGAAAAATAGCTGCATCTTTCACTCGATCCTCGGGTAATGATACAGGAATCGATTCCGTCTTCTTTGCACTGAATCGTTTACATAGAACGCAACGAATAATTACAGAACGTATGGTTTTTCTAGCCTTTAAAATCCAATAATCCTCTCTCAATTTTGTCATTAATAGAGATACCCCTGCATGTAGAAATTCCCTGTGTTTCCAAGAAATTAACAATTTAACAATAGGGTGACCTGAAGGCAAAATAATTGGGTACCTAAAGTTATCTACATCATGTCGATAAACAACCATAGATTTTACTCGTAAAATACCATATTCATCGATAACTGGTCTCAACCCGCGTATTCTATGATCAGAGTGCCCATCGAAAACTTCTCTCTGAATTAAAACCATAAGAGTTCGTTCAGCTTTTTCAATTTCCGAATATGAAAGATCACATGTTTTAACACTACTAATTTTCTTAGAATTGTTGATGAAACGAAGAATCCATCCAATCATACGTACAATTTTTTGGTATGACGAAAAATACCTATAATACCAATCAGAAGTTTCTGGAGTTTTAATGAGAGCCGTTATAATTGTTTTTCGTCTCTCGGAATTAACCAAATCCTCGTTTGGGCTTTCCTCCAAATTTGGCCAATTTTCCTTACCTTCATACAACCACTCTGGCCCCTCCCACCAACGCCTATGAATCAATTGTGCAGCAGAACACCCTCTAGAAGCAACATCCGCAGGATTTAATGCTCCTGGGACGTGATGCCACTGCGTGGGAGAAGTCACGAATCTTATTTCTTTCACGCGGTTATGTAAAAAAATGCCCCAATTTTGGTTATTGCGTATCCAACATAATGTGGTGGATGAATCAGTCGAGCAATAAATACTTAAATGAGCCAGATCCAAATCCTTCAAAACAGATGACAAAAGTCTAGCCCCAATACAACAAGCAAGAATTTCAAGACTAGGAATCGTCATAAGTTTCAATGGTGCTACTCTACTTCTTGCATGTATCAAGTTAACAAAAATACTGTCATTGTGCTCAACCCGTATATAGACACATGTAGCATATGCCACTTGACTGGCATCACAAAAGAGGTGCAAGCTAATACAATCACTAGCTGATCTAAGATTAAACCATCTGGGTATCTGCACTTCGGAAAACAAATGAAGTTGTTTATACCACGATTCAAACTTTTTCAAAAGGTTATCTGGAAGTACATCATCCCACTTAAGTTTTAGATTCCAGGTTTCCTGCAAAATCAGTTTAGGTATTAGCATTACAGGTGCTGTAAAACCTATTGTATCAAAAACCTGATGGGCTATAGCCAAAACTAGTCTCTTCGTAACTAATTCACCTGGATTAATTATTCCATCTAATTTGCATGATAATGTATCACTTTCCGTATTCCATAAAAGACCTAAAACAGGTACAGTTTTGTTTTCATGGGAGACCTCCTCGACCATTCGGTTTGGTAAATTGGATTGCCATCCTCGTAAATTGAAGTGACCCGAAGACATTATCATTTGAGATTTAACTATAAATTCTTCAATTTCTTCGACAGAATTTAAACTTGTTACACAATTGTCCACGTAAAATGATCTCAGGAGAATCTCAGCAGTCTCACTTAAATTCTTAGGCACATGTCTTAAATGAAACCTCAGGGTTGCAGCCAGTAAAAAGGGACTCGACGTAATCCCAAACACTACCCTTCGATGTCGGTAAATTTTAATTTCCTCCGAATCATCATTGCTGCACCATAGAAACCTCAAAAAATCTGTCCTTATCTGATAGAAATTTGTAGGAAAGCCTTTTCTATATCCGCTATTAAACCTACATAATGTTTACGAAATCTGTTGAGGACAGACGGTATAATTTCGATTAGATTTGGACCGGTAGCTAAACAATCATTTAAAGATGGGGATCCCGTTATATGTGCTGATGCGTTAAACACTGGTCTAATTTGTGTTGTACTATTTTCTTTTATTACTGGCCTGTGAGGCAAATAGTGGACGCCCTTATGTTTATCACTATCAACATGTTCAATTATTCCCAATTCAATAATCCAGTCCTTAAAAACATCACAATAAGCTTTAGAATTTCCTGCCGAAGCCAACTTCCGTTTTGTACTCTGAAGACATTTTTCTGTTAAACTCCTATTGTCTGGCAAGAGCGAATTATCCACGACCCAAGGCAAAATCACTTCGTACCTCCCTTCAGCATCGACACTTATTGTTTCATGAAAATGGTTTATAGTTTCGGTTTCCAATTCTGTTTTGGTTTGACTCAGAGTAGGGTCACCAATCCCCAAAACATCTGATTTCCAGAGTTCAGAAATGCAACGTTCTTTTACCAATAAAGACGAAACAAATAAAGAGGCAAGGGATTCATTCGGCCTTGTACCAGACATTTTTCCCATAAGCGTCCAACCCAATAAAGTCTCGACGGCCACAGGTCCTGATTGCACATGCTTAATTTTACCAGTAAACAATTTTCCCGTAATATCAGCTCCAATTAACAATTTAATTTCATCCCCTACCTTAAATAAATTACCTTCAAAATCACTAATCTTAATACCGTGAGTTTTGAGCTCTTTAATCCAAGGGCCAGAAGGGACCCGATCTATTTTAGAGCAAATTTGCTTTTGACTTAGTGCTTCAAATTTACACCTATAACTTTTATCAATATCACTTAATTCTACAAGATACTTTCTATGAACACTTTCACTAGTTTCTATACAACCAAAAAGTGATTGCTTGAGTTTAACTTCACTTAGACTAGTGTACCTCATGTAGTCTGCTACATCATTACAAATATAAGATTGCATACTGCCCGTATCGATTACAGCACGTACTAATAGTTCCTGGTTCTTATTCTCTAATCGTACTACCAGTGTTTGCAATAACACACTTGAAAAGCTTATTTGGTTATTTAACGTACTAGTTTTGATTTCATCAGTTTGCACCTGTGCCTTTGAAAAAGGTAAATCAGGACATAAAACTGCAAAATGTCGGTTCTGACAAATAATACACTTATGTTTAGATCTACAGGTATTTGCTCGATGTCCTCTTTTTAAGCAAACAAAGCATGCATTTTTGGTTTTAACTATATTCTTTTTAGTATCTAAAGTCATATCAACAATTTCGTTGCAATTTTCGGATAAATGTGATCGATTACAAAAAATGCATTGATCCAACTTCTTAATTTTTTCCGTATTTTCATTATGTACTTTTTTATCAGCGTTAAACAATTCAGTAGCAGTGGGAACTGAAGATGATTTAAACTGAGAATTCTTAACGTACTTATTTGGTTTCTCAGAAACAAAAGAATTTCTAACAAGCTTAATGCGCTGATCGCTTTCAACCTCAATTCTCAAAAATTCTATTATTGAATCCAAATCAGTCTTACCTGAAATCTCAGGTTTCAGTCCACTGTTTCTTTCCCACGCACGTAACAAATCCGTTGGAAGACACGATTCCACCAGTGGGAATAACATTTCAGCGTATTTATCCTGAGTCAGTCCCAAGGATTCTAACGCCCGTAGTTGTGTCTGCAGTCTATCGTACAACGAAGACAGCTCAATGTCCTTATCACGTATAACTAACTGTAGCAGGTCTCTGACGTACACTTGTATCAAGACATTTTCTTTTCCAAACCTTTGCTTCAAATAGTCCACGGCTTTCGGGTAGTTAGTAGACGTAGCTGGAAAGCCTTCCACGATCTCTCTTGGTTTCGAACTGGGCTTCGTAGCTTGAATCAGGTACTGGAACTTGTCTCGAACATCGATCTTGGGATCTTCGTGTATTTTCTCGAATTGGGTCCACCACCCAATCCATTCCCTGGGATCTCCGCCAAACTTTCTCAGTTCAATTTCTGGTAGTTTGTAGTGTGAAGTCTGTTGAAAGGGGGACGTACCGCTGAAGAAACTAGAATCCCCTTCACCACACAAACCTGTAAGTTTTCTTCTGGCTTTCGTTTTCAGCGTAATAAATTTATCTTGATACTCCTCGGCCACCAGGAATTCTGCATCGTAATCCTTCTGTGTGCAACCTTTCTCTTGGAATAGATTCAAAAATAACTCATCAATTCTTCGTAATTGGTTACACTTTTCGGTCAACTGTTCGTACGTAACTTCTATTTCAGTCAAATCCGATCCGGCAGAGTTCAGATAGGTCTCCAAGAGGTTGGCACTTTTCGTAAAAGTTCCTCTCATAGAACTTCGTTTCTGTTTCACTGACTCCAAATCCATTGTAAGATTCTTCCACGGAACTCAAGCGTAGCTTACTCAGCGTTTAGAAAACCTTCTGATTTTCCGTCCCGGTAGGGATGCCACTAATGTTGAATCTTCTCAATTAAGATGTCCGGGGTAGAAATAAAACGCTGAGGATAAAACAAATCTAACGTTTATTATCAGAAACATAACGAGGGAAATTAGATACAGTCGGCCGGCGATAGAAAGCATAACGTAATCGCCACCGCGTACAATATTTAGTTCTCAATTTGAGAGCTCTGTAGAAATTCGGAAGTACCAGACATTAAATACAAAAATGGCGCATGCGCTTCTTTTCGAACCAACACGTAATTGCTGTTCAAGACTGCTTTGCATATTCAACACAGTTATTCATTCGAAAGGATGTGCAACAAAATATTAGTTCATGTAATTATGTTTTAATCTAAAAGTTATACCAGGTGTATACCCAATTTTGTACATTAAATTTGGTAGTTTGTGCTTAATAAATTATGCAATTAATTCATTAAAATGATTTTATACTCGTTTCCACTCCTAGTACATTTCTTAAGATGTATTTTATCAGTTATATACATATTAGTTTTAGATAAAAATTTAATAATAATTTTTTATGCTTTTAATGCCAAAAAAGCGAAGTGTATACTCAATTTTGGGAGCCATGCCGACCAACCGGTATAGTGGTTAAGGTGTTAGCCTCTAGATCGGAAGGTCCCCGGTTCGAATCCGGGTTCGGGCATGGATGTTTGTAAGCGTATACCAGCTCAGGTGTTGCTTCGTCATCTGAACATGGTGCAAATATACGAAGTAATTGTTAGGAGCAATGATGGTCCTCCCACTGGGTGCTCCTTCACAAGTGGCCATCATTTCCGGCCTTGTAGTGGCCAATGACTTCGGTCAAAATGTGCCCGCCATTAGAAAGAAAAAAAAAATTTGGGAGCCATTGTAAGTGAGGTCAAGAGCAAGATCCCACTTCATTTCTGGTCGATTCCCAAAGGAAAAGCTCTGGGACTCACTCCGTTTCACGAAACAGATTACTAGCGCGCAGAACTGGATACATTCAAACTTTTTTCTCGCACTATTTATAACATCTAGTAACCACAGCAATTCCTAATGTCATGATGTGGACGGGTTACGGTTAGTGGTGTAGGTCACTTTTTTTTTTTTAAAGAGACTCAGATATTATATAACCAAATTAAACTAAAGATAATTAGAGAGAGAGAGTTCGACACAGAAACCAGATCTAGATAAGTCAATCTGTTAACAAAAAACTTGAAGTAAATCATATCTTCATTCAACTGCCAACTGATGGAATGGAAGTTCTAAAACTTTTTTTTTCCGAAAAAGTGACTTACATCACAGTAACTTTAACGTGTCCATGTGGTAAGTCATCACTTACAACAGCAGTAGAAGTGGTACAAGGCCAGTATAGCAATACGTACAAATTTTACCTGTCGCTTTAAATTTCATGTTACGTGTCCAAGCACGACCACACTCTCACCGCTTCCAGGAGTACTTACGTGGTTGTTGACACCCTTCCTTTTCCAGACATATCATCCATCGGGCATGGCAAGACAAAAAAAATGCTAGACTGTCGATTGCATCATCCCTAGCGTGCAAGAGATCACGAGTAACAGCTGCAGAATGTTTGGCATAAATTACCACAGGATAGACTATTCTAGTATTCTAATTCCCTACCACATCATATATCGGCGTGCTTGCCATTCGAGGGGCTTTACAACTTTGTGACCTTTCTTGTGTACAACAATTTAGAATTCTCCAGATTTGATGATTCTCTTTCTCTATCTCTTCATGTCCACCCATCAAAAAAAACGACTCACCCGATCGCAATTGCACAATTTACATCACAGAACAAAACGGAAAGCAGCAATCGATAGGGATTAATGTTTTCTACAAATATCAATACTTAAAATTTGTCTAAGGGGCCGTCTTCATATTAAATTGTGTGCTTGCTCCGATAATTTCAATGCGAACTCCCATCTTTTATCACAAATTTGGATTCTACACACAATTTCAGGCGGATATTAAAAAAGTTCATGAATTTTATTGGATACTAGCAAAATACCCGACCTTACTCGGTTTGAATTGGTTTACTCTATATTGAAGAGATGATGAAAATATATGACTTACTTTTTTCGTAGAATGAAATAATATTTTAAAACCTTTCGCCATCTTTAAAATTTCTACAACTTACTTAGGACACAAATCCTACACATCTATATATATAAAACACTAACGTACGTGGACCCGAAATCGATGTTATTTGTGTATCGTCGAATGGCAACAATCAACGTAAATAAAATAACCCAGATATTTTGAATTCTTGCTGTTTTTAAATAGCCGAGGTCAATTTCTATGCAAAGTAAGGAATTAAATTGTAAAAATTTATGTTTGAACTGACTTCTTATTTCTTCCTTTGATGTAAAAGTAATTTAAACGTAATTTTGCTACCCGGTTTCTGGCCACTTCAGAATTAATGTTTGCTTTTTTAATTTGATTTAGAATTCCGTGTTTGCGTATTTGAGTTGACTGCGAGATGTTGTGGACATATTTGAGGATTCCCAAGTATTATAAATGTGTATTTTTTTTGTTAATAAATCATTATTGTCTTTGTTAATATCGTTGAAAAGTCTTTTGTCGCATTATTCTATTTCACAATATATTCAGGAAATCGAAATTCAACACGTTTGTTGTGATGAAGTGAAGAGACGAACTGACGTCACCTCTGACGCGCGTAAATCGAATGAGAGCTTATAACTAAATTGATTTCTTATTATTATACCATTTTTCTGTAACTGAGTAGTTGTGTTGTTAATAAACCGTTAATCTTGCTGAAAGTATGTGGTAGTTGATTGCCTTCTAATTCTAAGTAGTACCTGTTGGAATCCACAATTTTGATTAGAACCTGTTTAAAAGTGCTTATGGCACATTTAGTGGCGTCCGCGACATCTTCAATGCTTGGTGGCTTTTCTTGAGGTACTTTTCGTTTATGTATTTTGTCAGGCGGGATCGCTGAAAAGAGTCTGGCGTCCGTGTTGACTGTTGTTTTCAAGTAATGGAAGGCTTAGTAGCGAAGCGTTCAGCTTGTAGAGGAGCGTTTACGCAAGCGTGCAACAAGATAGAAGAATCACTGCGAGAAGCTCCGACTGTACAGAATGTAGACGTCTTAAAGACACAGCTACAATCAAAGTATGAGCGACTGGAAGCAGTTCAAGAGGAAGTTGCAGCATTTATTTTGGGTAATAAACAACTCGTCAATACTTTTGAAGACGATTTTGTAAAAGCAGAACAATATAGAGACAGGTATGACGCACTGAACATTACTTTGGACAAAATGTTAAAAAGTGAAAAAGATGTGGTTACGGAAAGAAGAAAGTTTCAATTACCAACTATAAAATTGGCAGCTTTTTCCGGCAACCCACGAGAGTACCTCGGTTTCTGGGCACAATTTGAAAAAATTCATGAGGATAAACAGATTGCAGAAGAGGACAAATTTCAGTATCTGTTACAAGCCGTCATTCCGGATTCTAAAGCTGCTAGACTTGTGCAAAGCTTTCCCCCCACCCGAGAGAACTATCCAAAAGTAATTGAACAACTGAAGGACCGATTTGGTCGAGACGATTTATTGGTACAAATTTTTGTTCGGGATCTTTTATCTATGATCACCAATAATATTTCGACTGGTAGCAAAAAGTGTGATTTAGCGGAACTTTATGATTCAATCGAAAGTAAATTATCAGCTTTGGAGAGTCTTGGAAGAACAAAAGAAAGATATGCCGATTTTCTGGCGCCGTTGGTTGAGTCTTGCTTGCCAGAGACAGTTCTGCGAGCATGGGAACGTTCACGTTCGTCTGATGACTCAGCGGTTCGATCATTGGAGCAATTAATGATATTTCTGCGGAATGAAGTAAAAGGGGAGGAAATGATTTTGCTCGCCCGTTCAGGGCTGGGAGCACAACGAACTTCTATTAGAACACAAAATAGCGATCATGAGATATCTACTATAAGTGCGTTGGTAGATACTTCTGATAACACCTCCGGTAAGAAGACGTTTTCTTGCATATTTTGCAATAAGTCGCATGCTTCAGCAGACTGTTTTTCTGCAAGAAAGATGTCTTTAGAAGATAAGAAGAAAGTGGTTTTAAAACACAGAGCTTGTTTCAAGTGCTTACGTGTGGGCCACATGGCTCGGAAGTGCAGGGCTAAAGTGCAATGTTTTAGGTGTGATCAACCTCATGTTACATTGATGTGTGCAGAAGGCGAAATTTTAGTTAAAGAACCAGTGTTGAACACTGTTACTAGTAATGCTCTGGCAGGTCAGTGTAATAGTAATAACGTTTTTTTGCAGACTCTAATTGTTAAAGTTAAATTTAAAGGTAAAGAATTAGTTGTAAGAGCTCTCTTAGATACAGGGTGCCAGCGTTCTTATGTTAGTAAGAGAATAATTGAAATTCTTGGTATACCACATAAGCAGAAACAAACCATTTCTCACGGTTTGTTTGGGGGGAGAGAGACTAGTCCTCGTACTCATTTGGTTCATGATTTAGAACTTGAAAATTTAGATGGTACTTATGCTTGTGTAATTGAGGCTTTAAGTGAAAGTAAAATTTGTGGAGCTGTTCCCAGAGTGAATGACATTTCTACAATTGTTGAATTAAAAGGACGAGGCATTGTAATACCTGATTTAAATAGTCAAGAGGTGGAGATTAATGCTCTTATAGGTGTAGATGTCATTGGTAATTTAATTACAGGTACAGCTTTACGGTTGAATTCTGGACTTGTTGTATTAGAAACTAAACTAGGAAATGTTCTATTTGGTAAAGTAAAACAAATGCCTTTTGAGAATTGTATAGTATCGGTGCCAGCTTCTAGTGAGTCCGTTTGTTGTAAATCATTTTCCGTGCTTTCATTGTATTCGTGTGTTAACTTTGATATATCTAACCTGTGGAATTTGGATACTATAGGCATTACGCATCCAATAGAGGACAATAGAAGGAAAGTGGCTTATGTAGATACTGTAAATAGTTTTAAAGAAATTTTAACTGTTCTTCCTAATGGAAGGTATCAAGTATCTTTACCCTTTAAGGGAGATGTAAAACTGCCTACTAATCAAAATTTAGTTTTTAAGAGGCATAAAAATATGTGTGTGCGTGCTATTCAGGGAAACTATTTGAATGATTATATTAATGTTTTTAAGGAATGGGAGGAGCTAGGAATAATTGAAAGAGTCCCTAGGGAAGAATTGGAAGTGGGTTATCATTATTTGGCTCATCGACCCATTGTTAAGCATTCAAGCCAGACTATGAAGATTAGACCCGTATTTGACGCAAGCGCTAGAGAAGGTAACGGGCCATCGTTGAATGATTGTTTAATTCGGGGTCCGAATTTGATTGAACTAATACCAGATATTTTAGATCGATTTCGCCTTTATCCCGTCGGGTTGTCATCGGATATAGAAAAGGCTTTCTTACAAATAAGTATAGCCCCGCAAGACAGAGATTATTTAAGATTTCTTTTGCCGACTTTAGACGAGGGGATAGTGTATCGTCATTGTAGGTTGGTGTTTGGGTTGTCGCCAAGCCCTTTCTTGTTGGCCGCATCATTATCGCACCTTTTGGATAGCGCGTCTTCAGAATTTGAACCTGTTGTCCAGAAATTAAGACACTCATTTTATGTTGATAATTGTGTCACAGGAGTGTCAAATGTGTTGGAACAGGAAGGCTTTATTTTGAAAGCAAAGGAAATTTTGGCTGACAGGCGTTTTAATCTGAGAGGTTGGGAGAGCAATGTTCCTTCAAGACTCGTCAGAAGCTCGGGAATTACGCCCCTTCTTGGTATATTATGGGATTTAGAAAAGGATACCCTGAAGTGTAGTGTTAACATATCTCTGGACGAAGAACCCACTAAACGTAAAGTGTTAGCTGCTGTTCAACGCATTTTTGATTCGATAGGTATTTTATGCCCTTCTACATTGGTCCCTAAGATCATGTTGCAAGAAATGTGGAAAGCTAAGGTAGCTTGGGATGCTTTGTTACCTGAGAAATTTCAAACAATAATTTTGAAATGGTTTAATGAAACTGATAATTTTAGAACTGTTGAGGTGCCACGATACATTATGGTTAATGAAAACTCGGAACTTCATGTTTTTGTTGATGCCTGTAAGACGTCGTACGCCGCATGTGTATTTGTGAGAACGGAGACTTCTTTAGGAGTAAGGGTACAGTTAATTAGAGCAAAAACTAGAGTAGCGCCCATAAAAGAATTGACGATTCCCCGGCTTGAACTAATGGCTTGTAGCATTGGAGCTAGACTTGCCCATGCAGTAAAAAATGCACTAGAGTTGCCCAGTTTAAATTTAGTTTTCTGGAGCGATTCTATGATAGCTTTATGGTGGTTGCTAAAAAAGGGATCGTGGTCAGTATTTGTGGAAAACCGGATTAAAGAAGTGAAACAGTTATTTCCTGATGAGGTATGGCGCCATGTACCGGGTACACAAAACCCAGCTGACTTGCTTTCGAGAGGGTGTTCGCCACAGCAACTTGGAGAGTCACGTTGGTGGGAGGGTCCCAGATGGCTCTATGAACCGTGTGATAGCTGGCCTAAGAATGAGTTAGTTTGTCAGGAGTCGAATATTAATATCGAACGTAGAAAGGTTCAATTATGTAACATTGGGTTAGTCGAGGATACGATACCTTGGTATGCTGTTAGATTCTCCAGTTACCTATCCATAATTAGGTGTGTGTGTTGGATTCTTCGATTCGCACATAATAGTCGAAAGAACAGAGAAAACAGAAGATCCGGGGATCTGTCACCGCTTGAGATTTGTTTTGCAGAAAAGACACTGATACGAATGATCCAAAATCAGTATTTTTCCGAACCGTGTACTAAAGTGGTGGTTGGAACTTTTTTCGATGAAGACGGCATAATCCGAGTTAAGACACGACTCACACAGCGCGAAGATGAACCTGTGTTCAAATTTCCTATACTTCTTCCGGATAGGTGTATGTTCACTTCTCGACTTATTGAACATTTTCATAAACTAAATTGCCATGTTGGCACTCAGATGCTCCTCAATATATTGAAGGAACAATATTGGATTCTAAGAGGACGGAGAACTGCGAGGAAGATTGTGAGACGTTGTGTAAAATGCAAGCGTTACAGTGCCAAATCTAGTAGCGTTGCCGGCGGATCGTGTAAGTGACTGTGCAGTTTTTGAAGTCGTCGGTATCGATTTTGCCGGACCCTTGTTTCTAAAAGGAGGTGAAAAGGTATGGTTGGCCTTGTTTACGTGTGCAACCTATAGGGCACTTCATTTAGAATGGTTACATCTCTATCTGCCGACACCTTTATTTTGAGCTTGAGAAGATTCATTGCAAGACGGGGAACGATTCCCAACAGCCAGTGCTTCCAAGTATGGACGAGTCAGAAAGGTGCCTCAAAGACTGGACCTTCTAAATAAGGACTTGTTTGGTTTTGCGTCTTTCCCCGCAAAAAGGGGGGAGGATGTTGCGATGAAGTGAAGAGACGAACTGACGTCACCTCTGACGCGTAAATCGAATGAGAGCTTATAACTAAATTGATTTCTTATTATTATACCATTTTTCTGTAACTGAGTAGTTGTGTTGTTAATAAACCGTTAATCTTGCTGAAAGTATGTGGTAGTTGATTGCCTTCTAATTCTAAGTAGTACCTGTTGGAATCCACAATTTTGATTAGAACCTGTTTAAAAGTGCTTATGGCACAACGTTTGAATAGATACGTACGTATTTTTTTTCTTCGGAATTTTGCATTTTTTCAAGGATTGGAATTTTATTTTTGTTTGCATTATGTGTTCTGGTATATTACCTATTGTAGAAATATTATTTAGGAGTTAGATTTTAATGATATGTCTATTTCCTGCAAACTATCACTAGACATGTACAATTTTGTAGCGGTATATGTATATTTCGACCAACTTTCCTTAAATATTTGATTGAATACGCTCGCAATGATTTGAAGAATTGTTTCATAAAAATAAATAAAATATACAAATCAAAACATGCTTGATTACGGTGCGTAAAAAAGTTTAAAAAAAGCACTATTACACACCGCCGAGCGCTAGCCGGCGCAGCCCGGCTAGTGCATATCTATTCATCTAATACATTTCACATACATCGCACTCTTGCTGTATGGCAATGCTACAAAATGACGAAAGTTGACACTGAGGTTTCTACTACAAGAGACGATTTTGAGGGAGATTTGGAATTCCATTTCTTAAGTTCTTTTCATGTTCAACTCCATTAATAAACACGACAATTATCTGCGAGTACTCTCGCACTCATAGTCAACAAAACAATATTTTTTTTACTTGTGGCACTCTTGTATCTGGCATGCAACAACATGGCATTGTGGAATTTCGCAATTTTCTCCTGTCTTTATAACAAAGAATATTTTAATGTTTGAAAAGTTCTAGTTCGGATTTTTTAAACATTATTATTCTTTTAATAATGGCATATTTACACCTACAATTTGCTTTATTCTGACTTACCTGCTACTTTTAGTCGAATACTTTGTGGTGGTGTTGCGTGTGATAAAAAAGAAACACGATTAAAATAATAAATATTTGAAAAGAAAACTGCGAAATGAAACAAAATAAAAGATGTCGGGTAAAAGTTGTTCTAAAGATATTAATTTGTGATTCCTTTTTATCTCTTGATCTTGCAGTTGCCACAACTTACAACTAAAAAGTGTATAAAATTTAGAAATGCGAAATTAATTCAGAGTGAATGAAACACGAGTTTCCGTTTTATTCCCGTTCGTTGAAAAATATCGTCTGTCCCAAATGTTCGGAAATCGTTTACATTGCGCAAGGAACAAAAATAAGACTCGAAATAAAAATTAAGAATAAAAGCTAAAATTCCATAAAAAAATAATAATTTTTGGAAAAATGATTGGTTTTTCAGCAGTACTGGTAAAGCAAATCAAAGTAATCGTAATACTCAAACTGCATTCTAATTTTTCGAAAACTACCAAATTGTGGCTGATTTAAGTATACTTACTCAGGTGTTTTAGCATGAAACTCTTCTAAATATAACAATAAAGAAATGTTTAATATTGCATTCACTAAACTAATAGATAATGTATAAAATAAAACACATTGTAATCAAATATCTGGAATAAAATTCATGTGATACTTGCGCAAACACAAAATCGAACATAGAACAGAAAGACGGACAGACAGACTTTCGCAACCAATTCCACTCACTAAATGAAGATAAGTACTCACTGTATGCAAATTTCCATGAAAATATATTAAACCGTGTGGACGTGTAAAAGGGCACAACATACAGACAGACAGATGGACAGACAGACAGACATACACCAAACGTAAAAGAAGCGGATTCGGCATCAGTAGGGTCCAAAACGGATAGAAAACTTGAAATGGGTCGAAAATATTGAATGTACAAACAAACACTCCATTCTTATTTATACAGATTTCATCGTTTTGTAAGTGTTTGAAAATTAGATCTCCTAATGTTAAATTGGTGTTTCACTTTTTTTGTTATATTTGCTAGAAACAATAATTTTTCTTGGAAATTGTTTTTTCATCCTTTGCTACACAAAAACCCAAACACAATCTTTTAACATTTTAACTATCACACTAAATTTACTATTTTTTTATCAATTATGAAATTAATATTCATAAAAATTATGAACAGAAACATGGGTAAATTTTGACACCATGTAATTCAACTGTTACTGAAACATCGGAATTCCAATAATTGGTAGTGAAGTGAGACTGCAAAATTCGATGATTATTATCATTAATGGGGATTGTTCACAAATTGAAAGCAGAAATTTCTACCAACAGATCCTTGGATTCTGACTTTGTCACCATCTTAATAGACTCTATAACAAGGCGCCTGCAACAGGTCATTAACTGCGACGGCCACTACGTCTTTATTAATATTTATGTGATTGAATTCCGAATATTTATACGCTCCCTCTATGGTTTTTATGGATTTTCTCGGTCAATTATACGCGCGCGCGCGCGCGCGCGTTATTTTTTCTTCAAATACACCTGAAATTTTGTGTATAATCCAAATTTGTGATACAAGATTGGGTTGGTATTGAAATTATCGGAGTAAGCACCCAATTTAATATCAAGACGGCCCCTTAAACAAATTTTAAGTATTGATATTTGTAGAAAACATTCATCCCCATCGATTGTACCTTCCGTTTTGTTCTCTGTGATGTAAATTGTGCAATTGCGATAGTGTGAGTCGTTTTTTTTATGACGGGTGTACATTACACATGCTAAGGTTCATTCCAATTAAAAACTGGCTGGGGGATCTATTTTTTTGGCAGTGCTTTTTAACTGTAAAAAGATAATAATGACAAAAACCAATCCTACCATATTTTTACTTTTTGAATATTTAAATGCAAAACTGAAGTTTATTGCCCAGTTATCTCTCCTGGTTATTTAAAATTGTTTCGTTCAAAATTACAAAAAAATTATTTACTCTATTTCATAAAAAAAATTCAATGCAAGATTTACAAAAATGAATATTTTATTGGTACTTAGTTCGAAATTTTAAGCTTGTTTCAAGATAAAGAATTGTAAGGAACAAAACTGAAAGATAATTGAGCTCGTTTAACAAGAAAAAATTACATCAAATCATTGTGTTCCATTTCATTAGATACGATACATGAAAGGAAATGTATATTTTTAACAAAACTCAAATATGTCGTCTGATCATAGTTAAGGAAATTTATAAATCAATTCACACTACAATCAAAAACTACTTTAATTGTGCAAATTTCTGCAATCAGGCTTAACCCATTAACGGCGGTTGGTAAGAAAATTTGCCATTCGACATTTCAATTTTTTCTTTGCCAATATATGGCAGGAGTGGTTCCATTCAAGAGTTTTTTTCCTTCCAAGAATCAACCAATCAAAATGCTGCACTGGTTGTGTATTTCCCAAAAAGCTTTGTCTGTGAAAACGTGGTTCAAAGCTAGAATTTCTTGCGAGCGCGAATGATGCCTCGTCCATCATCGCTAAAGAAATCTTGCCAATCGTCGGATGCGTGAAGTTCGATACTATCGGTAGTTAGTTATTACTTTGAAGGTTCCAATACCGATTTGATTATTTATTTTATATTGAAAGCTTACAGGGTTAAAAGTTAATTACAATCTAAAAATAAAATATTTTAGGTAAATAGTTAATTTTTTAAAACAAAATATTTATCCCCTCCCCCTTCAGTCACACGCTGAATGAAGTTTTAGATGTGTTCTTTGCTCTCGATAGTGATTTTGAGTCAGACAGTGGCCATAAAACTATCAAATATAATAATGTGGTTATAAGGCCCCCTATTGAGAGAGAGAAGATGCTGATACAGAGACTGGTAAAGATTTCGACACAAGTGATGACGAGGTGCAAAGAGATCTCGATCACTTGCCACGGAGAATACTATCTACCACATGTGGAATAAGTCGTCAATTAGACCATGAAAAGAGCGATGCAGATGATACATCGTTACCGGGCACTTCTCTTAACCGAAAGAGGCCAAAGCAAATAAAATCCGAAAGTAGAAGACCTAAAAAACCAAAGAAAAAAGAACGAAGCTGGAACAAAAATCCAGAATTTTACTCCCATGTAGAAACCAACTGCCATGGATTTATGTCACGGAAGTGAAAAATTCTCATTACAGAGTCTGCAGCGTTTCCTTATCGATGAACTAATAGACCACATTTTGACACAATGACTACTTTACCCATCTCAAAAAAAAAAACTATTGTAAGAAGTATTGGGAAGATTTGGAACACCTCCATCGGTCCAGGAAGATCTTTAGTGCTGCAGAAGAATGCATCCTACCAAAAAGATATGGTGGACGGGATCATTGGCTTTACGAGTCAAAGCAAGTTTGGATGATGCAAAATTTGTGGTGGAACGTCAGTCTATAGATGCAAGAAATGTTAGGTTCCTCTACATCCTGAGTGTCACAAGACTTATCTCGTAGCATAGTCTAAACCAAGAATGCAGCAAATGTTTGAACTTAACCCTTCTTTGCATGATTTTTTTCTTTATTGGTGAAATAAATCAAGGTGATATAATTCATGTTCAAAATTAAAGGAAAAATGGTTAAAAAAATCTTAGTATATATTTATAGTATAAATTTAGCAAAAAACAATAGGATGGTATCATGTGGTATTTTTTAAATTAAACGCAAACTTTTTCAGAAATTGCTCTAAAAATAACAGAAACACATGTTACAAACCTTTCTTCCACTCATTTTCACTTTTTTAGCAATAGAAACTCAAATATAATAAAACAAAATTAAAAACGAAATCATACGTTTATTGCAACTACAACAAACAGCGGAATGACAACTTCGAGCTCGTTTTACTAATAGTGACACTTGCTTATTTTTGACCTATGTTTTTTTTTATGCAATGGACATTAAAAAGGTATCCAGACACGATCAACTTAAAGTGAACTTGTTCTTTTACATAATTTTTGGTCATTCAATGTTATGATGGAAATTTCCACCAATATGCAAAGAAGGGTTAATGGGTCTTTCTAAAAAAAATGGAATTTCTTTATATAATAGTTATTAAATATTTTTTGAATTGCTTTTTAGATTATATACTTGGATAAACTGTTCATTTGAATTTTTTCCTTAAATACTAAAAGTAATAATATGGGGAAGAAATACAAATCCACTGAAATTGGTGTCTGAAGAAAGTGGCTCCACCCATGTGGTTCCACAACTGGTCAATATTCCATCATATTGTTTGTTTTAATGTGTGATATAAATTTTTCATAGTTCGTTATAAGCGTTGTTTGTGTCCTATACATGGGTTAAATGTATAATACTTTCACATTCATGTGCTCACTACAGACGATAGATCAGAAATATTGCCAGTTAAAAAACCATAAAAATAATTTTCGAAAAAATCTGAAAAATTCAATGTATACTTTAATTGATCTAAATAAACAAGTTATAAGATAAAAAGTTAATTTGTTAAACAATTTTAAAGTCATCTTTAATGGGTTAATGAATACACAAATTTTTCAAAGGTTCCGTCTCTGAAATTATATTACATAACTGGTTTAGTACTTTAAATTTTTCAATTTAGGGGGAAATATCTGCTTCTTTTTATAATTTCATAAACATACGTCCTTTTAATTATGCAGAAGTGACATAAAACGTATATACTCCAAAAAAATAGGTAGTATTTAAACATAGTATAAATCGTGCTCATTTAATATCTTCTAAAACTGGTCTTTCCAAAATGATTCATACAAAATATGTATTTTTAAATCAATTAAAATGCAATAGTGAACTGAATATCTTGAAAAATAAAACTCAAAGAAAAAGCATGCATATAAACTTCTGTTTCATTACATCAATAAATTGTACAAATTACCTTGTATTTGAGCTTTCCGCATCGTGTGATACACGAGAAAATTTATATTAAGATCAAATATACTTGTCTTTGAGCATTCCGCATCGTGTGATACACTAGAAAAATTATATTAAGATCAAATATACTAGTCTTCGAGCATTCCGCATCGTGTGATACATTAGAAAAATTATATTAAGATCAAATATACTTGTCTTTGAGCATTCCGCATCGTGTGATACACTAGAAAAATTATAGTAAGATCAAATATACTTTTCTAGCATACAAAGTCAATAATGCGGCAATTATTTGAGATTTTCTTCGACTTAATGTTGATATGAACTTTTACATTTGAATTAAAAAGTTTGGAAATGAAAAAAAGAAAAAGAATAGATATAATAAAACTGATGTTTAGTAAATAACCCTCTAACAATTTTATTATGTATAACACAGATGCATTGATTTAAATATATATACATAAAAATGAAAATATCTCAAAGACATACTGACGATACTGTCAATGCAATGTATAAACTAAAGCAATTGTTTCAAAAACATGTACACATTGCCATCTTAGAGCAGAAACGCATTAACTGGAATTAGACATAAAATGTTTATTTTCATGAGAAATAGTGCCACGAAATCTGCTTAAAAGATATATAACTCTATTATAGGGCTTTTACTTCTTATTTTTGACCAAAAAAACTAAGTCTAAACTGTTGAACAGTCCAAAAATTTTCAGTCAATGAATTTCTGTTCTAAGCCAACAAGACACATATAAAGCTATTGGGGTCTTACTTGAGGCCCCTAGTTAATCTCAGTGTTGAATGACCGGCAACCCTCATATATCACAACCAAAAACAGAATGAAAATGTTAGGAACTATATCTTTAACAAGTGCTGTTCTTACATATCAAGCTATTTTATGCTATATTTGCTATTTAAATACGAAAAGTACAAACATGAATAAGAATAATATGCAATAAGGACCTGACCATAAAAAGAACTTTGTTCAACTTCAGATGTAAGCAAACAGCAAGCCAAACATGTAGAAAATGATCGAAATAAACGCATTAAAACACATTTTATAATGAAGTTTCACGCTACACGTTTCCTTGCACAATTTTTAATACAAAAAGGTGAAGGTATGCATTTTTCTCGACCATACAAGTTACGTAAATATCACTGAAATACAAAAAAGTTGTATAAAAATATTATTCTTTTAGTTTACCCCATCACAAGGTATACAAGCAGTCTACAAACTATTAAGACACTAGCCCATTCAGTTGTCTTTGTAGCACACGAAAGATCAAAACCATCAATAGGCACAAATCAGTCGTGTATAAGTAAATCATATCAAGTAGTGCGAGGAAAATTTTATAATGCTATCTCCACATGGAACCATACATTCAAGATGACAAGTACTTAAGAGAGTAATTGAAATGACAAAAATATGTGTAAACTAAACCTTGATTTTGGAGTTTTTGTGATATTACTGTGTTTTACTAAAAACTAACTAATTTCAGACATTCTCAAATAAATCCTTCAAATACATCATACTGTTAATTAACTCACCATCAAGTCTATGAAAGTCAATGTACATCGTCTTGCTTAAGTACAGTGCTTAAAAACCAATTTGAATTGGTTAAGTCCAAAAGTAGGCTTATTTGAAGACATTTTAATTAGAGGCTTCAATAAAGGCTAAAGTAATTTTTGAAGGAATAGCCCCCAAATAATCAAGTTATTCACAAATAAGAAATAATGATAACAATTATTTTGTACTGAATGTCTATATTATAGCATTTTTCTTGGCATAAAAATGAACCATAATTAAATAAAAACAGTAATCCAAATTATGTGAAATTTACTATGAGTAGAAATAAGTTTATTGTGCTAATGTTTATTTGTGCACATTAAAGATTTTGCATGTTTTGCAAATACTGAAAAATTGTTAAAATATAATAGCTTAAAACACTATATATTTTTACAAAAAAAAACTCTTTTTTGCATAAGTGAAGAACAGCAGTGTTGCAAGTGGCTCACGTGGCTCTGCCATTATTTCTAGTGGTCCAGTAGCATAAAATAAACTTCCAATAGAATACTCTACTCTACTAGAATAATACAGTAAAAAAAATTATAAAACGAAAACTTTTAATAACTAGACAATTAAATAACATTGTAATAGAATTGCCTTGATGAAAATAAAGTCATGTCCAAATAGTTTCACTCAGGAACCAAACCGACTGGTCTGTGTGGAATGTGTTGAAAGTGAGTGAGTGAGAGCACTTTTGGATTGAACCAAAATATGAGTTCAAAGTTGGGGAAGACGATTGAATCTGACAGTACCCATTGAACTAATTTCATGTCAATTTGGTGGGTTTTTTTTTTTTTTTTTTTTGCTACACCAGATACTGATTTGGGGGTAAAAACGACAGCATTTCAAAATCCTTGTTCAAAAACTTGAAAAATTATCTAAATTGTTTCTATTGCCCATTCATGGTTATGTTGTGATTAGAATTTTGCACATGGAATAGAAATACGAAATAACACCGAGTTGAAAAAGAAATTCAATCTCTGTCAACTTCCTAACAATCCCTTTCTACAGGTTTTAATCATCTAAGAAATGTACAAATCACATGCAATAAAAATTAGATTCATTTGTCAGTACACACATACATATCTGAACAATCATTTTGGATAATGAGACAAGCGAAATTCACAGGTTGATCCTGACTTGCAGAGCGAATATCTAGAGTATATTGCAATAACTGACATTGGAAAGCATGATAATTCAGATTCTTGGATTAGTAGCAGTACTAGCAGTAGATGTAATGAAAAAAGATCAAAGTAATTTATCAAGATAGAATGTAATGCAGAAACTTAAAAGTACTACACTAATTTTAAACATTTGAATTTCCTGAAAAATGGAACTAACCCATTAAGTAGAAAAGGAGATGTTCTGCTGGCACCTTTTCAAACGAATGACTAGAAACCTTCTCTATTTCGATATTATCTTCAAGAATCTCCCAATTATAATTCCGAGGATGTGGAGACTAAAACAGTTTGGTGACAGTCCACTGTAGACTTTGAGAATTAGAATGGGCTATAACTCAACGTCTTACTATATTAAAGCCTTTTAAGAATTAAAAACAAACACCATGTCAAAAATGAGCACTCAAAAAATTTCCATTCACTATTGGAAGATTTTTTCACACACAAGATCGTGCTCTATGTATTATTAACCTAACTAAAATACAATAGGGTGCCAAAACAGGATATCACACAAGACGTTCCAATTCCAGACGTTAACACACTTAAAGTAGTACCAGGTTCATTATCCTTCAAGGTAGAGAAAAAGCTTCTGCTTCAAAAAACATCCTCTTTTCTTTCACAGCTTTCAAAACAAAGATGCTTAGGTACTAAAATTACCTTCATATTTCAACTTGCAATGACCAGAGCTGGAATTTTATTGACATGTCATCCTTTTTTAGCACTTCACACACATTACCTGTATAGAAATTCCATTTTTGTAATCACCTATTTCTAGAAATACTTTTAACCTTTTTAGCCTCTTTTTAGATTTTTTTGGGGGGCATTTTTTGACAGGTTGAGATTTGTATGGCATTTTTTGGTCTGTTTCGAGTCTTTTACGCATTTGTCCTAATTTTGCAAACTGGATTTTAATCGAATTTTGGTTGAACTGTTCACCATCTTTCATCTGTGACTTCATTTTTAATAAATTCACTACGAATAACATACAGATATATGGTGTCAAATAAAAACATGCCAACTACTTTCAATGCAAAGAAAATTTTTATACACTTTCAATTGATGGGTTGGTTGAATAATTTTTTTTATGGAAAATATTTTATGGAACAAGGATTTTATTTGACCAAGTTGCCCTGAACACAGTACAGATATCAAATAGTAATTCACACAAGGAAAGTTTTACTGACAGAGAAGACACCCTCGGAGGAAAATAAACCTGACAGAAATCGGACCTGCGACACCTACAACTCGAAGGTTGCCAGCGCAGTAAGCAAAATCACTGAGCCATATCAGCCTCTTCAATTGATGGGTGAATCATCTACAATGGAAAAAGTGAGAGCTGGGAGTTTCCTCTTGTCTTGACAAAAGAAAACGAAAGATCGCATTTCCTTTTTGAATCTTCAATTGTTTATTGAAATGTCTTGTAGTGCAAGATCTATACAATTTACAGTGGCATTTCCAAAACTGTGGTCCTATTTACTACACTGTACTAGAGCAAACTTTAAATATCAAATGTTTTGTTGGGAAATTTGTCTGAAGAAAATATACTGATCGAAAGTACAAACTAAATATTTAGATAATATTTATACATTTTTAGGTTGGTTGGGCTTTTTTAAGGCACAAGGGCCATATTTGGACATGCTGCCATTTATATTTTAAGTGAAACAATATGGAGTCTCATGATTCATGGCAGTTTTTTCCACATCATTGGAAAGCCATCTGTTGTTGCAAGATCTTCTGAGTCAAAACCATGGAGGATTAATTGACATTGTTATTTCAAATTTGGAGTTTGTGTAAATTACATTTACTACTGCAAAACAATATTACTGAGTAATAATGGTAGAAGTCGACCACTGCTGAATTCCATTCTCATTTGTAATGCTCTTTCTAATGCAAATATTCAAGATTAACTTAACCTTTATTCTGTAAGATATTTATTGTATCAGCCAAAAGAAACATTTAAGTTTGAAGGTTAAATATCAATAAAAACTAGTTGTAGTTTTAAAATTGCTTTTTTAGCTATTTGTACAATGTTAACATAGTAACTACACTTTCTACAAATAACATTCTTTGTCAAACTTGTTTTCTTGTTTAGAAAGCATCTCAAGAAGTACTTTTGTCAGACAGAAAATAGGAACAAGCTATTTGAAAAGGCTCAAAACAACACATAGAAATATACAGCTTTATAATTGAAGCTGGAATAATGAAAAGTTTCAAGCTTCGTGGAATGATGTATAATTGGCAGACAAACTATTTAGAAAAAAAGGTTGATGAACTATTTTGAAAGGAACTGAGAGTTTAGTTTAGTGTTTAAAAAAAATGGTTTTTAGTGAATACATCCACTTGTTATTTTCCCCAAACATTGATTGTATTGACTCATTGAATAATTTTAAAAAACAATAATTGTTTTATTTACATTCTTTATTTCTGAATTTCCTTTTAAGAAAAAAAAAATTAAGATTTGTACATGTTTTCTACATAGTCAAAAACTGTGAAAGCGAACAGAAAATGTCAAGCTAATTTTCCATAATACCAAAATATACAAATCTATACATAATTCAATATTATATTTGTCCATCACAGTTAACAATTTTTGTTACTCTCATAATGACTTCCATTAAAAAATGTTTAAAATATGGCTCAAATTCACCACAATATAAATATTTACATCATGTGAAATACAGGTGCAAAGCCTTATCAAACAAATACCAGATCATATACAATCACAACACTAAATATATACAAAATATGCAAATAAGAAATCAGTCTTGTCACAGCATTATGAAAGTTTCCTGAGCACTTCTTCAAATAAGTGTCATTCAGTGTCTAGTAAGGGAGGTCAAACAATGTAGGATAGGTAGGATCAAGATCAACATATTCATCAATGTTTTCAGTGCTATTTGTCGAATTCGAAATGTTTATGGGAGCTATGCCGTTTGCATGTTTGGACACAGTTTCAGGAGGCTTGCGAACTGGCAACACTTCTGGCGTCACGTGTTCCAGACCAAGTATAGTTTCAACCACATCGGATCTGTATTTGCTACTCTTGATTTGCAGGTAAATGGCTTCGGCTTTACTTAGTGTGTCATCTAAGTTTATTTTGTAGGACATTTCATTCACATGCTGGGGAAGAAAAAACAGGTAATGCTAACACAATTCTAAAAAAACACACATTATAGCCTAATACAGTAACACATTGATAACTCATGGCTTTGGATTAAAGCCATCAATTTTCTTCAATCCCATCTATCTATCATTACAGCAATGGAATGAAACCCTTATTTATTCACTGCAAATTCAAGTGTTACCTCTGATAACATGTCACTGGTCTTTGAACATGTAGAGTTCATGTTTGATGGCAAACAAAATGAAACCGAAACTGAGAACCCCAGGTGCAGAATTATATTCAGTGTTCTGCAACACAGCTCCAAGCAATTGCAACTATTCTGCAGGCATTTTGTCAGAATTTTGAAAACTGCAGTAAAATCAAAAACAGACGTACAACACAATTATCGGCTAAATGTGTATTACATATTTATAATAAAACATCAATTAACTTAATTTATTTAAAATCAAGCAATACTTTCTGAATTTGCAACTCTGTCGTTAACTTTTGAAGTTAAATATTTTGTCATTGACATAGAAGGTGGGTTATTTATAACGTGTTTGTGGTAATTTGGGCGGTGTAGGGTGGTTGTTCAGTAGCTAGAGAAGAAAAAAATAGTTGCAGGGAGCGCGCTTTGCACAGCAGAACATCGTAACTTCTGATTTTTAAAAAATGGGCCAAAATTTTTATAAAATTGTTCTGTGACATACGTTGCAGTTTTAAGCACTTTCTGCTACCTGGCTGAGAACTATGACCCTGATTATTTATTGAAAATGACTACATGAATCATACTATAAAATCCTATGAGACCTATTTTAGGTGACTATAGCCGTAAATGCAAAAAATTCCATTATTTAATTATTTAGATTCAAGAAAACATGTAAAAGGTGTCATTCTCTAACATACTATAAGAGTCTCAGGAAATAAAAATTATTTACTCAGAGCTTAAAAATGTTAAAATAATTAAATTTCCCTTCCACAAAAAAATCTTTAAACATAAAAGCTTGATTTTTATTGTTGATTGAGTTTAAATTCATTAATTCTCCCAAGCATTCTGTGACTTCTAAATTGTGTTATCATTGCCTTTCCCCCCACAAGACACATAATGACAATAACCAATTTATTGGTTAGAAGAATCCTAAGATTCTGTTGGTCAAGGTAAAAACTGGTTATAAGTCATGCAAGGAAAACAGGTTGCAAGGTGAAATTATGCGCAAGAACCCATCAAAAGGTTAAAAGAAAGTTTCTCATTAACAAAACTATAATTCACGAGTCTCGTGTGAATCAAGGATATTTTAAGCAGAAATTTAAAAGGTTTTTTTAATTTTCAGACAACTAATTGAATTTTAAGTTATACATTTCAAGTAGTAGTCTCTAACTTTAATTGATACTCAATATTAAAATAGAAATAAAATTTAGAAAATACAATACCTTCAAAATTTCTGTCAAACCATAACCATTTTCTGTTATTGTCAACTTTTCAGAGTCTAATATTGCTATGCAGATCAACAAATGAAAATTTTTGCAAGGCAATCCAGTCCATAAGACCTAAAACAGTTATGATATGAAAATATTACATTCCATTTGCATACCATACAGAAGTAACATCAACATATATGCACTATATTTCCAAAAGAAATCATACACCTCAAAACATGCAATATAGACACACATTTTCATGTGCAAATGAAGATGCGCAATGTGTACTCGTGTGATTGTCAAGCTAAACTTTACTTTTCATTGGAATCTGCTATGGCCAGTAATGCAGAACTTGCAAATTTCCAGAGACATGGTTACAGAATGCTACTTGTGTAGACAATCTTAATGTGCAACTGCCAGTCTTCCTAGGTACCCCGAAATCAACTGCAGCAGTCATTTGAAGATGGAAAACTGTTGGTACTATATATATTAGAGCAAAATGCTGATGTGGGAAGTCTTACACATTGAATGATCATCGCTGGAGATGCTTAGTGCAAAATCAAAGTTACAGTCGCTTTTCCTCTGCATTAGACTTGGGTTCAGAAGAGTCTCAACATAGGAACTACATACTATCAGTGTGTCCATACAATTTAACAGGAACTGCATAACATCAGGTACCATGGCAGATTGGCTGCAATACACAAGGAAAAGATTTATTGGGACTAACAAATCACAGCTTAAACTTTTTTAACAGGATGTAGGTTCTTTTGGGTGTAGTGTTTTCCTAGGAACCAATTTCTGACTGCATTATGCCAAGTCTGATGCACAGAATTTGGAGGGGATCTGGCTCCCTATATTAACCTTTTGACTGCGGCTGTAGATAGAACTGGAGCGACTCTTTCTTGATGTGCTTTTTATAACTTTTAAGATACAACTGCTGTACCGGCTGTAGTCTAAATTCTTTCTTGCCGAGATTCTTATAACTTTGAAAGTACAACTGCTGTACTGGCCGTAGTCTAAATTCTATCTTGGCGTGATTCTTACAACTTTCAAGGTACAACTGCTGTACTGACCATAGTCTAAATTCTATCTTGGTACAACTGCTGTACTAGCCGTAGTCTAAATTCGTTCTTGGAGAGATTCTTACAACTTTCAAGGTACAACTGCTGTACTGGCTGTAGTCTAAATTCTATCTTGGCGTGATTCTTACAACTTTCAAGGTACAACTGCTGTACTGACCATAGTCAAAATTCTATCTTGGTACAACTGCTGTACTAGCTGTAGTCTAGTCTTTCTAGGTGATTCTTATAACTTTGAAGGTACAACAACTGTACTGGCCATAATCTAAATTCTTTATGGGGTGATTCTTATTACTTTCTAGGCGCAACTGCAGTGCTGGCCGTAGTCTAAATTCTATCTTGGCATGATTCTTACAACACTTTCAAGGTAAAACTTTTGTACTGGCCGTAGTCTAAATTCTTTCTTGGCAGGATCAAGGTACAACTGCTGTACCAGCCATAGTCTAAAGGTCAAGGTTAAAAATTACTTTTGCAAATCTACGTATGCTTTATATAATTTTTTTAATTTCAAGGTGTCTGAAAATTTTAGCTTCTATGGGGATCATTGGACTAAAAAGGTTAAGAACCACTGTTCTAGTTAATTGTCAGTACTTAGGATCAGATTTTTGTCGGTTTTTTTTTTTCAGGATGACCTGGCCTTGTGCCACACTTTCAAGACTTGTTAAGGCCTGGCTTGAAGAGAAAAACACAAAAATTAGAATGCAGCTAGATTAGAAATAGAACTGCTTAGAGTCCCAATCACAAACTGGTGAAACAAATACATACTAGAAATTGGTTTAAAGCAAGCCTGGGAGAGAAGAGGTGGTCTAACCAAAAGTAGCCCAACAATGTATTTATTTTATGAAATAAATATACTTTCCCCCCTTCCAATCTGTGTCTGATTAGTTTTGGAAATACACTGTGTCAATAAGTCAGTTGACTAGCATAAAATAAAGTTAATTGGTCATATTCTGAATAGTTCAAGAAAAAAAAGAGAATTCCTATGGAATATATGAAATTAGTTTCAAGATATTACCTCCCACAATCTCATAATTTCCAGAAACTTGAAATCTCGCTTGAAAAGTATTAGAAGCCATCGGAATGCAAAATACATATTTCCAGATTCATGTTTTTCTGTAACAAAAAATTTGTATTGAAAAAGAAAAATCTATTTTTAATTTAACAAAATGCATATCAACTACAGCTTAAATTACTAGAAATTTTATACATCAAAACCGTTTTGTTAACATAGTTACCTAAATAACTACATAGTTGTGAATCCACAAAATGTAATAATCTGTGTAAATCTTGCAACTGATTTTTCATGCCTTGCTGCTCCAATTCAAAATTTGATCCCTGAAAAATCAAAGTTTAATTTGGTATTTAAACAGTTTATTTCATATGCTAATATAAATATATAATAAAGTATATAAAAATAATAAAGTAAAATAAATATTTGTCCATGAAAATAACTAAGCAATGAAATTGATTGTGATCAAGTATGAAAATAAGTTGTGATTTTTTGTTGAAAGCATTTAGATTTGATACATTTCAACTATTTTCTTATCAATAATTAAAAGGGTCCATTACATTCTTATCCAGTTTCTGTTGCAAAGAAATGGAGTTAAATGTTCACAGCTGCCTTTGAATCAGAAACTGAAGGACCTGATCTTACATCCAGTGAGTAAAATTCCTGTGATGAACCTGAAACTAAGCTTGAAAAATGGGAATTTTGGTTTACTAGATACGAATTTCTTGTTTTCTTGCATTTGAAAATGGTCATACATGACATAGGAGTTTGGTTGGGTCCCTTTTGAAAAGTTCGTTATATAACAGGGTTGGACTGTACTACAAAAAATTTACTTACAATTAACTTTAGCCAACCAGCAAAACACCAGAAAGCATCTACTTCATCTTGCATGACAACTAGGATTGGTGACAGTAGATCGCTCATTCCTTGGACATAACCTATGAAAAGCATATATTTTTACTTGATCCCCAGAATATGGTGTCCCAAAATATTATTAACTCTTTTTTTTTCAGAACAAAGTAAAATAATTAATTCAATAAATTGCTAAAATAATCACTCATTTTAGAAAAATATATGTATTGGGTCATCCAGAACGTTCTGCGCGTTTTTAAGATAAATTTCAACGAAGCAGTACAAAAACATAAACAAATTTCGTTGATTCACATAAGCACAATTTTGCTCTGTGACTTTTTGCCATCGTTCCTGCAGCTGGAAAATTCTTTTTTTTTTAATCACTAGGGGGCTCCGTCCCCTGCTCGCTTACGCTCGCCAACGGTTTTAACAAAAAGTAGCGAAAATATCCAAAGATTCCGAATTTTGTATGACGAACTTTTGATCGCATCCAATTTAATTATTAACCGATTTCAAAAATAATAGTACTGTAAGAAAGAGTATATTCTGAGGTATACTGCGATATTTTAAAAATTAAAAACTAATAGTAATTAGATATAGATAGGGCAGTTTTTTAAAAAAAGTAACAAAAATGTCCCGATTTTTCCTGAATTTCAAAATAATATTATCAAGAACCAAATTTAAATTTCAAAAAAAACTCGACGAGCTGCAAAAATTTACGTTGAGAGGTACTCTTAAAAAAAAACTCACGACTGAAGACTGAAAATTTGAATGTGTTTTGCTCACTCGCAGAAGAAATTTCACTTCTTCAACTTTAACACTTAATAAAACCTAAACTAATAGCCGCATCGGAAAAAAATCTTAATAATTATCCAGGGAATACGATGAAGAACAAAGCATGTTAATTTCATTTTTTCCCGATCAGTACTTTCTCGGGAAACCGTCTAAGAATCGAGCTAAACAACACAGTTTTCAATCCTGCGGCGGCGGTAACATTTTTTTAATATAGAGAGATTAGGCTTATTTGTAAAGTTGTCGAGGTGCTATTTGACAGTCTCCAAAGAATTGGAACTCCAGGCCGTCCAGAGAAATTTGAAGGGACCTGAAGGAAAATCTGAGGGTCAATGTCTGGTGAATATGGGGGAGGCACAAAACATTTCAGTAATACTAAATAAGTCTTTGACATTCAGTGAAATGTGTGGCTTCCAGTATGGTCAGTTCTGGCCGCTTTACTTCGAATTTTGCTTTTAATATTGCCATTTGACAACTGTTTTTTGTTCCGAATTTATTGTCTGATTTTGTGGCAATAATTCATAATAAACGATTCCTTTGTAGTCCCACCACACCGAAAACCGTTTACAGAGGATGGTCATACAGAGCGGGCATCATCTTCGAGGCTGAAATTTGGGGCTTAAAACAGGTTTTAAGGTTTAATAAAGTGACAAAAGTGAGTAATTGAATAAAAGAAGTGACAAAAAGTGACTAATCGAACAAAAAAAGTGACAAATAACAATAACGCCAAATATATTCAAGCATAAAGATAGAAAAGAAGAAGATACTCTCCAGTCACCCCTACCTTTTTCTTTTCTTTCTATGGAATGATATTTGTTTTCTTCATTTAAAAAGCATTTTATTTCAAAACAATATTAATAAAAACATTAAAAAAAAAAAAAATTTAATCGTGATTTTTAAATATGTTGTTTATTTTTGACTAGCTTGAAGAATTTCTTTTATTTTTTTGAAAGATTGTCTGATTTTTTTTGTAGAAAAGGTCTGAAATTAATTTTGTCTTTTTCTTCATAAGAGAAGAAAGTGCATTTTTAAAAGTCTGTCTTTGCTGACCAGCATCATCTGAGACTTTTGCCGCCCCTTCAAACATTGCCTGAGCAAGTACTCTCTAATTACTTAAAATCTTTATTTTTTTATCGCCTTGGACCATTCATTGGCTTCCTTTGTGAAGTGGCGAAATGAACTTTCTGGTACTCCATTCTTTGCACCGCAGTGAAACAAAAATTATGGCACAACACATGCTGTAATTATGCAGTGTAAGCACAAAAGACAGAATTTAAATATCTGCTTCAATCAAGGTCACTCGTTATCAGCGGTAGCAAAATAATAATAACAAAGATAGCTTCGATTTGAAAATGCACAGAACTTTTCAGATAACCCAATATATTGTATAGAAAACCTTTTTTAAACAATGAAATAATTAATGTTGTCTAAACAAGAAAAAACACTTGAAGACCTAAAAATTTCTTAATTTTTGAAACTACAAATTAGAAAAATAATCGCAATAAATTGCACCTTAAAATATTATATATATTTTCAAAAATGATTCCATTACAAAAAACAGGAATACTTTCAAAACTTATAAATATTAAAACAGAAAAGGTGGCATCAATTCTACTTCGCCAAGAGGTTTCTTTTTGAAATTTCCATGTGGGTCATTCCACGCAAAATGAGCAAATAGGCTGTGGCTGACACATCACCGATTTTAATGAAAATTAGTTTCTAAATAGATCGCATATAGTAAGGAGGAACTGCCGAATATTAAATGTCAGAAATGGATATTTTATTTTTTATTGAATTTTAAAATTCAAGGTCACACAAATGTAGATTTTTGTAGCACTAATAGTAGCCTGTTTGAGACCCAATATTTCAAAAAGTTATTGACACAAATTATAAATTTTTATATTGTTACATTCTTCAGTAAAAGTTCTTTCAGGAAATGTCAGAATTTTGTTTAATATCCGGCACTTCTCGTTCTGAAGGATCGGCAAAAATAGAGATTTGTCCAATATGATACCAATTTCAAATTGCTCTAGTACCTCTAAAAATGGAAAGACAATATCAAAAATAATTCTTAACAAAGCCCTTCTTCTATATAAAAGGTAGGTATAATTTAGTGATTGTAGTCCTATTCCTTATTAAAGAAAAAAAATAATAATAAAGGAAAATAATTGAAAACAGCGATTTTTCTGCATTTTTAAATACAAATTTTATTGTGAAGGACAGCTCCGAGAAACTCACAAATTTTCAGTATTATAAGCCATCCATTTCCTCATTGAAAGAGATGCTATTACATTCAATGACAGAATATAGAATAAATAAACACTATTAAATGAATTATGGTTATAAATGTGCTTGGGTTGCTATAAACTGATAATTTTTTGCTGAACCGAAAGAGCTTTCGAACACCTGTGAATGTTCAAGTGGCAATCCATAAGTGTTCCATCCATTGAAATTATCATTAGTCGGTTAGAGAAGTCTTTTGGATTTTCTTGTAGTTTTTAGGAAATATTATTACTATGTTTGATTTTGATAGTAAAAGAGATTTTAAAATTCCTGAACTTTCGAACTGTGACGTGGGAGAAATGGTGTAAGAAAACTGCCATAAAATCCATTATGTAAAAGAAACTGGATTAAAAGAACTTTCCGAACTTACAGATAAAGCCAGAGAATTGTTGTATTTGAAATTAGGCAGGAAGTTTGAAAACATTTGTCTTCACCATGAGAAAGTGTATTTACTGAAGTATACTTACTTATTCCGACGAACTTGTTGTAATTCTTTTAAAAGTCACAAACGTGCCGTGAAAAAGTCCCTGCGAATAATAACACTAGATATTGCCAAGAAATCAGTTGGATTGCTCTCGCCAGGTAAAAAGATCTGTCTCACATGTGAAATTGGTGTTAAAAATTTTATTACAGAATAGGATGCAACAGATTTTGATTTTGAAACGGAAGCTTTAGAGAAACAGTACGAGAAACTCAAAAACAGCCTACAGAACATGGGAAATTCGCCTGTTAAAAAGGTTCGTAAACTCAGCATGACTCAAAGAAAACATTATGGTAGAAGAAAATTACAGAAATTTGTTTCAACTGCTAAAATAAATTTGGGAACTGTTTTGAAAGTAAACCTCAATAAAATTAATAGTACACATGCGACTGAAAGTAAGGAAGATTTTTTATTGTTTAATAGAACAGCTGAAAGCAAAGTTTGCTGAAACAACATCCCCTGCAGAAAAAATTAAAATTCTAACTCTTGTTCCAAAGAACTGGAGTCTGGAAAAAATAAGGACAGAATTTTCTACCACATTGTATTTAGCAAGGAAAACCTGCTAAGAGACAAGGCAAAAAAATTAATGACAACATTATTGCAATAGTTATAAACTTTTACGAGTCTGATTACATAAGTCGGCTATGTCCAAGAAAAAAAGACTATGTTAATGTAAACACAGATGAAAGTAAAGTCCCAAAACAAAAAAGGTTGATTCTTTGTAACTTAAAAGAAGGATACCAGCAGTTTAAGGAACAGCATGGGAGTGTAAAGATTGGTTTCAGTAAATTCGCTGAATTAAGACCGAAATATTGTGTACTAGCTGGAAGTAATGGCACACAATCCGTGTGTGTGTGTGTGTGCACCATACATCAAAATATGAAACTGATGTTACACGCTATTAAACCTCATTATTCTTTGCTAGAGCTAATGAAATTATATGTTTGTAACATTGAAAAGGAAAAATGTATGTTCGTAGAATGTGATAAGTGTCCAAAAGATCAATTTCGTGCTCAAATAGAAAAATTTGAGGTTTTCCAAAATTTAAAAGAAATTATTTACAAGCGTTGGATTTCGACCGACAGATCTACTCTAATCACACAAGTCCAGTCAACAGAAGAATTTCTTGACTCACTTGTTGAGAGTATGTCTGGATTGACAAAACATCATTTCATTGCTAAATCGCAGTCCAATTTTTTGGAGGAAAAGAAATTGACTGTTTCCCAGGAGGAGTGCATTGTACTCCTCGATTTTTCAGAAAATTATTCATTTATTGTTCAGGATGCAATTCAAGGATTCTATTGGGAAACTACTCAAGCTACACTGCACCCATTTGTACTTTATGGGAAGGATAACGAAAACAGGTTTCAAATCCTTTCAATGTGTGTTATTAGTGACCATACTAGACATGATACATTGAGTGTATTTGCATTTCAGACTGCCGTAATCCCTTTTATAAAAGAAAGGTTTCTTTCTGTGAAGAAACATCTATTTCAGCGATAAATGTTCAGCACAGTATAAAAACCGGAAAAACTTTTCCAACATTTGCCATCATGAATCCGATTTTGAATTGAAGGCAGAATGGCACTCTTTCACTACAAGTCATGTCAAAAGCCCATGCGATGGAATCGGTGGAACTATCAAACGGTTAGCCACATGAACAAGTTTACAGAGACCATACAACAATCAGATCTTAAATGCAAAACAACTATTTTCCTTCTGTACTTCAACCATTTCTCAAACATCAAATTCTTTTATGTGCCTTCAACTGATGTTATTCAAATTGAGTCTTATCTTCAACAAAGGTTTAATGAAGTGACCGCAACCATTACGGGAACTCGTAAGTGTCATTGCTACATTCCTATTCCAAATTGTACGACACTAATTCGAGTGTCATATTTATCGCAATCGCCAGGAAAAGAAGTAAAGAGTTTAAAAAGAATTCAGCAGCACAAAAAAAAAATCATGTTTCAATAATAGAAGAAGCAAAGTTTAACTTGTGAGCTTTACCACATCGTGAATTTGAAAAGGTAATTAATTAAAATTCATAATTTCTATGATACTACGTTGAAATTTTTAAGCTTGTTTTGACACTCATTTTTTCTGCTTTTATAATTCACCCTTAAAGTTAAACATGATTTGGTATTTCTTTGTTGAATTAGGGTTTCATTATCTATATTTTATTTCACTGTTATCATTGAAGTTCTCGTAACATGCACAGAGTGGGAAGCAAATGTTGTGATTTTGTTTTTATTATTGTTGCTTTAGGACTCAGATTACAATCCTGATTTTTTTTTACAAGTAATATACATATGAAACTGTATTCCTGTGAAATGTCGGTTTTGTAAAAGCTGTCCTTCATTTGATTTCTTATGCCTATTTAGAGTAGAAAATTATCATTTTGTACTTTTCGTTAGTTATTTTGAAGATGAAAGAATTAAAATACGACTTCCAAACTCTATCAGTAATATTATCATATCTAGCATTGTAACTGGCATGAATTTAAAGTATGTCGTAAAATTTCTTTAGCCCATAGGAATGTTTTTAATTCCGTCAAAAATGACAATTTTCCATTTTTTGCAACTAAATTTTGGTTTAAATATGAAAGGTTGTTGCCACAGTGAAAAAAAGAACATTTTGTACAGATTATAAAAATGTAAAACATGTTTGTCTACGTTAAGTAGTTTTTGAGAAACAGAACTTCAAACATGCAACATTAAGCGATCTCGCAACTGTTCTTCAAAGTTGGAAGTCCTAAAAATGCCTCCAATTTCGAAAATATTTAATTTTGAACCTAATTCTTTTGGATATCGTTATTTATGTATAAACTAAACCCCTGTACCAAATTTCATGAAAATCCATTACCATACGGCCACGGGTTTTTCCTGATTTTTGCTCATTTTACGTGGAATGACCCATGTATGTTTGACACATTTTTCACGAAATTGATTGATTTTTATTTCATTTTTCAGGCGCATGACTTGGCATTGCAGAACAAAATTCATTTTAATGATGAAACGAACAGTAGGAACTAATAAATTAAAGATTTCATATAATGATTATTGAAACTTGAGAACCAGTAACAGAACATTAAGATTTATTGAAAGTTTATTTCATGAATTTAAGTATAGTTAAAATATAATTAAACTTTAATAAAATCGAAACTGTGAAGGAAAAGGAACTAACCTAAATCAAAATTATACATGCAATACGTCATCAGAATATCTTGCAGCATCTGTATATTTGGATTTCCTTCTCCTTCATAAAATGGATGTGTCCGGTCTGTTCGGCTTACATCTTTCTCTAAATAAAATCATCAGAAAAATTAATACGTAATTAAAAGTATTAATTAAATAGAAAAAAAGATTAGCATACATGCCAACGAAGAAAAAAATTCAGAGGATTTTTACAGCATGAAAACCAACATGCAACTGTCAGAAATGAAAATGCTTAAAATATAATTAAAACAAAAAAGAATGAAAAGTACCAAATTAGAAGACAATCATGCCCAATTGGGCTTGAAAAAGCAAAGCATAAATTCTGATCTCTACTACTGTTATACGCTTTGAACTTAACGAGATCAATTTAGCAATACTTTATATCAAATGGTGCCAATATATGATTCTAGAAAATAGTGCCAAAAGTCTTTACGACAATCGAGTAACCACTGATTCCAAAATTTTTTACATGATTGATGTGGCTTGCCCAAAAACTTCAAAACTGACATCTCTTGAAAATTTTCTCACACAAAATATCCCAAAAATACAATTTTCATCTAAAAGAACAAAAACTGTAGCAAAATTTATGGATTGGATGATTACACATTGTCAAATGCAGTGTCAAGAGCCACATATGGTTTTATTTGAAAATTTGCTACATTAAAAAAGAAAAATCGGGAATTGTTGGCAAGTATGCTTTAGTACAATAACTATCCAATATCTTGATTTTTTAAGACATGAGATTAGATAACTAAATTAAAATCCCTAAAAATCCATTATACACACCAATAAGACTTTTCCTATCCCTTAAAGCAGAAAATCTGGATTCTTGGTCAGCAGTGAATGATCTCCATTGCAACTTCATTCTAAAGTATGCTTCTCTGAGAAAAGAACAAAGGCTGTTAACCAAACAAGAATTTAAACTATCAATACAAAATTGTAAAATGTGTGAAAGTTGGAAAATATCAATAACTGGAAATTGATTTCTTACCGGGTGTAAAATGAGTGAACATGGTGAAAATAAATTATTTAAATAAAATTGATTGCTACAGTTTCTATTACAATATTAACAAAATAATAATTGTGTTTCATATGCCAGGTATTGACTGATGTACTCCAAAGCAATATTAATCAGATTCAATACCTTACATTATGTGTAAGAATCTAACAAATTTTTTTACAAAACACAAAATACAATTTTTCCTCGTGTCCCACCTTTTAAGAATTTAATCCAACAATATATTACCAAAATTGATGGATAGTTGTTTAGGGGTTTTATGATGATAGGGCCAGACATGGGCAAGCTGCACCAAATGCAAGACAGACTGTGTCAAGTAACAATGAAAATTCATGATACTCTTTTAATGAACAACTCGTTTTCTTCAGAGGGTACTTTTAATTTTAGGAGATGGCAGTTATTTTGTACTAATTTCCAGAAAAAAAAGGATCTTGTTGACACTACTACTTTGAAGATATGAACAGAATTATACTCTTCATCTATATATATAACTAGGGGGCTCTTCTCGCCATCCCCGTGGGGATTGATACAGAATCCCATTTGGTTTGATTCACAAACAAACTCTCCTATCATTACAGAGTCAATCTCCTGCAATAGCAAAACCTCTGCCCCCTGCTCCCCTCCATTTCATTCCATGACGCCACAGCGAATTTCATCAAGGCTGTTTGACGTTTGATTTACGGGAGGAACAATTTGTACACTATTGCGAAATTATATTTTTCATCACATCAAATTTATTCATTAACCCATTTTAAAAATATGTGGTATTTTCAAATTTTAAAACCAATAGTATTAAGCTATAGATATGACTGTTTTAGTTTTGTATTGGAAATTATGGTCTAAAAAATACGAAAATTGTGTGACCAACTTTTGATTGCATCAAATTTATTTATTAACCAATTTTTTTTCAAAATGGTACCATAAGAAAGAGTACATTCTATGGTTTCCCGTGATGTTTTAAAATTTAAAAACTGATAGTAATAAGCTATAGACATGACAGTTTTAACAAAAAAAGTAACCAAAATGCCGCACTTTTAACGAATTTCAAAAAAATATTATCAGGAACCAAATTGAAATTTCTTAAAAAACTCGGGCATGGTGCAAAAATTTACATTTAGAGGTACTCTCTTTTGCTCACTCTTGTTAGAAATTTCGCTTTTTTTTTCCCACACCAAATTTGGTACATTTATACTTTAGAACACTGTGAAAAACATTGACTATTTCTTTCCTGTCTTCAGATTGATCCATAGCCATGAAAATTTGCACACAGGTAATCCCAAAATTGCCCCTTAAAGCCCCAATTTTAAAATCTAAAGTTTGTTTTTCTGCAATAAATGGACATGGATAAGAAAACACGTTCTATAGGGTTTGTGTATGAGTTAACACTGGGAAATGTTATGGTCATATTTTAACTGTCGCAGTAGGAAACACATTTTACAGAGTTTGTGTATTTGTATTAACACAGGGAAATGTCGCAGTCATATTTTAGATGTAGCTGCCATATTTGATACCCAAGCAATGCAGGGTTATTCAGCAAGTATAAAATACAATTTTAGCATTTCTTTCTAGAAATATAAAAACATGGCCAGATTTATGTATATTATGAAACAAATAATGACTCAACACATTTTTTGCTCGAAAAAACTAGGCCACGGGCTTCTATATTAGCAATTACTTGACATCAGACAAAAATAATGGAGTTTCTTTTGGTAAATACATGGCAACTGCAAGAGCTAATTTTGTAGATACAGAACAAACTTAAAGCACCCAACCCATTTTTTAAAAACTTAAGATCAATTTTAGCCAAAAATCAAAATTTAACTTTAATTAAAGGATGGATTTGTAATAAAAAGACAAGTTGATCCGAATTCATTAGGGCAGGGCTCGAAATACCAGGGTGCACAGATGTACATGAAAATAAAATTGTGCACATAATTTTTTCCCGCTAGGTGCACAGCGTGCACCTAAAGTTAGAAAAAGGGGTGGACGTGTTTTATGTTAGTTTGATGTTTGAGCAAAATATTAGTATTGACCTCTCTCGCTTTAAAGAAACGTAATTAAAATTCCTAAATACACACTATGCGAAAGAAAACAAGATCGCTGGGCCGTAATGGGTTTATGCAGGAGGAAGGTTTACTTGTTCTACTGCCACCAGAACTTTCCGATAATCGAAACATTTTCCAGATGGTTCTGTTGAAGCGACTGTCACGACAGTCATATACCGGAGAAAGGAGAATTTAGATGTTTAAATATTTTTATTTACTATCTAATACTAACCTGTATAAACATAACTAATAAAGTAGTTTACATTACATTAATACTCTTAAATTACGTTTTTTTTGCACCTAATTTAAAAACTTAGGTGCACCTTGTGAACCTGTATTAAAAAATCTATTTTGAGGCCTGCATTAGGGTAATAAAAATCTGACAAAAAGAAGATTGAGTGTACAATAATAGAATTGCATCCAATAAATTACTAGTACGAATATATTTAAAATTATTGATAGCAAAAACTTAAAAAGAAACAACTTACGACTTCTTTTCTCGAGTGTTTGCTTTTTCCTTATTTGTAGCTTCAAAGTCATAAAAATCTAACAAGTATTTCCATGCTTCCTTTCGAATGGAATGAACTAAGCCCTGAAACATAAATGATTATAAAAATAGGAAAGGCTTTCCCAATGAAAGGAATAACTTTTCAGATCAACAGGAATGCTGAGAAAAAAATCAGCAATACAGAACAGTCAAAAGCTAATTCCAAGGAAAATTAAAACAAAATATTAAATAGCAAGATTAGGTTATATTAGGAAAAGTAAATTAGCATTAAAGTTCTGGTAACCTTATTTGCAGTAAAACTAGCTTTGTTTTATTTTTGTAAGATTTAACTTGGTTTTTGCATTTCTTGAGCTTTCTTAGAGTAATTTGAACTCTTTTGAATAAAACAGATATTTTTAACACACTATACATTTAGATAATTAAAGGAAATGTACAGTTTTTGAGCAGAAAAACAAAAGTCACCATGTAAGGTACGTTCGAATAGTGTATCTTTCAATGCAGGGTACTTTTAATATTTTTACCATATTTCAAGAAAATAAATTTTGGTTAGTTAGTAGACTGCAAACTTGGACCATAGAACTAAAGCAGCCTAACTTTAAAAATGGAAAACAAAAGCCAACTGTTGCTTCAAAACTTGAAAACATCCTTGAAATTAGCAACTAAATTGCAAGATAACGATGTGTTATTTTTCACTTTAAAAAATTAACATGGAATATTTTTTAACTGAAAAATGTAACACTATTCAAAAACAATAATTGAGGATTAAAATGAATCAAAGGCAGCAGTAATTTAAAAAGTACCCAATACACTGTAGAGTAGGGCTCGAAATACCCGGGTGCACAGGTGCACATGAAAATAAAATTGTGCACCTAATTTTTTCCCGCTAGGCGCACCTGTGCACCTGATTTAAAAACTTAGATGCACCTTGTGCACCTGTATTAAAAAATATATTTCGAGGCCTGCTGTAGAGCAATAGAATTACGGATAGCTGACATTATGCAAATTTAAAGCTGTGCGTAGGCCTGGAAGTGGCTAGCAAATATGACGTAAGCAGCCGTTTGACAAGATAAGGAGTGCTGCTCACGGTATCAGTAATAGTTAAAAGCAGTATTACTAAGAATGCGGATCTAAACGCATTTGATCATGGTCAAATAGTCAGGACCATACCAATGGGTCTTTAGAACGCAGAAGTAGTGCAGACACTAGGATTTTCAAGCAACTGTGTCAAGGGTTTACAGTGAGTACATCAATACCAGTAAAATCATCCCAGCCAGGGTTAACTGCCACAGACAGTGTGTGGATGAGCAAGGTCATCGGCGACTAGCCCGCATTGTAACAGCGGATAGACGGGCCACAGTGCAACAGATTACAAGTCTAATTAACACTGATGCACAACAAGCTGCCACACCATTCAAAACCATCTCCTGTCTATCGGGTACAGAAGCCATCATACCATGATAGTCCCACAGTTGACTGCACAACACAGGACACAACGATTAACATGGGACAATGGACCGTCGAGATGTGGGAAAATGTTACCTGGAGTGATGAGTGGAAATTCACTTTGGTACATGCCGACGGCAGATAACGAGTACAGCGTAAACCATATGAAGCGATGGATTCTTCCGCCAACAGGGGACTTCTGGCTAGTGAAGGTGGCATTCTAGAGACTTCATATGGACTGAAATGGGACTCCTGGTATGTGTGATCGTCTCTCACAGGTGAACATTACCGGGATATCCTTGACGACCATCTGCTTCATATGTTCTTTTTTGACAGCCGACTAGAGAGATTGTCTTTCAGTAAGACAATGCACCATGCCATCGCTCCCGAATTCTATCCGAATTGTGGGTTGAATATTCCAGACTTGCTTTTTGGCCATCCAGGTCACCTGACCTCAATCCAATCGAGTACATCTGGGATGCAATTGAGAGATGTCCGAGCCTCAGATCACCTACCATACTGTATCTAATCTTTGTGAATTGTCGGGGATTGTTCAGGAGTCGTGGATGCGTATGGCTTTCCATAGTTTCCAGTGTCGTGTCGAGTCCATGCCAAGACGAATCACTGCCGATATCAAGGCGAAAGGTGGTACTAAACAGGTATTCCTAATTTAATTGCTCTTCAGTGAAAAAAAAAAGTTTTAATTTCATTGTTTTTAGAGAAACATAAACATTTCTTACCCCTTTAAAAATCCGCTTTTTTAAACTAGTAACATCTTTAATTCTTCCTTCTAAATCCACATATGTCAACCATTCTTCATGACTCACAGATTCTTCACGAGTAATACTTGGTCTTGACGGTAGCTCAATGCATGTGATAAGTTCATAACCAGGCTCTTCGTGGTGATTAATGTCAACATTTAAGATGTTCCCAGTAATCATTTCCGAAATGTTAGAGTCGGTGCACAGGGACTGCGATTCATTCCCGTTGCTGTTCATCATATAGTCGAAGAGGTAATTAGTCACTTTAGAGAATCCACCCATGGCAGTTGTATATGGCTCTTGAATAATTTTCTATTGAAAATAAAAGAAAAACAACATGTATTATAAGTTTCGGACTGTAATAAACCTTGGCTAAAAGGGCAGTGAATTACATAAAAGCAGTAAATATATTGCTGTTTTGGTTTTCTAAAGTCATTAAAAAGCGTTGTTTGGGTATTATGGAGCAGTGGTCATATTTAGCCAAGCTGCTCAAAACATCAAGTAAAAGGACATGCACACAACGAAACTTTCCTGACACGGAAGAGAGCACGGGTGCACCTAAGTAGGGAGCTTAAGCCATGCTAGATCCTATAAAAGGCTAGAAAATATCCGTGTTTAATTCATTGATTGCTTTTTTAAGAACTGTGCAAACAGGTGTGTTTCAGTAATTTCTCCTTGCAGTCAATAGATTATTTATTCATTACTTTTATTCCATTTAGTAGTGTTCCATTTTTTTATTTATTGTGATAAAATAATCAAAAATTTTAATTGTATTAAAATTGTGCCACTTTTTCCTTTAATACAGCAGGGATGCAGAATATGTCCGAATGCGTGAACGAGGTTTATGGGAAATGCAGGCAGCTGTGGGAAAATTTGGCCCAAGTTTATATAAAAAAACAACTAAAAATTGAATTGTCATCAGTGACGAACAAATATTTTGGCTAGCATCTATATTTACACAACCCCCCTCCCTTTTTTTTTTTCTTCTGTGCAGTGAAGCAAATTGTCAAATGGTTTCCTCTTCATATTTTACTGAAATCGGCATATAGGACGTAAAGGGTTTTGACAACCTTCACAGAGACAGGCAGGATGCCATTTCTTGGTGACAACTAATATAATCTATCAATGTAAAATTATTTTCTTATTGAAATAAATATTAGTTTTTTTAATTTGTAAGTAACAGTCTTGATGACAGTTCTTAATCATCAACATGGTACTCTAATAATCGCTTAAACTAAAATGAAAATACGGGGACGTTTTCAGGGGAAATTACATACAAAACAAATTGTGTTCTGGGGAAAAATTAGGCCCTGAAACATTTTCTGCACTCCTGCAATACAGTTTGTTGGCACAATACAGGAATTGTCTTTTTAGTAGTCACTAAAATGAGTTTCAGTCCTCCTCTCAAGGTAGCACATTCTCAAACGACTATTTCAAAGAAATTTTTAAAATTAGGACTTTTTTAGACTTTTTATATACATAAAGGCCATTTTACCTACAATATTTCCCATTCATCACAAAATTTGTACATATAACAATGTTGTGGTTTTCTAAAGTCGCTAAAATGAGAATTCTAGCTTATAGTAAATAGGGATTACTATGTAAAAATTTAATTCTTGTAACTGCACTATCTACAAATACCTTACGATGATTATGGTAGTCCACATTTTAGGATGTAGATGTTTGTTAAAAATGTGAAGTGTTGTTTTAAAGCATTCATTGAGATGTTTTAAAGTAATACTCAAGAAGCTCGAATGATCCAACACATTTCAAATTGATTTTATTCACAGTGGCTCGTTTGATGTATGAAGAATATAGGTAGACATTCTCTGTTGCATATATTCTGTGATGGTAGAGATCAGCAATAAGTAATCTCTTTCATCTCAAGGTTCACATAAACTATTATTAAAATCTGTTGCACAAAAAAAATTTGGGTCAATCTGGCAAAAAAAAAGGTATAATTGTGATTGATTTACAAAATCTTATAACAGCAATGACAAATCTTTTTTGAGCTTAACAAAAATTGCACTCAAAATTATTTATAAGGGTTAACAATAAATGTATTAATTAAATTATTTGTGTAAATACTCTTATCAAACGTTCAAAACTAAACTTTTGAAATGAAATAGACCTTACACTATTAAAACCGTTTTACCATCCATACGGTACACTAGCCATACTAACAGTACACCAGTGGAAAATCGGTGGTCTAGATGGTGGTGGACATGTTGATCCCCTGATAGTCATTCAAACTGTTTTTTAATATCTTTATTAGTCATTTCGGAAGCTTTTATGTAATTAGCTATATAAGTATTAATATAAATGGATAAACATTTTTAAAATCAATACACATAAATTTCTGCTAGTCATTGTGAAGATAAATTATTCATACATAAGTTGTTTATTACCATTGATTTAATATGAAATTAAAATATAACTTTCGACTTCAAAATAATTTGGTGATTACCGTAATTATGTGAGATTTGCTATCCGAGAATAAATCCAGTTCACTGAATGACTTATCCAAAGCGTCCACTTTGGGATCAACCAATAAATACAAATTACTTTCCTTTTTGGACCTACAAACAAAAAATGGTTAAGACATTCATATGAAACAGATTTTAATCATAAAATTAAATGCAAGAATTGCAAATCTAATAGATAATTGCTCATTTGTAATTCATTTATCTTATTCAACTAAAAATACGTTTTTACGCACAAAGGTAGTAATATATTTATTTACACAAGCAAATTGCATTTAAATGTCCTAAAGGTTTCATAAGTGATAAATAAAATATGTTATAGAAATCAAGACATAAACTTCCATTTTCATCAATAATATATAAAAAAATCGAAGCACTTGCATTCTAAAGTGTGCACTGACTTTTTATTACAAGAATTACACTTGAAATTATGCTTTAATGACTTGTTATTTAAAGAATTAGCTTAGACTTGTTAAGTTTAATCTTATCTTAAGTATTGCTTTCAAAACGCAAAACCAACAGATAAAAAAATAAAAAATTTATGAGAATAATATTTTACACTTATTATTTACACTTACCCACACAAAAACATATATGTTACCCACACAAAAACATGCAAATATAATTTATCTGTTCCAATTACCATGTTTGCAAAAAAATTTAAAATACATCAAAAGAAAAATCTCTAGGAAATCATTATTAAAAGAGGGAGAACTAAATGACACCATTTTAAAAACTTGATTACAAGATTTCCTGTTTTGGTTCAGTTGGTTTTTATGGCACAAGGGCAAGATTCTGCCAGACTGCACCAAACATTAGTAACATTTTACAATAATCTATAATTCTTAAACAAAAGCATAGATTTCATTAAAACTAGATATAAAATGCAGCTTATGAATCTAAACTAAATTGAAGTCAAATAATAAAATCAAGATAGTTTTAAAATTCAGTGATAAATATACATAAGTTTCTATGCTATGGATTTTATTCTGTTAAAGTATGTCTACTGATAATTAAAGCACTACTGCAAATGGAACACAATAGAGCAGATTCTTTGCATAATAAATGTCTATGTGTAAAATATGATGCCCAATTCAAAAAGCCTTGTAATATTCTATTATCAAATTCATATTTTAAATTCCCTCTCGATTGGATGAAATAGTTTATTTTGTATTTTGAGGTCAAAGTATTTTTTATCCATATAAATTTATAGCTTGTTTTAAAACAGACTTATACTCTCCCAAATTGTAATACTTTCTTTGAAAACTAACTAAATAGTTTGTTGAGAACTCTGTACCCCCAAGAGATGTGATAATTTCTAACTGCAACCTGCTGTTCTTTCTGAATGATTCTAAGCAATTTCAGCCTCCTGGAACAATTGAATGTGTTCTTGGATTCTTACAAACAATACAAGTTGTCCCCAATCCCGCTCTTATCCTCCAACAGTCCCGCTCTTATCCTCCAACAGTCCCGCTCTTATCCTCCAACAGTCCCGCTCTTATCCTCCAACAGTCCCGCTCTTATCCTCCAACAGTCTCACTCTTATCCTCCAACAGTCCCACTCATCCTCCAACAGTCCCACTCTTATCCTCCAACAGTCACACTCTTATCCTCCAACAGTCACACTCTTATCCTCCAACAGTCACACTCTTATCCTCCAACAGTCACACTCTTATCCTCCAACAGTCACACTCTTATCCTCCAACAGTCACACTCTTAGCCTCCAACAATTCTACTCGTACATAAAAACCATACAGGTGTATTAATGAATTCCACTATGGTTGAGAACATTAGAATTAAGAGGTAGAATGCATCCACCTGAGAAAAAGTTCAACTGAAGATTTGACTGCCTCAAAAGTAAAGATGAAAAACAATCTATATTTTAATATATCTTCTATTGTATAGCATAAATATAATGCATACATTGTGCTTATTTATTTCTAATAAACAAGTTCTTCTTGGTCCTCTACACATTGTAATTTTTCTTGTCCCCAAAAAGCATATCAAAGTTAATGTATTTGATGAGTTAATAAACTCATAGAAGTTCAAAATGATTTTAAAATTAAAAAAAGTGCAGTATCATTACTTTTGAAAAATGACATAAGTGTCAAGAGCAGCACAGAACTTTCCAAAATCACAGGCTTCAAATTGGAAGGATGGAACATTTGTACCATCCTTTAATAAAAACGTTATAAGAATTTTATGCTTTTCAGAAATATCCAGCCTCTTGTATGATTTTAAATCCACAATATCAAATTTTATAGGATTTGGCATGCGGATGGCCTTGATCTCAACAGCATCTGCAATATACAAGATTAATAAGAAACACTATGGTATTAACAATGGAAGTACAATAAGGAATCAACTATACTATAATAATCTACACACATGCAAACTAGAGAAACTAAAGATTTTATTCTACAGAAGTTTAAGTACCGACAAAGATCTAGGTTTATGGTTTACACAACCCATAATTAATTTTTACTTTAGTTAAGATTATTTTAAATGATGCTCAAGGGAAGTAAAGGTTTGGGTAATAGGAATTGCCATCAACAATAATCAAAATATTTGTGACAGCAGTATCCAAATGAATACAATCACATTTTTAAAACTTTAAGGTTTTCATTTAACATGAGCAATTTAACAGTTGAATTTCTATGAATAATTTTTTTTTAATTTATTCAATTATGTAAAATGTAACAATAGAAGCTTGTCTAACACTATTTAATGATTTCGGATACAAAATTTTGCATTTTAATATTTTGTAAAAGTCTGCAGGGCCTAATTCATTGATATTTAATTCACTTGATCACACAGATTTTTTTGGTATTGCACAACCATTGTCGTCTTACCTAGACTATCATCATGGCTTGCCTTGTATCCAACAGATGATGACACATCTTCCCAGTCTGATGATTCAAATTCAGGGCTATTACCCATGGAATTATTAGTCTTTACTTTCGTAGGAATCCATTCAATGTCAGCACCATGGGACTACAATCCAACACAAGAGTAAGTCTTCAAATCAAAATATTTCAGGAACAATAAAAATAGATACCAAATCATGGACCAGTTATGAGATGCAGGGTTTAAAAATCATTAATAAAGAGCTTCATCACTGATGTAGATGGAACCAATTGATAGAAATTTAGTGTGTATTTTCCCCAAATAATGTTAAACCTTCATACACCAAACAAATTGACTGACGAGGATTTAAAAGTAAAAACGTAGATTTTTTTACGCCTAACTTCTCTGAATTTTTTTGCATGCCACTTTTTAAAACACTAAATCATCTCATAGATAACTTCTAAAAGTGGTTTTGTTTTAGTTTGTTGCTCTATGGTCAATTGCTCCCAGAGCACAGCCTCCTAGAATTAACTATTATCAAATATTTTTTGTTTTGCTCATCTGTCGATCCTGGTTTTAAATGTTGCAATTTTAAGCAAAACCTTTTGTTTTTTAGACGACAGAAAAACTCAAAACATTGCACTTAGTAGTAAAAAGGCTCACAAATACAACAGTGGCATAGTTAAGATGGGGCAGTTGTCCTGAGCTCCAATTTTTGAAAGGGTGTCATTTCAGAAATATTTATTAAAATGTGTTTTTCTTGGGAAAATGTATTTAAAAAACACTATACTTTTAACATAACTTAGTTAACAACACTTAAGTATTTTCCAGGCCTTTGCATGTGAAGTAAATGTGCTTATATGCACTTCCACCTTTAGAATACAATGCTTAAAACTCAATTATTTTCAAGCAATCATATTGTTATTCTCAAGAGAAATATTTTACTGATAGAGCAGTTAGAAATGCAACTAGAGTAACAGGAATCAAACCTGTGTCATCTACAACTTGTAGGTTGCTAACACAGTGGGCACTCACTGTGGCCCTGCAACTCTAATCAGATTTGAATAATGCGAGATGGTACTTTTATTCGGAGTAGGGTTTAGGTGGGTGCAGCCAAGCCACAACAATTCAAAACAGGACCAACCTTAATAGGGATTACATACTGGGACATGTTCTGGTTTTAATTTCATACTTAAACATATAACAAAATAACAATGAAATAATATGAAAATATACTGAAGATTCAGTTGAACTATAGTGAAGATAAACTATCTCACTCAAAATCAAAATTTGATTTGTAATATTATGATGAATTAGAATGTTGCTTTCCTTTACAATCAGTGCACAAACACTTAGCTTTGTCATTTGATAACAATCATTTCCCAATTACATCTAGTAATCATAAAATATTATAATGTCGAACAGAAGACACTAAATCTTATTAAACATTCATTGTGAATATTATGAAAATCCTCATAAAGAATTTAGGCATCAGTAAACACACATTGTTTAATGTATTTCCTGGAAAACAGTCAAAAGCGCAAAGTAACTTCGAAATGTCGGATGTTTTACCTATGAGGTAATTTTAGAAAAAAAATCTTTCTTAATAAAATGAACAAATGAACTGCATTTTAACATAGATAGCAATGAGGAGAGATGGAAATGCTTTCAAAAAGTAAGTCACGTGTTGGCAGATAAAAGAAGTTGTAAGTCTCAAATGAGAAACTAGGACATTATCGGTTAACTTAGAATAGTTTCCAAAGTTTTATAAAAAGTAGACAGTCAATAGAGCATGACACCAAAATTAGTGTTTCGCTGAAAGTAATAAGGTGTTCATGCGTGACTCAGATAGAGTACATGTACAAATAACATTTTAACATAGTTCAGAGAGAATGTGAGCCAGAGCTCAATTTCTGGGCAAAAAATGGAGGTACTTTGATGGGCTTAAGTATTTATCTAAGCCTTTTTTCAATTAAGGCCATTAAATAAAATCCCTTAGATTATTTTATATCCTTAAAAACAAACAATCACAAGTTGAAAATTGTTCTAAAAAATTGATTTTGAAAGCATTGAAATTATAATTATATCAAGAATAATGTTGATACTAAAACAAAAATATCTCATAATTTTCCAATTGATAGGATGATAAATTTGACTCATATTCTATTAAAATTTGTAACTTTCAGAAAAAATAAAAAAATTAGCTCAAAATAATTCATTTGTATAGGAAACAGCTGTGAATTTGTTCCAGCATAAAAATACTGAAAAGCATCCTATAAATATTTAATTGGTACAAGCAAACTCTGTGAAATTACAAATGAACTGAAAGCATACTTCTGGTGTCAACTTACTTCTTCAACAATCATCAATTTGCCCACAAAAGCAATTTCATCCTTCATAGGACCAAATAATGTCACTATTACATCATCCAACTCAAAGTTAACCTAAAGAAATAAATTTTAATGCATCACTTCATTTGTATAAACGATGTTATCATAATGTACGTAGCATTTAAAAAAATCATTGAGGCGATTTAAGCTGATTTAAAGTTATGGCTAATACAGAAAATTAAATACTATTTTCCAAACACAACACATATTGTAATAAGAAAGAAAGAAAATACTCACTGTTCTTTTTTTCGCATCCATTTTGTCACAAAATTATTTATGTGGAAAAAGAAACCAGCACTCCGAGGAACTCGTCACAACATACTTCTCGTTTCAAAAGTATTCAGAAATAGAAAAGGTCTAAAATTTATATCAGGAGTAAAAATAGTTTTGGGCGAAGAGATTGGAAATGATTTATTTACAACGCAGGGCGTAATAAGTCGTAATCGATAGGTCATATACTTGCAGAACCCCACGAAACAGCAGTGAGGTAACAACTTTTCATCAACAAACAAACCTATATGCGAGTTTAGATGACCCTCACCTGTAACCCTCTTTTTAAATAACTGCTGCGGGAAGGCCACTAATATAAAACGACGCGTGACGCAGAAACTAGACTCGGATCTTGCAGCGAAGTAAATATTTTGTAAAATTAATAGTGCTGAGGTAGAATTTTTCAGCACAAATTCAAGCAAGTTTAAAGTAGGTATGTATTTAATTTACGTCGCACTTACAAAGAATTCTAATATTGTGTCAAAGCCCTAAGGTAATAAATTTGTACTCATGATTAATGGTAAAACTTCACTTTCGTGAGAACTTTATCACGTTGAGTTGGTGTGGTTTGGAGAATGGGATGCCAGCTCAGATGTTGCCTCGTCATCTGATCGTTGTTCAAAATTACGCGGTGTTGTCCTGGAATCTTTCCCTTAGGGGATTGATCCCGGACCGTCGTCTATAGCCCGTTTGTTGCTTTAGGTAATTGGTAATTGGTAATTTTTAGTTAACGTCGTACTAGAGCAACACAACGGGCTATTGACAACGGTCCGGGATCAGTCCCTGTTTGTTGCTTTAGTATGACGTTAATTAAAAATTACCGAATTACGATAAAAATGTTGAATCTCTTATTTTAAGCTTCTCTTTAAACGAAAAAATATTCTTACAACAGAGAGGACTGTTTGTCTTAAAGTTATGGTAGAAAACTTCTATAAATTTCTGTCAGTGATTTCAAAAAACAGCGCCATGGTGGAGGAAATAACAAACTATACGTACAACATGATCTAACCTCAAGCAATTTGAGATTGTAACTTCTTTTTTTCTTTTTTTAAAACATAAGCTTTGATGTTCTTTATTTTTTCATGAAAATTGAATTTGGTTGTAAGCATAAAGAAAAATGTTTTTCCAATTCAGTCATCATTTTAAGTCTTCTCACTTTAATCTTCCTTTGGATCAAAGAAGATATGTTAGAATAACGAAAATCGTTTTTCCAGTCTTCAAATATTTAGGGAGATAAGGATATTTCTTTGTCAGAGAAGAAAACGACAGCTAAAAACGACAGCCTATAACTCAGAACCACACTTTCAGTCCGTGAAAAATTTTGAAAAAAGCAAGCAGTCATGACCTTAGTATTGACCTATAACCAAAGAATAATTTCTCTCGAGCATTCCTTCTTTTGTGATGCTTTCAAACTTTTTATTCATTAAAAAATTAGTCTAAAATAAAATAATAAAATAAAAATTCATTTTAGAAAATCTTTCTCCACTTTTTGCCATTGAAATTTTTTATCAAATGTTTGACTTTGATAGCAGTACTTAAAGTAAATCACTCACTCCCATTTTCATTCGTGATCTGACCAAGGTTCAAAATTACATAGTGCTGTCGTCGGATCTTTCCCTTTGGGACTGACCCCAGACCGTCGTCAATAGTCCGTTGTGTTTCTCCAGTGTGACGTTAATTAAAATACCTACCTAACTATCTCCCTTTTGGTCTGTCCCAACTACATGTAAAAGTAATTTCTAAAATGATGTTTTACCTTTCAGTGAAATTTTTTTTCGCTTCTCATATTTTATATTCTTATTACGGATTTTCGGAAAATATAGCTTTTAACAGACAAAGCGTGGTAACATGAACAGTATCTTAAAAACGACAATTACTTAAACAAAAATAGGGGAATATATACAACTGTCAACCAATAACATACACTTTAATTGAATCGTTTTAAAAGCAAGATTGTTAAATTTATAATGTATATAAGGGATAAGAAAATTCGAGATTATAGCGATTTCTGCTGAAAGACCATGCACGTTTCTCAAAATTTACAAAATCCACCCACAGACTCTAGCAATCCATAATACACTGTGTCTCGAATATGATAATGATTCTCCAATACGATAGTATAATAAATTGTAATAACATTTCTAGGTGCTCTCTCCATTTGTCTTTGTCACATAAAAAAAAAAAGATTCAGTATGCTCAAAACCAAAAAATTAACTAAAAACAGAAAAATGTAATTTCGAAGAAAATTTATCCACGTAAACCATTTTGTGTATTTCTCAAAATAATCAGAATTTACATCGAAAAATAAAATTAAATCTGCATTTTTTTTTTTAATTGCAGTGTTAATCCTCTGAGTATATAGTCCCCACAACACATAATAATAGTGACCACTCGCTTGGTTGAAAGAATCCTAGGAAAGATTCGATTGGTCAAGGATTTCAAAACTGGTTCGAAGTCATGCAGAGAAGACCGCAGGTTGCAGAACGGATGTTTGAGTGAAAGCTTCTTACGGTAATAGTTTCCCCCAAATGAGAGTTACTTCACTTTCATAAATTTTATAATTCCAATTCCCAAGTTATTTTAATTACAAACAAGTATTTTGAAATTTTAAAATTACACACAGCTACATAAATATTTTTATGAAAATTTTATAGGCACAGCTACACATGTAACTTATTATTAATCGAGATAGTTTTCAAAATGGGAATCCAGCATGTCTGGGACCTTTGCATGTTGTTCCTGGTATGACTGAGATGCCTGAAATGACCAATCGGATAGTTTCGGTTTTCACACCATTATATGCTAATTTAATCGCCAAAATAATGAATGATTTTATAATGTTATAATAGAAGTCATATATCTTTACATAATATATAAATTGTATATAATTTGGAATATATGTTCCTTGCATCGGAGATGGATGCCACAAATACAATAGATTTTCCACTACGATTACTGGAGTGCTGAGACAGTTCAACAATAGTCATCAATTTTTAGCAACAAAAAAGCATTCCTGTTTTGTTTCCTCTGCACTGCAGTACCAGATTGAATACACACAACTTATCTTCAATTCAGACTTTATTGAGTTTTTTGAATGAAACTGTTGTTTACGTATTAAATATGTATTTCAATAGTCTAAACGGCAGATTATTTTGAAAATGGTGGCTCTTTGTTATCTATCATGAAAATTACGATAGCAGTTCTTATTAGAGTAATCTATGAAGTCTAGTTTGAGTTCCGAAGGAAAAGGTTTAAAAATTTTGATCAACCATACTACATTTTTCTGGTTTTACTTTATGAGATACTAAGAGTTAAAGATTATAAGTAGGGCAACTTTTTTGTTACAATAAAAATGGGAAAAGTTCCATTTATCATTCCCTAATGTTGCCATTTATGAAAATAAAGTTGCATTTATTATTTTTGATACAATAAAATCTAAAATAAATTATTAGTAAAAAATGAAAAAATTCAAAATTTATTGGTACATTATTAAATGCAGAAGAACGTTGATGTCGTTGAATGGACTATCCTTGGTCAGTAATTTCTTTAACATTGAAAAACTGCGCTCGACAGAGACTGATGTTGTCTGACATTGTTGCATTGGACTTTTTCTGCAGCTGTGAAACGAGTGTACCACTCCAGTAACTTGGAGCAATCGCGGATAAAGCACCTTGAGTGTGATTCCAGTTGCAGTCATATAATACACTGTATCGGATAGCAGAATCCTTTCGCTCAATATTCAGAGATTTTAAAACGACATCTTCAAGGAAACAACATATTGATGATCGAAACTCACCTCGCAAACTTTGCAATCGATTACGCAAGTTTGCTCTGGATTATCATGAGTGCCAACCAATGTGTTAAAGTACTTCTTGCTATTTATTTCACTTTCGTCTGTTCGGATGAATATCTTCTTTCCATGAACTTCTTGTTTGATCCGCAATACTTCGGCGTTCGCAAGATGAGGCACACGTGAATTTTTGGAACATTTTCTAAAGCTAAAGAAGGGTTAATTCAGAGGGCAAAAAATTAAATAGTAATTTTATACTAACTAATTGTAAGCTAAACTATAAAAAGTTGCAATTATGCAAAAAGTTGCATTTATGTAGAAAGTTGTATTTATGTTGCGGTTATAATAACTCACTTATAATACACCCCATGTAGGAGGAATTTTGTTTTTAGTACTTTACATAAAGCGTAGAACGCGTGAAAAAAAAGTTGCGTTTGTTGCAAAAAGTTGCCCTAATTATAAGATAAGTCGATTCCCCCATTCTTACAAAATAATAACTAGCAATATTAGGATAACAATTGCTTGTACAGCGGGAAAAGTATGGCACTATTTTAATTTGTTAAATAATAATGGCAAAGCCATCCAAAGAGAAAGATTGACATGAGAATTTGTAAGGAGTAATATCCAATAGACTTATTCTCAAAACATAATCTTTCTTTCCATTATGAAAAGCCGACCAACCGGTATAGTGGTTAAGGTGTTAGCCTCTAGATCGGTAGGTTCCTGGTTCGAATCCGGGTACGGGCATGGATGTTTGTAAGCGTATGGTGTGGAGGTGGCTGGTGCACCTTAAATCTGTCGTGGCCGAAAGTCCTCACGTTGGGTTGGCGTGGAAGTTTGGAGAGTGGGGTGCCAGCTCAGGTGTTGCTTCGTCATCTGACCGTGGTTCAAAATCTTTCCTCGTATCTTTCCCTCAAGGGACTGACCCGGACCGTCGTCAATAGCCCGTTGTGTTGCTCTAGTACGACGTTAACTAAAAATTACCATTATGAAAGAATATATTTTCGGTCTTTTTCAGTTTTATTCGCTTTGTGATTGGTAGATAGCGAGTCACGTGGTAGGAAGTCTTGTGGTTCAACGGGCTAATGAATTTGGAGCACTTGCATACGATGAACACAGTAATATTTTTTAATTAATTCATTCGTAAAATTTGAGAGTACGCGCTAGAAAGTTTGCAATGTTTTCAGAATAACCGGCAAATTCGGTCGCCGTTTCCATAGCAACAGTCGAATAGGAAAATCTTAAAAAGTACTTTTTACAATACGGATCAGCTAAAACATTTAAAATTATGATGAGATTTCCTCTGAATTTTAACAATATGTTATTTGTTTAACAATTTATTTTTTTATATGAAAATGAGATGTTTTGTTCTTGACATTTTAAAAAACATTTTGTTTTTATTTACCGTATATATCCGTTTAGAATCCGAGAATATTTGGAACATTTTCTAAAGCTAAAGTACGGGAGTCGACTTATATACGGATCAGTTTTTCTCGCAAAAAAAGTTGATAATTTTCCGTTACTCGGGCGTATGCGATAAATATCGCAATGGTAAGGGAACGGAACCTTCAATTAAAGTCGTACTAGAGATCAGGAATCAATCCAGCAGCGATCCAAATGGTGATGGATTGTGAAGCAATCCCCTCCCCCTCATTGTTGAAAAGTATATTTCGCGAAGCGAACTAAATATGATTGCGTAGCAATCATCAGGGGTTGACGAGCAATAGCGAGCAGAGGGCGGAGACTCCTTGTTATAGAAAAAATAACTTTGATTCAAATTTAGTTGTATTTTTGGTAATAGGAGTTTGATTCAATTTAGTTCATTTTTCAAACGTTTTATTTAAAAAGTACACAGATTTATTTAAAGTAAATCTTCAAAAAAATTTTGCATGCAAACTTTTAATTGCGTTTAAAGTATATTTAAAATTGCCAATGTATGATTTTAAAAATATAATATTTGTTGTAAAATAAGCGTCTTAAAGGTGAAGTACGTTGTACCTTAAATTTGCATGCCTCTGCATTGTCATTCATTAACTCTGTTTGCAAGGGATATGACCGATGAAAAGCTTCGAAAGACCAGCAGTCAAACTTCGGTGATCCATTCAGTTGTCTCGTGGTCCATCGTTCCTTTCAAGAAAGAAGTAATCAGCGCGATAAATGGATGCAAAAATGTGATAGTGCTTAAAGTTATTGGTCGTGAGCCACACACATCAAATCTAGTTTCATGTTTGCGAAAGATCGAATATGGATCTGAAGTGTAACAGTCGAAAAACATATAATTTTTGAAAAATACAAAATTGTTTTCACTGCATAAAAGACGATTAGTCAATTATTTGGTAGTGTCAATTCGGTTTAAAATGTCTTGCTTTATATGCAGAATGGCCAGATTATTTCATCTTTATTCTCCCATAGTACTCCTTAAATAATATTTTACACGCTTTAAAACAAAACGATCTTTCTCCTGATGCAATAAATAAGGGACTAATTAAAAATATTTTCAATAATATTTAAACATTCGGGAATGTGCTAGACATTCCTTTGGTGGCTCGATAGATGTCTGGTGTGGTTTTTATGGTGTCCTCTTTTTCTGTAAGAAATATTGAAAAATGGTCAAATTCATCTTCAAAAGAAGTAACATTGATGCCATTTTTGTAAATATCCTTCAACTATTTTATCGTGTTTTTTTTCTTCTATTGGTAAATCTTAATTAAAAATAATTCGAAAAGGCTACGCAACAACTTTATACGTCTGAGTTCTTAGATAATTCTGCTTTGGTGTTAGCACATTTGACATAGAATGAATTGACTATGAAATTTTCTCTAATTGTAAATCCATGTCCGACTTCTTTGTTTACATCTAAGAACATCTTTCTCTTTTGTTGTCTGCGAGTTTGTCCATCTTCCACATTAAATAATAACTCTGATAAATCAGATGCCTCATTTTCATTTTTTCAAATTCCTCTTAAATTATTGATAAAAATTTCTAATGACTTCAATCGGATAGATCCTTTCAATAATTCGCATTCCACTGATTGCACTGATTTACTAGTAGCGTTTATTCTTTGTAAAATAGTATTCCAAATAGCTGTCATTAGTGCGGTTTCATATTTGTCCAATTTCTTCAGAAGTGAAGTCGCCTACACTATGGTAACTTTTTTCGTCTTAAATACAAATTTCAGTTAATACCTCTTTTATATGCGTGAAACTAAATTTTATATAACTAATACAGTATCTGCTCTTGATGGCCATCTTGTATTAGAAACTCTTTTCACTGCACTTAAAGATGCACATTGTAAAGACGCTTTCACGACTTTCCTCGAACCTTAATGAAAAAATATTTTAAGACCTCGGGGCCCCTTCGGTATTCCAGGGCCCTACGCGGCCACTTAGACCACTTACTAGTGATGCGACATCGACAGCAAGCATCGATGTTTCGAAACATCGATGTTCAAAATTAAAGCATCGATGTTTTTAAAATTCAGTGTATTTAAACTTTTTTTCCTCATTACTTAAAGCTGGTTTAGCCCCTAGTGATACGACATCGACAGCAAAACATCGTTGTTCAAAATTAAAACATCGATGTTGATAATGCACCGTTCCCAAACCATCGATGTTTTTAAAATTCAGTGTATTTAAACTTTTTTCCCCATTTCTTAAAACTGGTTTAGCAACTAGTGATGCGACATTGGCTGCAATACATCGATGTTTTTTTATAAAACATCAATGTTTTGAAAACATTGATATGTATGTCGCATCCCTACTTTTCAGACCCTTCCCCCTTGGCCACTTTGGTCTGAAAGTATGTTCGATTTGCTGATTATGAAAATTATGCTACTTGGTTATTTTTTAAATTTTTATAACGGTACTTTTTTCATTTAAAAATAAAACATCTACAACGTAAAAACATCGACAAGTATAAGCATCGATGTTAAGAAAACATCGACTCCAATACATCGATGTTTTGAAAACATCGGCATCGAGATCGCATCCCTACCACTTACCGCTTAATCCGCCACTGCAAACTCGGATAATACGAGCGTAGTAACACAAAACAGCCTCCACGAAGTACAGAAATAATTTACTGCACTACATGTTGTCGTTAATAGCCCGTTGTGTAGCTCCAGTACGAAGTTAATTAAAATACCTACATACCTGCCTGTGCTAAATGTTGCTGAAAGATTCAAAAATCAAGGAAACTCGGTTTAAAATTCCACTCAGATAATACTGACACTCGTTTGATTCGAAGCCAGCATAATCAAGGTTCTGTTGCACCTTAACTAGCTGATAACTGGACGAGGAGATGAGTGTGTATTTTTCTACAAAACAATTCAAGGCACAGTTGTAAACTTTCAATGTTTGCATTCCTTTTCCATATAGGTATTTTAAAGTGGAATGCACCCATGATATTTCTACAAATTTTTTCGAAAAATAATCTAAGTGTATTATTGTGTTAATTTTTGAAGAAAACAAAACTGTGTGCAAAAGTACTTTCATGAATACAAACATTATAATATCCAAAGGATTCACATGTTTATTGTGGATTTGAGTAGTACTTTTAAGGAAAAATACACCCAAACTTTTTGAATTTAACATGGGATTTTATGGAGATTCCCCCGAAGGACAGAAGCCTCCGAGCCACACTAAACACTCAACGCCTATATATCTTCATATTTGTGTCTTCCTTTGATTCATCTTAATTCAAATCCGGTTGTATTACCCTCCTAGTTGATATGATCGTACGGTGCAAAAGACTAAACTGTGTATTACCGTATCACCCATAAATTGGCCCCTATAGGACGATAGTAATTATTTTAATCACCGCTATCCCCAACCACCTGCTGCGATATCAAATGCATGCGTCCGAATAAATATCATTTTATAAATACTATTATTATGCATATTATTGGTTTTCCTGAATAGGTATTCTATGAGCAGATTCAAATGCGATTCTCGAGATTGTATAATACGAAAAAACTAATGTTTCCGGTGTTCCTTAGTTACATTACGAGGTAATTTCTCAATACTATAATTTGATGATTAATTATAATTTTGTTGTCATTTTAATAAAAAAAAATCAGACAGCTACTCAAATTTCGTATAAAATCACAATTTATTATTTTCTCATTGCTAATTATTTTTCGTCTTAGAATCACTTCCCAGCATTGCCAACCGTCTGATTGTGTGAATCCTCTATTTCTTAACAAATATACTCTTTTAGACTGCCTCAAAGACTAAAATAAATTATCCAGAGGCATTGGTTTTCTGCACATATTTTGGTAAACATGAAAGTGTTCGCTTTTTCGTAAAAATTAGTTCAAACTGTTTAAAGAGATTGTTTTTCCAAATTCAAAAACTAAGTTAAACTTCAAGATATAAGCAAAGGTTTTTACTTTTATCCATTACTAAATATGATCGCGACATTTCAGTGTTAACTCAAATATACAAACCCTGTAGAACGTGTTTCCTTGTCCACGTCCATTTATTGCAGAAAACAAACTTTAAAAATTGGGGCTCCGAAGGGTACTTTTAGGACTACCTGTGTGCCAATTTTCATGGCTACATATTGGTCTGAAGACAGGAAAGAAATAGCCTATGTTTTCCGCACTGTTCTAAAGTACAAGTATACCCAATTTGGTGTGGATTAGTCAAACGGTGTAGATTTGTATAGAGAATACACACACATACATGCTTTTAAATATAAACACAAGTGTTCAATTGTTTAGCTACATTTGTGTTTTCTTAACTCTCATATTTCAACTGGAATTAAGCTTCTTTTTGGGCAGGAATGCACAGACTTGTTAAGACCAAGGGCCAAATACATTCAATGTGACTTATGGAAGGGCCGCCAGAAAACGAATTATTTTCAAATATAACTTATTTTATGTGTATTTATTGTTCATATTTCATGTAATTACAAAACATAAAGATAATAAAAAGTGAAGGAACAGTTTAATTGTTTTAATATTTGGTTCGATTTTTGTAGATGCCAAGAGCAAAACTAACTCTATATTTTCATTAGTCAAGATGTTCCAATTTTTAGCTTCTCTACTATTATAAAAGGAAGTGTTTGTCTGTATGCCGCAAAATCCTGACGATTCTATGGCACTTACAGCAATGAGATTTGGCACACAGGTACTCCGAATTATTTGCAATTTTTGGGTAGTGGAGAATTTTAAAATTCAATCTAGAAGATTTTTAAATGAATTTAATATTTTTATTCTCTATGTGGTTCTTTGTCCGGACGAAACAAAAATACAAGCCGCAATTCTTGAATGTTTCTCCCCACGTGACGTTGGAACCATGCCAAATTTTTTTCATCGCTTTGGAGAAGCTCAGAAAATTATTTTTTACGTTTCCGCTTTCATTTTGCACGCGGAGAAAATTATTTTTTTTTCGTTTCCGTTTTCATTTTGCTCAGAGGAGTGTTTTTACAGCCAGACAATAAATCTTTTAACTGGAGTCACAGTTCATTTTTCTATCTCCTAGACCGTTAAAGATAGAGTAAAAATTTCAACGGATTTGAAATCTACGGAAAATTTCAGTTTAGATTGTTACCAAAAAATATGATTTTCTTTAAATAAATAATTTTTAAATTGAATATATCTTCAACGGATTTGAAATCTGCGAAAAATTTTACACCAGATTAATACCTTTCATCACGGCTTTGCCCGTGGTGTTGATTTGTTCGCAAACCAACACCACTGGCACGGGCAACGCCGGGCTAGCCACGCAGTGTCTAGTTACTAATATTCATGACTGGAAATGTTTGTTCAGATATATCAGAATCCAAAGAGACCCGAGCATACATTTTATTCATTATCTTGTAACGAAGTTCTTTACCTAAATTACCTATCCAGTGACTTGTTGAAGTTAAAATAATACATGGGCCACCAGCAAATTAACGGACGCCACATAGGGCACGCGGGCAGCAGTCTGTTTATCCCTGTTTTAAGAGGATAGTCATAAGACTATTTAAATCTTACTTCTCACAAAAGGAGAACTATCATCCAAATTGTGTACTCAGATAGGAAAAAATCAAATCTTTAGATGTAGAAATCTTTGATGATAAAAAAAGGAAGACTGGAGTTAATAGGAATAAGTGTTTAAGGAGAAGGAATGAATCCTAAGCATGAAGTATATTGTACGAAGGTGCATTGAATTTGCTGTATTTGGTATCGTAAAACCCATCAAATATTATGTACTGCACAATACTCCAGGGTTTCGGTTTCACCTATGTTCAGGGTCGGGTCGTCCAGTGACATCAAGCCAAGAGAAAATGAATGACGGTTTTTCGACAATACGCTATTTTCTCTTTATACTTAGTTCTATTGTACTCTGGCCATCGAAAATGCCAACACCATGAAGGATAAGAGATACCAAAGACATATTTATAGAACAAATAACACAAAGCACAAGGATGGAAAGATGCAAATTACATCTCCGTTCGATTTGCAGAACGTGAAGAATTCAGTATTTTGCATAGCCCTCATGGGCGCCCATAACATGATACACGTCTCGATTTTGAAAGAAAGAGGGTTTGGATGTGCTTCAGTATGTCAGTCCACAACAGCCAAAATTCGTCTGGCGTAGCCGGGGCTGCTCTGTGATGTGCCAGTCGAAGGGCGATCATCGAACAGACAGACGTGTTCGACGGGTGACAGATCTGGTGAACAGACGGCCCGTGGAAGAAGTGAAATCTGGTGAAGACATTGATTGAATCGTTGCACATTGCATGCCACGTACCGACGCGCACGTTAAAAAGTTTCCGCGAAAAATATCTAAAGATAAGGGTAGACAACAGGCTCCAAAACTTCAGAGATGCGGAGGTGGTTGTTGAGTGTGCCGGCAGTGGTCACTAGGCGGTATACATAATTCTATACTCTGGCCATCGAAAATGCCAACACCATGAAGAATAAGAGAAATCAAAGGAATATTTATGGAACAAATAACACAAAGCACAATAATAGAATGATTGAAATTACAGCTTCGTTCGATTTGCATATATGTTGAACAGGTGGCCCATGGAAGAAGTGAAACCTCGTGAAGACATTGATTGAATCGTTGCACATTGCATACCACGTGCCGACGCGCATGTTAAAAAGTTTCCGCAAGAAAGCCCTGAAGATAAGGGCAGACAACAGGCTCCAAAACTTCAGAGATGCGAAGGTGGCTGTTGAGTATGCCGGCAGTGCTCACTAGGCGGGTGTGGGAGTAGAATCTAATGGCACTCCATCGTATAAAGCCAGGTAACAGACCGATATGGCTATTCATAATGCAAGCCATGCAGTCTGTTACCTCCAGACTCCATGCGACCGTAGAAGTCATAATGTCTGTAGCATCGACATAATGTCTGTAGCATTCGTCTGAAAAGACAGTGTCATGCCATTCGTTTGTCCTTGTGCAGCGTTCTATGCATCATTGTAGCCGCAGACGCTTGTGGTGTAGTCAAAAATAGTCGCAGCAGTGGACGCATTGTAAAAGTTCACGCTGTTGCAGACGACGTTCGTGCTGACGCAGGTTGTTCTGCGATATTCTCTAATTTCTGAGCTAGGGTTCTTGATGTTGCAGATCGATCCGTAATACCCATGCGTACATGACGTCTGTCCTCACTTTCTATGGCGTGACGAGACTGTTGCAACCGTTCACGTCGGTCAGTTCGTCCATCCCACAAACTCCGGTTCCACATTCGCATCGCTGTGACTTGATTTCGTCCAAAACGAGCACCGATTTCTTCGAAGGGTCACGATAAGTCACAACTCTCCTTTTGCCAAACTCAGAAACATATTCGTATTTTTGTACGAGAGCGAATTAAGCTTCCTATACACAGGAACAGTGATAAAGCACAATTCCAATATCCAAAAATCGGCTCTCTGCTATCCCTTTTTATACTGCTTACAGGGGCTTGTGCAAATGATTTGCAAAAATACGCTACAGCGCTAATCATTTTCCATATACGCTACCCTACAATAATAGACCGGACGCCAGCGGATTTGCATAAAATTCGACTGCCCATGTTGTATTTTATGCAAATCCAGTTATTGCACGCGACCTGTTAAGGTTAAATACTATACGCGAAGTGGTAACGTCGTTAGTTCTGTGTGAAATTGTGACACTATGTCGAAACGAAAGGAACTTTGTGACTTTGAAAGAGGTGTTATAGTTGGTTGTCATAAGTGGCAAGTCTATTCGCGCAATTGCGGTAAAATTATCACAGACACTGTCAACTGTTGATGTTGTCGTGAAGAAGTGGACTACTGGAGTTGGGACACGAACTGCACACGTTGGTCGTCCCCGTAAACGGACCTAACAGGATCGGCGTGTCCTGAAGTGTGAGGTTCGTAAGAACCGCAAGAAACCACTCCAACTCACCAACAGTGAGTTAAGAATGGCAGCAGGGGTTACGGTGCACTCCAATACTTTGCGGAAATAACTGCACGCCCTAAAAAATCCACGGATGTGTTGCAGCACACAAATCAAACATCACCCCATCCAACAAAGACGGCAGACTCGCTTGGTGTTTGTAACGTCGCAACTGAAATTTGGATCACTGGAAAACTCTTTTATGGAGCGACGAGTCACGCTACACGCTCTTCCAGTTGGATGGGTGTGCTTGGGTTTGGCGAATGCCATACGTCTGTTATCCGAGTGCATCGTTCCAACTGTCAAGTTCGGTAGTGGTGGTGTAGTTGTTTGGGGGTATTTTTCGTGGGATGGCCTTGGGATCTTTGCATGTAGTTCCTGGTCAATTGAACGCCGACGCCTACATGAACATTTTGGACAATCCAGTTCTTCCTAAGCTCTGGCAATTTTATGGAATAGACGAATGTTATTTCCAGGAGGACAACGCTCCATGTCATGTTGCAGCCTCTGCCAAGCAGTGGTATCAAGATATGGATGTAAAACGTCTTCCCTGGCCAGCTCAGAGTCCCGACCTAAACCCCATAGAACATTTGTGGAACGAGTTAGAGCGACGCTTACGGACCAGGGAACCACGTCCGAAATCTACAGCTGTGATGGCGACATTATTGCAGCAGGAAAGGACACAAATACCCATAACCGTATAAAAACTTTGTTGAGAGTATGCCCGGAATTGTTGCTAGTAAAATTGCAGCACGTGGGGGACCATCAATCTATTAAAGCATGTATTATTTCCCGTATACCATCACATCTTGCTGTCCATTCTTTTATTGTAGGGTAGAGTACTTCCATGATCTACATACACATCATGGATAGTTCAAGGCTATTGGATACTCACTTCATGGTGCTGATTTTCGATCGCCAGCTGTGCAAACTTTGGGAGCATTTCAACTAATGAAAAATAATAAAAATTGTAATTTTCTTGGAAAAAATACTTGAAATGTACTAAATAAATAAGCAAATCATCGAATTGATCTTATTCTTAATCAAACACTAAGCAATGACAAGCGAACACAATATGTATTGTGTTTTCATATGAACAGGTAGATAATTAATTAACGTCTCCCTGAAGCAACACATCCTCTATATAGGAAGGTTCCTGGCTTTAATCCGGGTTCCGGGCATGGATGTTTGTAAGCGTATGGTGTAGAGGCGGCTGGTGCACCTTAAATCTGTCGTGGCCGAAAGTCCTCACGTTGGGTGGGTATGGAAGCTTAGAGAGTGGGGTGCCAGCTCAGGTGCTGCCTCGTTATCTGACCGTGGTTCAACATTACGAGGAGTTGGGGGGTGTCCACTTAAGGGATTGATTCCGGACCGTCGTCAATAGCCCGTTGTGTTGCACAATTACGACGTTAATTAAAAATTACCAAATACCCTGGAGCAACACAACGGGCTATTTGCGACGGTCCAGGATCAAACCTCATGTTAAAGATCCGAGGACAACACCGCCGACCAACCGGTCTGGCGGTTAAGATGTTAGCCTCTAGAGCGGAAAGTTCCTGGTTCGAATCCGGGTCCGGGCATGGATGTTTATAAGCGTATGGTGTAGAAGCGGCTGGTGCACCTAAAATCTGTCTGTCGTGGCCGAAAGTCCTCACGTTGGGATGTCGTGGAAGTTTGGAGAGTGTGGGGGTATTTGAGGCCATGACAGATTTAACGTGCACTAGACCATTCCTTTTTACACGACGGTCAATTCGTTACTCTTCCAACCGGGCCACCACGGTGCTTCACACCTAAAGGTAATGGTAATTGTAATTTTAGTTAACGTCGTACTAGAGCAACACAACGGGCTATTGACGACGGTCCGGGATCAGTCCCTTAAGGGAAAGATCCGAGGACAACACCTCGTAATTTTGAACCACGGTCTGATGACGAACAACACCTGAGCTGGCACCCCACTCTCCAAACTTCCACGCCAACCCAACGTGAGGACTTTCGGCCACGACAGATTTAAGGTGCACCAGCCGCCTCTACACCATACGCTTACAAACATCCATGCCCGGACCCGGATTCGAACCAGGAACCTTCCGATCTAGAGGCTAACACCTTAACCACTATACCGGTTGGTCGGCTCACACCTAAAGGAGATGGTCCATGGAGGCAATTAAAGATTAGATCGGAAAAGGATTGAGTGCTAAGAGGAAGGATGTTAGTTAAAATTGGGTATGTTTCCGATAGCTATTACTGGCAAAAAATGTGAAAGTGCTTCACTATTTTGTAACTAGGGACAGTTAAAGCTACTCGCGTTCTCAATTATCCTAATTTCATGTATCTAGTGTAAAAAAGTGCTGAAATATTCAACTTTACTTACTTGTTACGTAGAATACGTCTTACCTTTCAAAACGCGCTTTATTTTTGAGTGTCGCAAAAAAGTGTAATTAGGAGAAATTTAATTACTTGAAAAATATAAATGATAAATGAACGATATCGCGTTCAAAAGAATATTAAATAAACAATGTTATAAATGCTCATTGATTTTGCATTGCCGTCATCGGCTGATGCAATCGCAATGCAAAGTTGAGCTACGAAAATGCTCACTGCCACTCATATTAATTTTGTCAAGCTCCGGCCTCCTTTGTGAGAGCACAACCTTTGAGGTGTCATTTGCTTCGTCTTTCTTCTCTTTATAAATAATAATAGAAACAAAACCTAAATATTTAATACTTATATAGATATCAAACTTCAAAATTTTCAAAATGTCCAAATATATATGCATAATAAACACAAGAAAAATTATAGAAACGTAAACAGGAAGAAAGATTGAGAGATAGGGAATCCAAGAAATTCCGGACATCCGTTACTGAGTGTCAACGGCCTAGTAGGAAGTTCTTGAAAGTACAGGCACCTTCAAGGTGAACAAATGCCTGATACGAGTGCGCCTAGTACCTACACCGCCTCAGTACGACGCAAATAGCATATCTGATGACATAAACGTTTTATAATCCAATGATGTTCAACCCATGGTAATGAGCCACAACCTTCAACATTAACAGCGAGTGCACCAATAGGACATATGTGTGAACACTTGACATGTGAAATTGAAACAATGTAGTTATAATTTCTTTCACTCTCATTCACCACAAAGTCTCACTGACGCATTCTACGATTTTTCTCAGACAAAAAAATAGTGCGGTGAGCGTATGAGTAATGTTGAGCCTAATGCAAGCACTGATTCTCGAAATCGACTTAGTACTGCTATGTGAGTTTGTAAAATGGTCATGTGGAATACTTGACTCACTCCTTGTTACCATATTTCAATTTAGTTACCTGAATTCCGAATACCTGAGTCAGCAAAATAAAGTGCCACATAGAGAATCGATTTAAAGCAGCATGCCAGTTGGAGTTAAGCGAATTTTGAATGAAACTTTGCTGATCTTGCAAAATATCACGGTTATAAAATATTCTAACTGGAACTTTTGAAAAGTTGAAATTTTTGTCTTAGTGACAGAAGATCGAGGTTGTTTACGAGTTAAGGGTGTCTGGAACACAAAAATCGTCAAATTTTTTTTTTTTTTTTTTTTTTTTTAAAGAAATTTTCTGTGTTTTTCTGCTTAAAAGGAAGTCTAAATCATGTTTCATCATGTTTCTATCTTAATTAGAACTAGAGATATAGTAAATTTTGCTGTGCGTTGTTTCGAAAACTAACACTCTTAACAATTGTTGTCATGGCAACAACATCTGTCTTTAAAACTTTAAATGCGTTTTTATCCATGATACATTTTTTCAAGATTTCCTGTATTCAAATTGCTATTAAGTCGAAAAATTGAAATTTGCGGAATATATTGAAATTTGGAATATATTTTTTTCAAACATTATACTTTAATTTTGATTCAGCAAATTTGAAACAAATATTTACTTTTAAAAATATAACTTTAAAAAAAAAAGTACCTTAAAATTTTTTAAAATTTTCATTCAAATATTTTTTATTTTTTATTAAATTAATATTTTTTTAAATTGCTGAATCTAAATTAAAGTTTATAAATTTCTGAATAATTTACTGCAAGAATTTTGAAAATTGATGAAGAATATTTTGAGTTTTAGCAATTTAAAATGACCCTTCTTTTTTTCAAAAAATTTTAATTAAAATTTTTAAAAAAACTTTTGGAAAAATTTAGTGTTGTGATTTCTCTTATTAGTTAGATGGGTAATCAGTACAAAAAAATTCTAAATTCTAAATTAATTAATAAAAAAAAATTTTTAATGTGTCCCGGACCCCTTAAAGCAATATTTATGCAACTTTGCTGTCTTAAGTATTCGCGTTAAATTGTCAAATTGAATTTTTTTTAAATTAATTAAATTATTTTATTAATAATTTTTTAATTAATAATTAATTAATTAATTAAATTGTAATCGATTAACTTTGCTTTGTCTGTACTAAAGACATTTTCTTTTAAAATGAGTTATTATACCACATACAAAGTAGAATTTTCAAGTAAAAATATGTGTTTGCTTGAGAAGGAATTGATCATGAGTACGTGACAATATATATCAGCCTTTCATAACGATGGTGAAATTCGGAAACACCGCTTTCCTAGTGCAAGAGTGCTAGAAGTTAAAAAATATTGATAGGAAAACTGAGTATTACTACGCTGTGAGTTGAATGAACCTTAAGGGACATTCATAATCACTCCAAAAATTTAAAATCGACTTCTGTTGTAGTCACCTTTTGTAGTTTTGTCTCACACTATAGTGCGATGTTTGTGAAAAATGGATTATATGGATGAATAATGCAAACATACGTATTTTGTCCAAAGTAAATTGTAGGAACTATAAAAATTTCAAAATGAAATTTAAAAATTATTTTCCGCTCACTTTTTTTTTTTATATATTCGCATTTTTTGTGGTATTTGTATTTTTCTGTGATAGAGAAAAGTGATTTCTCGAATCACACTTTCAAAGTTTGACTTATTAAACCCCAAACAACGCCGGGTTTTTCTGTCTTGCTGTGCTTGACCATAATAATCGATTTTTAATTTCAATAATTTATTAAAAAAATGTGTTCGATTAAAGATGTCTAAGCCTTTTAATCTGTTTCCCAGCATATTTGTAAGTCTATTTGTCATGCTCTCGAGTTCCAATGCGCCTTTTTTTAACATTGATTGCGATAAACTGTAGGAAAAAAAATCGTTTTAACAAGACAACAAAAAGTAATTGTTTCTTTGAACAGATGTTGCTTAATTCAGATTACTTATTTGACGTCAAAATCGTATAATAACACTGTTTCGACATTTTCAAAATACCGGCACACAGTTATCTTCTCAGCCAGTTTTTCACAGCCTTTAAAAGGAAATAGAACAGCACTGGTGTGCGTGTCAATTCTCTTTTATTTGATGTAGAGGTTTTTAAGGAATTTTAAGCATCGATGACAACAGAATCATTGCAACAAAAATATTCTTCAATGCAAACGATTTTCTTTATATTTCAATACGATGCGGAAAAGAATTTTGGAAATAATCCTACGTGCATCAACCAAGTGGAACGATGTTTGGGCACGCACAATCCCTCAATCGTTATTTTTCAAATGACCAAACAGGATGGAAATTAATCACCAAACATCGTGTTCGAAAAAGCACTCGAACATGGACATCATCTTCGATTCTTTTTCGTCTTCCCATGCCCCCTTTCCCTCTAGCCTAAAATTAATGACCGGACGGAGCGAACGCCGAAAAGAAAAGTTTTGTTAAGAGTTGCGTCGCCAGTCGACTTTTTTGGCAACGATGAAAATCAGCCACGCGCCATCTGGTGGTCAGGCTGGCGCCGTGGCGAGGCAGATGAGAGAGCGGGAGAGAACAACGAGATTCTCACGATTTCTCGCTCTCCCTCCCGAAGCACTCCCACTAAATAACAGTTTTGCTTCCGACAGGTGGTTTCGCTAGGCGCCCCGATGTCCCACACCTGTTTTTTTTTTATTATTATCTTTTTCATATTTCTCTCCATATACACACGTATCCGAATCTTATCTTCGAAAGACAAAAGGCGGCTGATTTATTTTTCGTCCTGGAGTTCCAGATACATGTTTATCGTTTTAAATTCTTTGTTTTCAGAAGCGTGGATGATTTATGGAGATGTGACGTTATTTTCTGTATCGCTTTGTGTTCAGAAAATAATTTGAGGTTAGGCCTTGTCTCCCATTTTCCTCTCACAAGCGAATTGATGTGAATTAGCATAAGGTTTAATGATTCCTTTCGACTGTCCATCAATGTGTATTTTGCCTCAGTGACCATTCACAAGAAATATGCTGATATTTGGATGGCAGTAGAAATAAAACCTGAGCTGCAGTAATATAAACTATCAACAGTCTGTTAATGTTATTGAAATAGCTTTCATTGTGGGAATTGAAATTATTTGAAGCAAATTTAAAATATTTATATAAATCTATGTAGCATATAAAAAAAGCATGTGGGTGTATGGTGTGTGTATATATTATCTTTACAAAGCTACACCGTTTGACCAATCCACACCAAATATGGTACACTTATACTTTAGAACACTGCGGAAAACATAGGCTATTTCTTCCCTGTCTTCAGACCAATCTGTAGCCATGAAAATTAGCATACAGATTGTCCTAAAAGTGCCCTTCCAAGTCCCAATTTTAATATCTAAAGTCAATGGGTTTTTTTGTGCAATAAATGGACATGGACAAGGAATCACATTCTACAGGGTTTGTGTATGAGTTAACACAGGGAAATTTCGCTGCAGTATATAAAATAGTATGTAGTATATAAAGTATATAAGCTATGTAGTATATAAAAAAAGATGTGGGTGTATGGTGTGTGTATATATTATCTTTACAAAGCTACACCGTTTGACCAATCCACACCAAATATGGTACACTTATACTTTAGAACACTGCGGAAAACATAGGCTATTTCTTCCCTGTCTTCAGACCAATCTGTAGCCATGAAAATTAGCATACAGATTGTCCTAAAAGTGCCCTTCCAAGTCCCAATTTTAATATCTAAAGTCAATGGGTTTTTTTGTGCAATAAATGGACATGGACAAGGAATCACATTCTACAGGGTTTGTGTATGAATTAACACAGGGAAATTTCGCTGCAGTATATAAAATAGTATGTAGTATATAAAGTATATAAGCTATGTAGTATATAAAAAAAGATGTGGGTGTATGGTGTGTGTATATATTATCTTTACAAAGCTACACCGTTTGACCAATCCACACCAAATATGGTACACTTATACTTTAGAACACTGCGGAAAACATAGGCTATTTCTTCCCTGTCTTCAGACCAATCTGTAGCCATGAAAATTAGCATACAGATTGTCCTAAAAGTGCCCTTCCAAGTCCCAATTTTAATATCTAAAGTCAATGGGTTTTTTTGTGCAATAAATGGACATGGACAAGGAATCACATTCTACAGGGTTTGTGTATGAGTTAACACAGGGAAATTTCGCTGCAGTATATAAAATAGTATGTAGTATATAAAGTATATAAGCTATGTAGTATATAAAAAAAGATGTGGGTGTATGGTGTGTGTATATATTATCTTTACAAAGCTACACCGTTTGACCAATCCACACCAAATATGGTACACTTATACTTTAGAACACTGCGGAAAACATAGGCTATTTCTTCCCTGTCTTCAGACCAATCTGTAGCCATGAAAATTAGCATACAGATTGTCCTAAAAGTGCCCTTCCAAGTCCCAATTTTAATATCTAAAGTCAATGGGTTTTTTTGTGCAATAAATGGACATGGACAAGGAATCACATTCTACAGGGTTTGTGTATGAGTTAACACAGGGAAATTTCGCTGCAGTATATAAAATAGTATGTAGTATATAAAGTATATAAGCTATGTAGTATATAAAAAAAGATGTGGGTGTATGGTGTGTGTATATATTATCTTTACAAAGCTACACCGTTTGACCAATCCACACCAAATATGGTACACTTATACTTTAGAACACTGCGGAAAACATAGGCTATTTCTTCCCTGTCTTCAGACCAATCTGTAGTCATGAAAATTAGCATACAGATTGTCCTAAAAGTGCCCTTCCAAGTCCCAATTTTAATATCTAAAGTCAATGGGTTTTTTTGTGCAATAAATGGACATGGACAAGGAATCACATTCTACAGGGTTTGTGTATGAGTTAACACAGGGAAATTTCGCTGCAGTATATAAAATAGTATGTAGTATATAAAGTATATAAGCTATGTAGTATATAAAAAAAGATGTGGGTGTATGGTGTGTGTATATATTATATTTACAAAGCTACACCGTTTGACCAATCCACACCAAATATGGTACACTTATACTTTAGAACACTGCGGAAAACATAGGCTATTTCTTCCCTGTCTTCAGACCAATCTGTAGCCATGAAAATTAGCATACAGATTGTCCTAAAAGTGCCCTTCCAAGTCCCAATTTTAATATCTAAAGTCAATGGGTTTTTTTGTGCAATAAATGGACATGGACAAGGAATCACATTCTACAGGGTTTGTGTATGAGTTAACACAGGGAAATTTCGCTGCAGTATATAAAATAGTATGTAGTATATAAAGTATATAAGCTATGTAGTATATAAAAAAAGATGTGGGTGTATGGTGTGTGTATATATTATCTTTACAAAGCTACACCGTTTGACCAATCCACACCAAATATGGTACACTTATACTTTAGAACACTGCGGAAAACATAGGCTATTTCCTCCCTGTCTTCAGACCAATCTGTAGCCATGAAAATTAGCATACAGATTGTCCTAAAAGTGCCCTTCCAAGTCCCAATTTTAATATCTAAAGTCAATGGGTTTTTTTGTGCAATAAATGGACATGGACAAGGAATCACATTCTACAGGGTTTGTGTATGAGTTAACACAGGGAAATTTCGCTGCAGTATATAAAATAGTATGTAGTATATAAAGTATATAAGCTATGTAGTATATAAAAAAAGATGTGGGTGCATGGTGTGTGTATATATTATCTTTACAAAGCTACACCGTTTGACCAATCCACACCAAATATGGTACACTTATACTTTAGAACACTGCGGAAAACATAGGCTATTTCTTCCCTGTCTTCAGACCAATCTGTAGCCATGAAAATTAGCATACAGATTGTCCTAAAAGTGCCCTTCCAAGTCCCAATTTTAATATCTAAAGTCAATGGGTTTTTTTGTGCAATAAATGGACATGGACAAGGAATCACATTCTACAGGGTTTGTGTATGAGTTAACACAGGGAAATTTCGCTGCAGTATATAAAATAGTATGTAGTATATAAAGTATATAAGCTATGTAGTATATAAAAAAAGATGTGGGTGTATGGTGTGTGTATATATTATCTTTACAAAGCTACACCGTTTGACCAATCCACACCAAATATGGTACACTTATACTTTAGAACACTGCGGAAAACATAGGCTATTTCTTCCCTGTCTTCAGACCAATCTGTAGTCATGAAAATTAGCATACAGATTGTCCTAAAAGTGCCCTTCCAAGTCCCAATTTTAATATCTAAAGTCAATGGGTTTTTTTGTGCAATAAATGGACATGGACAAGGAATCACATTCTACAGGGTTTGTGTATGAGTTAACACAGGGAAATTTCGCTGCAGTATATAAAATAGTATGTAGTATATAAAGTATATAAGCTATGTAGTATATAAAAAAAGATGTGGGTGTATGGTGTGTGTATATATTATATTTACAAAGCTACACCGTTTGACCAATCCACACCAAATATGGTACACTTATACTTTAGAACACTGCGGAAAACATAGGCTATTTCTTCCCTGTCTTCAGACCAATCTGTAGCCATGAAAATTAGCATACAGATTGTCCTAAAAGTGCCCTTCCAAGTCCCAATTTTAATATCTAAAGTCAATGGGTTTTTTTGTGCAATAAATGGACATGGACAAGGAATCACATTCTACAGGGTTTGTGTATGAGTTAACACAGGGAAATTTCGCTGCAGTATATAAAATAGTATGTAGTATATAAAGTATATAAGCTATGTAGTATATAAAAAAAGATGTGGGTGTATGGTGTGTGTATATATTATCTTTACAAAGCTACACCGTTTGACCAATCCACACCAAATATGGTACACTTATACTTTAGAACACTGCGGAAAACATAGGCTATTTCCTCCCTGTCTTCAGACCAATCTGTAGCCATGAAAATTAGCATACAGATTGTCCTAAAAGTGCCCTTCCAAGTCCCAATTTTAATATCTAAAGTCAATGGGTTTTTTTGTGCAATAAATGGACATGGACAAGGAATCACATTCTACAGGGTTTGTGTATGAGTTAACACAGGGAAATTTCGCTGCAGTATATAAAATAGTATGTAGTATATAAAGTATATAAGCTATGTAGTATATAAAAAAAGATGTGGGTGCATGGTGTGTGTATATATTATCTTTACAAAGCTACACCGTTTGACCAATCCACACCAAATATGGTACACTTATACTTTAGAACACTGCGGAAAACATAGGCTATTTCTTCCCTGTCTTCAGACCAATCTGTAGCCATGAAAATTAGCATACAGATTGTCCTAAAAGTGCCCTTCCAAGTCCCAATTTTAATATCTAAAGTCAATGGGTTTTTTTGTGCAATAAATGGACATGGACAAGGAATCACATTCTACAGGGTTTGTGTATGAGTTAACACAGGGAAATTTCGCTGCAGTATATAAAATAGTATGTAGTATATAAAGTATATAAGCTATGTAGTATATAAAAAAAGATGTGGGTGTATGGTGTGTGTATATATTATCTTTACAAAGCTACACCGTTTGACCAATCCACACCAAATATGGTACACTTATACTTTAGAACACTGCGGAAAACATAGGCTATTTCCTCCCTGTCTTCAGACCAATCTGTAGCCATGAAAATTAGCATACAGATTGTCCTAAAAGTGCCCTTCCAAGTCCCAATTTTAATATCTAAAGTCAATGGGTTTTTTTGTGCAATAAATGGACATGGACAAGGAATCACATTCTACAGGGTTTGTGTATGAGTTAACACAGGGAAATTTCGCTGCAGTATATAAAATAGTATGTAGTATATAAAGTATATAAGCTATGTAGTATATAAAAAAAGATGTGGGTGCATGGTGTGTGTATATATTATCTTTACAAAGCTACACCGTTTGACCAATCCACACCAAATATGGTACACTTATACTTTAGAACACTGCGGAAAACATAGGCTATTTCTTCCCTGTCTTCAGACCAATCTGTAGCCATGAAAATTAGCATACAGATTGTCCTAAAAGTGCCCTTCCAAGTCCCAATTTTAATATCTAAAGTCAATGGGTTTTTTTGTGCAATAAATGGACATGGACAAGGAATCACATTCTACAGGGTTTGTGTATGAGTTAATACAGGGAAATTTCGCTGCAGTATATAAAATAGTATGTAGTATATAAAGTATATAAGCTATGTAGTATATAAAAAAAGATGTGGGTGTATGGTGTGTGTATATATTATCTTTACAAAGCTACACCGTTTGACCACATTACCGTACACCGTTGCGACACATATAATCCTAAAAGTGCCCTCCAAGCCCCAATTTTTAAATCTAAAATCTGTTTTTTTGGTGCAATAAATGGACATGGACAAGAAAACACGTTCTACAGGGTTTGTATATGAGTTAACACAGGAAAATGTCGCTGTAGGAAACACATTCTACAGAGTTTGTGTATTTGAGTTACACAGGGAAATGTTGCGGTCATATTTGAAACCAGAGCAATGCCGGGTTATTCAGATAGTATTTGATAAAAAATAAGCTGAAATTATTCATTTTTTAATAACTGAAATGTTAATTTAAACGGCTCATAACTGTTGAAATCAATCGCTAATGTGAATGTTTAACCGTTAAATTTTGTTTTTAAATGTTAATGGCTGATTGCGAACAGATAATTTAAGTTTCGCAACAAGAAAAAATGTCATCGTAAAATACGATTATCCCGTCTCTAACATTCACCGCTGATTGAGCTAAATTCAGCTACATTTTGATAGCTGTTGAACCAAACATATATTGGGGAGGGCAAAAGCCCCTTGGGCCCTCTCTCATTACGTCCCTGACTTTGTCTCGTGGTTTAAAGTACATTAAATTTGTCAAGTAGTTAACTGACGTCACACTGGAGCATCACAACGGGCTATCGACCACGGTCAGGAATCCATTCAGAATTGAAAAATCCGAGGACACCCCCCTGGAAATGTTGAACCACAAGAAAGATCCGAGGACAGCACCTCGTAACTGTGAACCATGGTCAGATGACGAGGTAAACACCTGAGCTGGCACCCCACCTCTCCAAACTTCCACACCACGCCAGCGTGAGGACATTTGAGGCCACGACAGATTTAACGTGCACAAGTCCCCTTTGGAGACGACGGTCTTTGGTTGGGTTCGGACTCGCAACCCTCCAGTTACTAATCCGCGACTCATCCATTCGGATTAACGCGGCTCCGTTTGATTAACAGGACTGCGAAGTTTTAAAACGTTCAGTTCAAACCACTGCTAAAGGTTCTTCTAAAACTTGAACAGATCTTGTCGAGAGCTTTAAAATTATACCACGCACAATCGTGTTGCGATCACGATTGCCGAAATAGACTGTCTTGAACACCCAGAAATATTGCTTAATTTCCTCTAAAAAAGGTTAAGGAAGCGTCAAGCGGAATATGCGAATTAGACTCCGTGGTGTTAACGAATATGAAAATACTATTACTTTTCGGCACGTATTTCTAACGATATATTTTCAACTAGCTGAATAACATGGCGTTGCTCGGGTTTCAAATATGACAGCGACATTTCCCTGTGTTTACTCAAATACACAAACCCTGTAGAACGTGTTCCTTACCACGACAGCTAAAATATGACCGCGACCTTTCCCTGCGTTAACTCAAATACACGAACCCTGTTGAACGTGTTTCTTTGTCCATGTCCAATTATTGCAGGAAAACAAACTTTAGATTTTAAAATTGGGGCTTCAAGGGGCACTTTCATGACTACTTGTGTGGCAATTTCATGGCTACAGATCGGTCTGAAGATAGGACAGAAATAGCCTATGTTTTCCGCAGTGTTCTAAAGTATAAGTGCACCCAATTTGGTGTGGATTGGTCAAACGGTGTAGATTTGTATAGAGACTATATACACACATACACCAGCATCCACTTTTATATACATACAAAGGGTGTTTCGAAACTCATGTGCAAAAATTTAAGGTGTGATAACAACATCTAAACAAGCAGTTTTCACCATACAATACAATGCATGGGAGGTGAGCAAGCGGTAAACCGTTAGACGGCGCTGTAATGGTGAGCATAAAGCACGAGTTTTCTTACACATCGTCATTTCTACAGTGGATTTCAGAAGGTATGGCGACGAACAGTAATAAGGAAAAGGCGTAGATGCGTTTTATGTATGGTCTCGCGAATGGGAATGCTCTGGAAGCCGAAAGACTGTACAGGTGGCGTTTCCCGAAAAGTCACATGCCAGACCGAAAAATGTTCGAGGGATTGCATCGGTGCCTGTGCGAAACGGGATCCTTTGTCACCAGTATGCGTGATAAAGGACGTGGCAGGAGTGTGCGGACGCCTCAAATTGTAGAGGAAATTCTGCAAAGAGTGGAAGATCGTCCGGATATTAGCATGCGAAAGGTTTCCCGTGCCGTAAATGTGCCCCACTCGATTATTTGGTGAGTACTACGGGATGAAGGATTACACCTCTGCCATGCACAGAAAGTGTAAGCCTGGATACCTGCAGATTATGCGCCACGTGTGGAGTTTGTATATCGGTTTTAGCAACAGATAGCTGATTTTAGTGCACATGTGTTATTCACGGATGAATGCACCTTTTTTCGTGAAGGCATTTCTAATACGCACAACCTTCATGTGTGGGCATCTAACAATCCGTACGACACACGTCCTCGTGCGAAGGCTCTCCAGAAGCGTTTCAGCGTAAATGTTTGGGCTGGGAATTGTGGGTGACCATTTGATAGGCCCATACCTTCTGCCATTCCAACTGGACGGCAGAACATACCTCAAACTTTTACAACAGGTATTGCCAGCATGACGGAACACCAACCCATTCACCTTGGATGTGCGGAGCGCCTGAAACGCTAAACTCTCAGGGCGATGGATTGGTCGCGGTGGGCCCACACCTTGACCGACATGCTCACCCGATCTCTCCTGTCTGGACTTTTTCCTGTTGGGGCATTTGAAAAGTCTCGTCTACGAAAGCCCCATCGACTCCGACGAGGACCTAATTGCCAGGATTTCTGTTGCAGCCGGTGCCGTCCGAGACATACCGGGTGTGTTTGAAAAAGTTTTCCGCTCGCCACGTCTCAGGTGTAACGCCTACATCACCGCAGGCAATTGCTCTTTTGAGCAGTTTCTGTAATTTTGCCACACATGCTGTCAATAAAATTATTTAGTACCTCCTCTATCCGCTTGGTGTTTCGTTCTTTCATGTGACAGTAACAGCGGATAGCTCCTAGCGGTTCATCGCTTGCTCTCCGCCCATGCATTGTATGGTGAAAATTGCTTGTTTAGATGTTTTCTATCACCCCTTACAGTTTAGCCCATGAGTTTCGAAACACCTTGTATAGATTGGGACCTATTTTTATCACAGCTTCCGACAGCAAGTCGCTCCATACTATCCGAGGAGATCTAACAAAAGAAGTCCTTTTCGTCAAGATCTAAATGGGTTCGCTTTGCGATTGTGACGAAAGACACTTGGAAACCTACAATTTCAGTTTACATTCTAAACAACACTTCCAAGGCGATGTTTTCAGGAAATTAAAGGTTTTGTGAAGAGGATGCTTTTGAGGTTTGGATCTGTTGAAGATAATTTAAATAATTTGTCCTTGGAATACCATCCTCATAAGAAACTTTCTTCAAACATAATTATTTCAAAACATAGTTAACCCCTTAAACAGATATTTAAGCCCTTTGAAGTTTAATTCTGAACACAGAGACATGAACCCGCTTTATCTTAAGGAGGATCTATCTGAGGAAGAGGGGATCCCGGGACATCACAAGACTGGGTCTTAAGAAAATCCTTGAACCTCTGCAGAGCAAGAACGCTGTCTTAACGACAGCTGAAAATGGTGAACAAGATAAGAGTCGATATAATAAGCGGTTGATCCTTGAACCTCGAGAAGACAGACCTCGCCAGATTTAAATTGGAACGGTGAGAAAATCAAAAATTTTAAAGAACTGGATTGAAATAGCTTTTATTTAGTAATCCACCACAAGACGTCTATTATGTAATATATATAACTAAGATAAATGACCCATCATACGTCGGGTGCATAACAAAATTTATTTATTTTGGTCAAAATTCATTTATATATATTTCTTAATCTGACGGTTCGTGATCAATGGTTGTGTATAAACCTTTTTCACCACTATCTGTCAAATTTTGTTGATCACTGGCTATGCATAAACCGTTTTCCACCACTATCAGTCAACTTGCATTGCTTTCGCATGGTGTTGTTTTTTGAACAATACTGATAAAACAATATTATTGAAAAACTTAATTTGGAGAATCTATCAATTTATATAATAAGATATTTACCCAAAATGGTACTAGTCTTCAGTTTTTGATTTCAAATGTTCGTTTGCCCTCAATATGATTTATTTTCAAAAACATTTTTTTAACTATTTATTTCGCAAACGATATCAGATTTTATCTTATGGCTTTTGCAGCATTATAGTATCAGTAGATTTATTCTTTCATTTATATTATTTTGTTCAGCCATGTGTGTTTAGCTTTCTCTTGTTCTTTTAAATGCGTAAAATTAATATTAAAGGATGAAGTTATAAGCAAACTACGGAGCATAGATTACTTTGGTGGATCAGATCAGGTTCTTTGTGGAGAGTAAACAACCGTTCTTTACATTTTATAAATAAATTCTAAATTCCGAAAATAAATTTTTTTTGAATAATATTCAAAATAGATTCCGTGTAACGTTTTCAACGTTTCCATTTTAACGTTACGAGATTTCCGAGAAGTGTGGTTGCATTTACACCTCATTTAATGACTAAACAACCACATTTATGGGTTGAAAGAATTCAATTCAAGATCAGAACTGATTAGGAATCATGCACGGAAGACAGCAAGTTCAAGAACAGACTGTGAACCCCTTTATGGGTTAAATAAAAATTCAGATTATTTTTTTACTACATTTCATATGTATGCCTAAGAAACAGGACAGATTTACATTCTTACAGCCTATAAGTTCGCTGTGATTGCATACTTGTCTTTGTTGGTGGAGCAGTGGAAGAATGTACTTGTAACACAATTTAAATTCATATTGAAAGACAAGTATGCTCAATATTCAATCCAAATTTGTTACAAATTTTCCATAAAAAATTCTGTTTCTGTATTGCTTAAAAATGACTCTCATTATTAAAATATTTAAACAAATATCGATAACTATAAAATGTCAACTTTATAGAAAAAAATTTAATTTGTTTCTTAGTTTTCATCATAAAATGTTTGACGTCATGAAATGTAACACAAATGCCAGACACATTTTTATACGAAGACTAGCTGAATAAACAGTCGTTGCTAGGGTTGAAATGGTTAAATGTTGATTAAAAAATGAATTAGAATAATCACTTTTCTTACATTAATCACACATAAAAAAATACAATTATTTAAAAGTTGTGCAGATAATACTTTTTAACTTCGGATGCAAATAAATATATTAAATTCCTGAAAAATATATTGCAATATGCAAAAGATTGAGACATATGCAAACAGAAACGAAATTCTGATGAAAAAATGCAGAATTCTGAAAAATAAAAGATGTGCAAAGAATCGAATTTCGACTTGTTGAGCTGAAATAGAGCAATTCGAAAAAAAAACACAGAAAAATACTGCAGACGATAATGATTTATGAAATTTAGTAATACTCAAATATGACCGTGACATTTCCCTGTATTAACTCAAATACTCAAACCCTGTAGAACGTGTTTCCTTGTCACTGTTCATTTATTGCAAGAAAACAAACTTTAGAATTTTTTTTTTTTTTTAATTGAGGTTTTTTGAGGGGCGTTTTTAGGACTACCTGTGTGCCAATTTTCATGGTTGAAAGGGCTATAGATTGGGCTGAAGACAGTTAAGTAATGGCCAATGTTTTCCGCAGGGTTTTAAAGTATAAGTGTATATAAGTGTCACTATAAGGCCCGGTGCACACATCCGGTTTTTCAACATTCTGAGCCACTGCGGCACCGAAGCCCAGCTATGCACACATAACCGTTAAATGACGCACGAACTCATTTCGCGCCATTTGCAATATTCTATCGAAGAAAAGTTGTTTATTTCGCTTACTTGGTGTAAAAAAGTATATTTTGAAACAAAATAAACGTTACCGGATACAACCATTTACAGGGTGGTAACAAAATCCTTGAACAAAAAGTTCTCTGATATTTCCATGATTTCCCCGATAGTCTCACAAAAATTTCCCTGATTTAACAATTCCCTTACGAAAAGGTTGTGATCCATGATTGGTATCGATATACAATATCCACATAACACTATTTTTAAATATTTAGGGTCAGAGTGTGTAAAAGGGTCATTTTCCACAAATATTTTGTATTTTTCCTCTACATATATTTTAATTGTTATTGTAAGGGTTGGAAAACTTAATGGAACACTTATAATTGCAATTTAAAAAACTGGAGAAAAAATACAAAAAATTTTGATTATGAACTTTTTACACCTGACCCTACATTGTCATACTATTCATCGAAACCAAATGCAAATATACGTAAAAAATTCTACAAAAATGAATTTGCAAACAAAACTAATTAATTTTATCACAAAAATTATCATTTGTTACACAAATTTTAAATTGCATCCCACAAGTTGTATCACTAGCCTCACGGTGACTAAGACGCTGCAGCCGCGAAAAATGGTGGAGGCGGTTTTCGCAGTGTTCAAAAATTACGACGCTATCTATATATATAATTCTCTTACGTGGCACGCAAAAAAGAGGTTATTTGAAATCGCGTTTTGGCAATACTGTACGATTGTTTGTTTGTCGCGAAGTCTCGAGCATCGATTGGATTTATAGCGTCATCGGATGAAATTTTATTGAAAAAAAAAAGGAAATTTTAATGAGCTGTGTTGCAGTTAGTTTATAATAGAAATCAAAGAAAGCGGAGGATCTTTTCAGGGCCATTTAAAAAACGGTCCTTTTCAGGACCAACAATTATAGTTCAACAAGACGCTTGCACTACAACTTTCGGCAACAAACTCAATGAAAAAGTGTGGGTCGTTTGAGTGCTGGGAAAATGTACACACAAACAACATGCTGGGTATTCAATTTCCAAAGCAACGCTCACATTTCGAGTCAAAATCTGCACAAAGTTTTCATTTGAGTTCTGATTTTAGAGATACTGTATATATTTTTTCTGTAATACAGAGCAAATTTAGATTTGAAAGACATTTTTTTGGTAACATATTTTGTAAACAATCCCTTCTGCTAGGACACATGTCTTCATTGAGGCGAGCGAAGCGAGCATATGTTCGCGCAGCGAACCAATGAGGATTGCGAAGCAATCCTCCGGGGGTTGGCTAGCGTTAGCGAGCAGTGGGCAGGCCCCCTAGTGGTTCTTTATTTTAATTACAATTTCGGCGAATACGATTGACTTGATTCTCAAAACCACTTGTAATTGCGCATCTCTAAATAGAATTAACAATAATGGTAACCGTTTAAATTGTCAAAATTTCCCTGATTTTTTGTAAAATTTGGAAATTTTCCCTGAGATTTCCCTATTTTTTCCAGAAATAAAAAGTTTCCTGAGAATTCCCTGATTTCCCGGTTTTCCAGGTTCTACCACCTTGATTTTTTAATTATTATTTATATTCCATTTGTTCTTGAAAACAAGGTACTTCAGAACGAAGACATATACGGCGCCGTGGGGAGCTGCGGTACAAATTGCACGCTAGTTGGACGTGCGTCGCCCCAGCGGCGCTGGAGGCATGCGTGCATTGCTCCATTGGATCTATTGCATCTCAGACCGCACTTGCGTTGCGGCAGCGGCGCCGCACGTTGAAAAACCGGATGTGTGCACCGGGTCTAAGACGGTAATGGCTAAAATACCGTCAGTCTTACATTTGTGGTATGATACATTGGGATTTTAGAAAGAAAAGAGACAAATTTCTAACAAACAAGAATCACTTCTGAAGAAAAAATATATTGCCTTTTCATACATTTTTTCCGAGCACGATGTCTTAGTTGATTCAGTCGAGGATTAGCAATCGCAAACTAGATCCAACCAAAGACATTCGTGTACATATGCACTCGTGCACGTTAAACCTGTCGTAGCCACAATTATCCTCAAGTTGGCGGGGAGCGGAAGCTTAGAGAATGGGGTGCCAGCTCTGGTGTGTCCTCGTCATCTGACCGCGGTTCAAAATGACGAGGCGTTGTCCTGGAATCTTTCCCTTTGGGATTGATCCCGGACCATCGTCAACAACCCGATGTGTTGCCTCCAGTGGGGCGTTAATCAACAACCTACCTAAGGTGAGCCGCGACTAGAGCTACGGGATCTAAAAACGGAAGTTTCTGACATTTCAGGGAAAGTGCAGATAGACAAATCTCAAGTGATCGGATATTAGAAACATTTTTTTTGTTCGCTTCGAAACGGTCTAACAGATTTTGTTATAGGTACATGACAGTACTGCGAGTAAAAATACACTATATGGACAGAGTATTTTGCAATGAAGAAATTCGAGTCCATCTGTGTGAGGTTCTTTACCTGGTAAGGAATCGTCGGTATGTACATGGTACCATGGAAGCTGAAGCGTACCTCGACGTTCTGGATTATTCGGCCTTGGCTACACTATACCACTACAACTTCGATGATGGTTGTTTCTTCCAACAGGATCGAGCTCTATTTTCATACTGTAAAACGTGTGATGGACTGGTTTCCTGAAAATGAGGTGAATTTGAATGACTGGACTTTCCAGAGCCCCGATCTCAATCCGATCAAGCAATTGTGAGAAACCGGAGCGACGAGTACGACACCGCCACGCACGTCCATCTTCACAGCACTCTCTTCTCACAGTCTTGCAAGAGGCATGGCGAGCTATTCCTGCCGAGATTTACACAGAACTTGTGGAAAATATACCTCAACGGTGTTCAGCTGCAATAGAAGCAAAAGGAAGGGCATACACGTTACGAAATAGAATAATAAAGCACTTTTTCTGGAAAACATGCAGCGTCCAAACAATTTTGTTATAATTAATTTGTAATAAAGTGTCCTGGCAGAAGGTATTAATTACAAAATATGAAATTCCAGAAAAATATTTTAAGATATAAATTTGTGTTCTTCACAAAAGTTATACAGTACCTCTGGAATCCGAACTCGAACAATTTGGAATTCAAATGAAAACTTTGAGTAAATTTTTTGACCCGGAGTGTGAGCGGTGCTTTGGAAATCGAACACCCAGCTTGTTGTTTAAAGGCTGCAACAGCTCGACTAATATCCATTTTTTTTTCAATAAAATTTCAGCCGATAACGTAATAAATTCAATTGATGCGCGAGGCTTCGTGGTAAACAAACAATCGTACAGTGTTGCCAAAATGCGATAACAAATAAAGTCTTTTTTGTGTGCCACGTAATAGAATTATATATATAGACTAGGGGGCCCGCCCCCTGATCGCTAACTCTCGCCAACCCCTGGAGGATTGCTTTGCAATCCCCTTAGGTTGGCCGCTTCGATCGCATCAATGAAGACATTGTTTACAAAATCTGATATTCCAAAAAAATACTTTTCAAATATAAATTTGTTGCACTACAGAAAAAATTACATTTCCTCTGGAATCAGAACTCGAACAATTTCGAATTCCGATGAAAACTGAGCAAAATTTGACTCGAAATGTGAACGATGCTTTGGAAATGGAATACCCATCATGTCGTTAGTAAGCTGCAACAGCTCTACTAGTTTTCGTTTTTTTTTTTTTCAGTAAAATTTTATTCGATAACGCTATAAATTCAATTGAGGCGCGAGACTTCGTGGTAAACAAATAAACGTATAGTTTTGCCAAAACGTGATAGCAAATAACGTCTTTTTTGAGTGCCACGTAAAAGAATTATATATAGAGATTTGTTCAATTTTAAAAATCTGATTTGTGTGACGCATAATTCCGCGAACTCCCGTCAACGACTCCCATTTTTGGACACAGAAAGATTCAAGCGACGCAACATTTGAAGGGAACTGATGATTTCTCCAAAAAAATCCGGGCGATTTATAATTCCCGGCAGAATCCGGGAAAAGAGCGCCAATTCCGGGCGTCTGTTAACCCTTGTTTGAAAACTGCCCAGTCGTTGGCGCCTGTGCCAATCGGTAATTCCTTTCCCAAATGAACAAACAATTAAAAAAAGGGGTGAGGCCAAAGCCGACGCCCCCATCGGTCTGGTCGGAAACAATACCCATCCGCTGTGCGGGGGACAACGCTTTTTTCCTCCGGTTTTTGTTTCCATCCTCCTCCACTCCAAGCAACAGAACGCGCAGAGCCGGTCTCGCATGAGAAGTCGCCGTCTTCCAGTCGCCTTCACAGATAAAAGAGACTCCGGAAATGACATCACGCCGTATTACCCTCTCCCGAACAGCACACAAAACAAGGAAGAACAGTGGACGCCAGGAGGGAAAAAAACGTATAAAAATAATATATAATGCATGGGAGCTAGACGGACAGACTGCCGACCCGATTATTCGGAAACCTTTATTAGCTTTTAGCCATGTGAGACGGACAGACAAGTTGTCAGATGGGGCGGCCTGTGACGCCGGCGCTATCGCGTGCAACAGGCGGTTGTGGAGCTTTTAATAGGGGGAGCACGAATGGTTATCGAGGGGAAATATCAACTTTGCAGCCGACAGATCCGGAGAAAATTTGTTGTAGGGTAACGGTTTCATTCTCATTATCGCAAAAAGTCGTCGGTATCTACACTTCTCACCAGGTCCGATTTCCGGCACGTGATTCAAAATTACGTGGTTTTGTACTCGGATCAATCCCTTCGGATTTGCTCCCGGACCTTCACCAATAGCTCTTTATGTTGCTCCAGTGCGACGTTAATTAACCTACCGGAGTGGCATGCTGGGCGCTCTTTTGCACGAAGACAATAAAATTAGCGCGGCCACTACAATGACCAACTCTCTCAATTAATGCCAACTTTTTTTATTCCTTTTGGTAATTTTTTTAGCTAACGTCGTACTAGAGCAACACAACGAGCTATTGACGACGGTCCGGGATCAGTCCCTTAAGGGAAAGATCCGAGGACAACACCTCATAATTTTGAACCACGGTCAGGTGACGAAGTTTATTCCTCTCGGATACCGTTTGTAGAGCTTTTATTTCCCCCGTATATTTCATGGTAAAAAGGAAGGTATGTCGTTAATCAATTTACTAGATAAACACAACGGCTATAGGCGACGGTCCGGGATCAATCCCGGAATATGGTAATTTTTTAGTTAACGTCGTGCTAGAGCAACACAACGGGCTATTGACGACGGTCCGGGATCAGTCCCTTATGGGAAAGATCCAAGGACAACATCTCGTAATTTTGAACCACGGTCAGGTGACGAAGCAACACCTAAATTGGCACCCTACTCTCGGATCAATCCCGGAAGAAAATATCCGAGCACAACGCCACGTCATTTAGAACCACGATGACAAGGCCAACACCAGAGCTGGTGCCACTCTAAATTACCCAACAGGCCAATGTGACGACAAGACAGATTTAACGTGCACCAACCGCCGCGTACACGACGGTCTTTAGCTGGACCGAATTACGAACTAGCAACCCTCCGGTTGGTTGTGGAAGATTGGAGAGTGGGGTGTCAGCTTAGGTGTTGCTTCGTCATCTGACCGTGGTTCAAAATTACGAGGTGTTGTCCTCGGTTCTTTCCCTAAAAGGGACTGATCCCGGACCGTCATCAATAGCCCGTTGTGTTGCTTTGGTACGACGTTAACTAAAATTACAGGTTGGTTGGTGATCCGCTTCTCTTCCGAGTGGGGTGCCAGCTCAGGTGTTGCTTCGTCATCTGACCGTGGTTCAAAATGACGAGGTGTTGTCCTCGGTTCTTTCCCTTAAGGCAGTGCTCCCCAACCTTTATATCGCCGCGGACCGGATCAACGTTAGATAATTTTAACGCGGCCCGCTGGGGGTGGAGAGAGACGTTGATTGCTTATATTTTAGATTGTTTTGATTTAATAATTTTAATTTGATTCAAACATACCTTCAAAATAAAATACAGTTACACCAAAAAATGAATATAATGTGATTTAACATTTTAACTCACTAGAACGCTAAATCAATAAAATAGTTTCTCAACCACAAAAAAACCACGAAGCGCTCGAAATCTTTTAAAAGCAAAGACAGGTGATCGTGCACCAACTAGGAGAATGAATGTTTAAGCTCAGTCTCGCCTAAAATCCCCGCTAATGTCTGAAACATGTCCAAAATGCCTCTGTTCACGCGCGGTCCCCACAACTTCAGTTTGGCTTCAAATGCAGCTACTTTGTCTGCCAACTTGAAAACAGTTGTCACATTTGTCAAAATTAAAAATAGAGACATGCAGAATTCAGAAATCATAATTGAAGCTCTAGTAGCAGAACAAATTTCAAGTTATGATTTACCGCCTCCTAATTTGAGAAGGCCGACCAACCGGTATAGTGGTTAAGGTGTTAGCCTCTAGATCGGAAGGTTCCTGGTTCGAATCCGGGTACGGGCATGGATGTTTGTAAGCGTATGGTGTAGAGGCGGCTGGTGCACCTTAAATCTGTCGTGGCCGAAAGTCCTCACGTTGGGTTGGCGTGGAAGTTTGGAGAGTGGGGTGCCAGCTCAGGTGTTGCTTCGTCATCTGACCGTGGTTCAAAATTACGAGGTGTTGTCCTCGGATCTTTCCCTCAAGGGACTGATCCCGGACCGTCGTCAATAGCCCGTTGTGTTGCTCTAGTACGACGTTAACTAAAATTACCATTACCATTACCATTACCTAATTTGAGAGGACATTTCATAGATAAGAACCGCACAAACCCAAGTGAAATACATCAAAGTAAATAAATGGAAATAATTTTATATTTCTTGGGCGGCCCGGTACCATTTGATCCACGGACCGGTACCGGTCCGCGGCCCGGGGGTTGGGGACCGCGGCCTTAAGGGATTGATCCCGGACCGTCGTCAATAGCCCGTTGTATTGCTCTAATACGACGTTAACTAAAAATTACCAATTACCGCTTCTCTTCCAACTTTTACCGCGCCTCCCTCTTCTATATGGGCCGACCAACCGGTATAGTGGTTAAGGTGTTAGCCTCTAGATCGGAAGGTTCCTGGTTCGAATCCGGGTCCGAGCATGGATGTTTGTAAACGTATGGTGTAGAGGCGGCTGGTGCACCTTAAATCTGCCGTGGCCGAAAGTCCTCACGTTGGGTTGGTGTGGACGTTTGGAGAGTGGGGTGCCAGCTCAGGTGTTGCTTCGTCATCTGACCGTGGTTCAAAATTACGAGGTGTCGTCCTCGGATCTTTCCCTTAAGGGACTGATCCCGGACCGTCGTCAATAGCCCGTTGTGTTGCTCTAGTACGACGTTAACTAAAAATTACCAATTACCCTCTTCTATATGGATATTCCCGGTGATATGTCGGGAACTTCCATTTCTACGTATCGTAATGTTAACTGTGGCTCACTTAAAAGCCTCAGAAGTTGGAATATGAGCTAATTTTTTTTTGGTTCCGTGATATTAAACCAAGGTAATTGGTAATTATTAGTTGACGTCGTACTATAAAGCAACACAACGGGCTATTGACGACGAACCGGGATCAATCCCTTAAGGGAAAGATCCTAGGACAACACCTCGTAATTTTAAACCACAGTCAGATGACGAAGCAACACCTGAGCTGGCACCCCACTCTCCAAACGTCCACACCAACCCAACGTGAGGACTTTCGGCCACGGCAGATTTAAGGTGCACCAGCCGCCTCTACACCATACGTTTACAAACATCCATACCCGGATTCGAACCGCATGAACCTTCCGATCTAGAGGCTAACACCTTAACCACTATAACGATTAAATCAAGGGAATAAATTATAAAATCCTTTCCTGGCAATGATATAATGTAATTACATTTTTCCAAAAGTATCCAGAAATATGTTTCCTGTTTCGAATCCGGGCCAGGGCATGGATGTTTGTAAGCGTATGGTGTAGAGGCGGCTGGTGCACCTTAAATTTGTCGTGGCGGAAAGTCCTCACGTTGGGTTGGTGTGGAAGTTTGGAGAGTGGGGTGCCAGTTCAGTTGTTGCCTCGTCATCAGACCGTGGTTCAAAATTACGTGGTGTTGTCCTCGGATCTTTCCCTTAAGGGATTGATCCTGTATCGTCGTCAATAGCCCGTTGAGTTATTCTAGTACGACGTTAATTAAAATAACAATTACCAGAAATATGTTGTAAATTTCTTTTGCAATATTTTACTCTGTGTGAGACAGGTTTTCAGCAGCGGCAGTCAACAACACGAAACATGGAGATGAGAATTACACTTTGCCGACCAACCGGTATAGTGGTTAAGGTGTTAGCTTCTAGATCGGAAGGTTCCTGGTACGAATCCGGGTACGGGCATGGATGTTTGTAAGCGTATGGTGTAGAGGCGGCTGGTGCACCTTAAATCTGTCGTGGCCGAAAGTCCTCACGTTGGGTTGGTGTGGAAGTTTGGAGAGTGGGGTGCCAGTTCAGTTGTTGCCTCGTCATCAGACCGTGGTTCAAAATTACGAGGTGCTGTCCTCGGATCTTTCCCTCAAGGGACTGATCCCGGACCGTCGTCAATAGCCCGTTGTGTTGCTCTAGTACGACGTTAACTAAAATTACCATTACCATTACCAATTACACTTTCTGAACCCGTTTGTGCCACGAGTTTACAAAAATGCTTGGGGCTTCCCGTTCACTTTTAAAAATCTACTGTAAGTTCGTTAAAACGTAAAATTAAAGTCTCTTTTTGGTCACTTTCGTTGCTCGAGTCTGGTACTTGATATTGTATGCCGTGTCCGGCCAGCATGGCCATAAAAACACAAACCCAACTAACCCTACGAAAACGGGAGACATAAATATTAACCCTCCTGGTGGTTCTCTTGACTCGGTATCTCGTATGGGCGATATATCGCGCGTTGTTAGTAGAAGAAATCTTACGAGATCTTGATCGTGTCGTCGTCGAAAAATTGGAAATATCTTAATGAAGATAATATCGCGTCATTGGCAAAATTAGTCAGATCTTGATGGAAGAGATATCTTGTCGAGACCGCTTAGAGGATTAATTGCCAACGAACAAATGCGTTCCATCAACAAAATACCCGCACAAAGGGGTGGCATGTCCTAGAACACCAATATTTTTATGGTTGGAGCTCGATCCCTTATCCTCGACATGAGGGGAAGAAAACAATTCAGAGTCAAGGGGTAATCAAATATTTAGAGGGGCATTCATTATTTCTTTGACAGTTATTACACAAGACAGGGCCGTGAAACCCCAGAGAGGATCCAGGGACAACCCAGTTCATAAATCAACGAATTAGCAACCGGTAATGGTAATTTTAGTTAACGTCGTACTAGAGCAACACAACGGGCTATTGACGACGGTCCGGGATCAGTCCCTTAAGGGAAAGAACCGAGGACAACACCTCGTAATTATGAACCACGGTCAGATGACGAAGCAACACCTGAGCTGGCACCCCACTCTCCAAACTTCCACGCCAACCCAACGTGAGGACTTTCGGCCACGACAGATTTAAGGTGCATCAGCCGCCTCTACACCATACACTTACAAACATCCATGCTCGGACCCGGATTCGAACCAGGAACCTTCCGATCTAGAGGCTAACACCTTAACCACTATATCGGTGAATTAGCAACCGGAAGCTTGAGGGTTCAAAATTCGATCCAACTAAAGACCTTCGAGTACGTTGAGGCTGGTGCACGTTAAATCTCAATACCCTCATGTTGGCGTGGTGTGGGAGTTTAGAGAATGGGGTGTTTGCTCAGGTGTTGACCTAGACATGTGACCGTCGTTCCAAATGACGAAGATCCTTGATCAGACCTGAAGGGAAAGATTCCGAGACCGTCACACTGGAGCAACACAACGGACTATTGACCTCGGTCCAGGATCCATTCAGAATTGAAAGACCAGAGGACACCACCTCGTAATTTTGAATCACAAGAAAGACCCGAGGGCAGCACCTCGTAATTGTGAACCATGGCCAGATGACGAGGTAAACACCCGAGCTGGTACCCCCACTCTCCAAACTTCCACACCACGCCAACGTGAGGATATTTAAGGTCATGACAGATTTAACATTCACCAACCCCCTTTGTACACGGCAGTCTTTGGCTGGATTCGAAATCGCAACCCTCCAGTTGCTAATCCGTTACTCTTCTTCAAGCACACTACTAGGTACCTGGTACAGACCTGTCATCAAACATGGTGCTAAGACCTGTCATCAAACTTAGCACTAGGACAAATCATCAAACATGGTCCTAGACCTGTCATCAAACATGGTGCTAAGACCTGTCATCAAACTTAGCACTAGGACAAATCATCAAACATGGTCCTAGACCTGTCATCAAACATGGTGCTAAGACCTGCCATCAAACTTAGCACTAGGACAAATCATCAAACATGGTCCTAGACCTGTCATCAAACATGGTGCTGAGACCTGTCATCAAACTTAGCACTAGGGCAAATCATCAAACATGGTCCTAGACCTGTCATCAAACATGGTGCTAAGACCTATAATCAAAGATGGAAATGGGACAAATCATCAAACATGTTACTAAGACCAATCATTAAAGTTGGTACTAAGGCCTGTCCTGAAACATGGTACTGGGACAAATCTTCAAGCATGCTACTGGGACGTCATGGAACTGGAACAAATCATCAAACATGGTACTGAGACGAGGAGTGCAGATGGGGAAATGGACTTGTGGGAGGATAGTTGAATTCACGTGGCACTGGAGCAACACGAAGTATGGATCAGTGGAAAAGAAACTAATTCTTTGAAAAGCTTCGAAAAAGTTTATGGTTGAGCTCCAGAACTTACCACACTTTCTTGGTAAGCGGAGCATCCAAATCTCAGAAGACGTAAAAGAAATGCCTTTTTTTCCCTTCACTTAAGGTATAGTGGTTAAGGTGTTAGCCTCTAGATCGGAAGGTTCCTGGTTCGAATCCGGGTCCGGGCATGGGTGTTTGTAAACGTATGGTGTAGAGGCGGCTGGTGCACCTTAAATCTGTCGTGGCCGAAAGTCCTCACGTTGGGTTGGCGTGGAAGTTTGGAGAGTGGGGTGCCAGCTCAGGTGTTGCTTCGTCATCTGACCGTGGTTCAAAATTACGAGGTGTTGTCCTCGAATCTTTCCCTTAAGGGACTGATTCCGGACCGTCGTCAATAGCCCGTTGTGTTGCTCTAGTACGACGTTAACTAAAATTACCATTACCATTACCCTTCACTTAAGAACATATATCTTATTTTTAGGTATTTTTAATTAACGTCGCACTGGAGTATCACGACGGGCTATTGGCAACTGTCCGGACCAAACAGGAAGGGAAAGAACTGAGGACACCACAAAATTAGGAACCAAGGTCAGGTGACGAGACCACGCCCGAGATGTCACCCCACTCTCCGAACTTAGGTTTCGTCTACGTTTTCTAAAATTAACGTCACAATGGAGCAGCATGTTTCGTCCACGGACAAATTTTGAGATGAAAGTTGATTGTGCTATTAATTTACATTCTGAATTTAGTATGCTTGATAGACATAGCTGTCATGCACGTCTTACTAAAAACCTTTTAGATCAGGAACAAAGGGGAGAATCGAAATTGCAACTTCTCACAGCGATCACACTTCTGGCGCGATGACAATCCTGTCAGACCGGGGTTCTTGGTTTAAATGAGGGACCGAAAAAACTTGCCAGAGACAACTCGCTCATTTTAGATTGCAGATGCAGCTCAAATTTATGACCAATGCGTCTCGTTTGGCAGATGTGATTATTCATCAGGCCGCTTGGCTTTACACATTTTTTAATTATCTCTAATGACATTTAGCCTACTGCCATTCCTGCAACTTTAGACAAATCGTCATGTTCTGTTTGTCTTTAATTTCTAGGTCTTAAGCCACACTAGTTCAGCTATTTCGTTATTCCTTGAAAAATGAAGTTTCCTCCCCCTCTCTAGTTATCCCATTTTCGCTGGTACACAAACGGTTTTCCTGGGTTTAACATTTGTCTCGATACTTTTACTTCAGTAACAATATCGACATAGAAATTTTAGGTACATATTTACTTTCAAGTAATCGGAACATAGGAGTGGTACTTACAACAACAAATGCTGGTTAACAGTTTGTTAGATATTAAAATAAGCTAAATTTAATTACAAATAGTTATCCGATACATTTGTATTGCGATGAAAGGTGGTTGGGTTTTGACACAAGGTCAAATTTTTCAAAGCTGTTTCACAAGACAAACAAGCAAGAAAAATAAAGACAGTGTTTATGATCATTTTAATCTTAATTTTTCAATGTGTTTGGTCTAAAAGACTTGTTTTACAAAATAATCTTACTTATTACCTTATATTTCTGAATTGATGGCAATGAATCATGACAGCATTAGCTGTCAGGAAAATTGAACTCTGAATATCAACTTTTAATCCTAAGTATAAGCTTCACTTAGCTCAGCTCTAATGACATTTAGTCTGTAGCCACACGAGTTCAGCCATTTCGTTATTCCTTGAAAAATGAAGTTTCCTCCCCCCTTTAGTTAACCCATTTTCACTGGTACACAAACGGTTTTCCTGGGTTTAACATACTTGTCTCAATGCTTTTATGACAGCATTAGCTGTCAGGAAAATTGAACTCTGAATATTATCTTTTAATCCAAAGTTTAAGCTTTCCTTAGTTGCAAACAATTCTGTTAACCACACAAAAGCAAACCATTCTGTAAGCGAATTGATTGAAATGAAAGATGCACACACAAAACTAAGACAACAAAATTCTTTAATAATTCTTTATATAAACATTTTGAGGCAAAGCTCCTTTGTACATTAATTCTTGTCAAAACTGTACAAGACTATCAAATGATTTCTATAACATAGCTTCAAAATGAATATTTACACTGTACAAGGAAAAAATATGATGCTCACTAATGTTTGTATCAGCATCTAGGCACTATATTACAATGATTTTCTCTTAAATAGTAGACAAAGCATAGGCCTCAGGGAAACTGCCATTTCACATTTCTTGTACTGTTAAGTAGCTGATAAATGCATTTATCATTGTAAGTATTAAATCACAGCAAGGAACATGTTCATTTGTGAAACAAAAGACATCAGGCTAACGCGAAAAGACAGCCAAGTTTCAAACGAGTCTAGTAGTTAAATTGGGTGATGGGTGTAAACAAAGCACTTCCATAACTGGTGTATCTAGCATGGATTCTGGTTTTCAGTTGATCATACAATGCAGAAAGTGATAGCAGCAGTGGCTGGTGGCCAGAGGAAATATCCACAACAATCACCATTCTTGCATTTGATATCACAGCCCTTCTAAAGATCTTCCACGCCTTTTTAAAAATCGACTGCCTTCTCATTGGAGCACATTATACTAGGTTAACCACATACTTAAATTCTTAATTCTCTTACGAGGTACAAATAGTTACTCAAAAGTTAAGGGTATTCATAGCTAAGTATAATTGCTGGTGGAATTAGAGTGCAGGAAGGTACTAGAGTGAAATCAGTATTGAAGACTAGTAAATTAAAAATCGGTCCTATAGTTTCTACTAGTTGTCATTTGCGTTTGCAAATTATTTTTAAAGAAAAGACAAGCCAGCATATCACTGGTTTTAGAGCAACAAACTTATTAACCTGACAAAACAAATGCTATGGTTTATTATAGACCCACTATTAGTTTTAGGCCACAAAATAAAAATTATGAGCACATTTGAAGTGTTCCTTATTTAACTAACTTCTAAACAGGTAATAATGCGATAATGTAATTCTCATTGTAAAAAATAAGTATTAAGTGTGAAAAAAATACTTTCACTAATGAATTTCTGCTACAAGCTGACAGCATAGTTTTCACTGTACTTCACACTTGCTACGGTTGAATTATGACAGATACACTAATTAAACCCCAACACACACCGAGTTATTGATATTATTTTTTAAACATAAGGTTTAACAGCATAAATCAAATTAGAACTATGAATGAAAAGAGAGGAAATGTCGGAATGATGGTGAAAACATTCATTCAAGACAATTTTATATGGTCAAGGACTAATTGGCTGAAACTGAAGTTTCATCACAACAGGGTTTGTGTGAAATCAGTTTTGTGATAAATTGCCAAGAACTCAAGTGTAAATGTTACAGTGTGTGTTGGTATTTCAAAGAGTGCAATGGTCATATTATGGCAATTCTAAACCTGATCTCACTTATTTAAGTTAAACGTCATAACCATTTGTATACACACGCACTCAAAGGAAGAAAACGTCAAAATTCTAGTATTGTTTTGCCAAAATTATGAGGGCTCATTTATAAAAATTATTTTAATGGAGGCATATTTAAAAGGGTGGGAGGAGATATAATATCGGTTAACAGAGATAAGGTCCGAGTACAAAAATATTTTAGCTCTGTAGATTAGTTTTACAATTTAAAAGATTCGTTTAAACTTATAGTGCATAATAAAGATGACGTCTACTCACAAAAAAGTAATGCCCTACCATAATGATTTGTAAATGAAAGTTCATTCAAAATGGAATAGAGCTGCCAAAAAACTGAGAAATCCAATATATAAAAAAAAAATCTAATGCATTCAGAAAAGCCAATTGCAGCAGGCGAAGCTCTGCCAAATGAGACAGCCATGCTAGTGGTTAATGAGCCATAAATGCACTTCAATTTGTACTTACAGGAGGAAATAACTGCAGCAGAATCCATAGATAAAAATCTCTGTACAACTTTGTACAATTTCATGAATATTAAGGCAAAAGCAATGACATACTTCAGCAGTAAAATTTTCACACTAACAATATTTCAGCTCTTTCAATTAGTCATGCAGCAAACATGTCAGGACAGGAAAGATAATACATCAATGTGGTTATGTACAACAGCAGGAAATTCAAACTGAACCTATTGATCCTCAAAACAGGCAATTCATTTGCCAGGCTTATAGATATTTAAGTTACATTCTGAACAATGACCACACAACTTTACATTTCAAACATTAATGTGTTTCAAATTCATTGGAAAAGGAACTGGTAAAATGAATGACAACATGAAAACAGTTAAGGGTTGTTAACCTGACATGTTAAGTATAAATATTTTGAAATGCATAACATATTTATAGAAATACCTGGACATGGTATATCACCCAAAAAATCATGACTAAATTTTCCTTAGCAATACACCTAAGTATTGCAATATATTTGTTTAATACAGCATAATTGATAACCAAACGTAATTCTGAAGTTGATATTTGACACATTCCTTCCTTAGTTTCAGGCTAAGTGCAAAAAAACAGTAAACATAGTTTAATGAATAAGTAAAAATTATCTCCCCCCCCCCTTTCAATTAGTGAACTGATTTATTAGTCAATATGTAAACCATAAAATGCACTAAGGAAGAAGTTTATTTCATATTGAAATTTTTTAAAAATCACTGGGTCTGAAAATGGGCATTTACTGAAAACAGTACATGCTACAAAAAAAATAATAAAGTTTAATTTTTTTTTGATTACCTCCTAAGCACAAAAATGGTTTGTACAATTGTTAAAATAAAAACACAGAAAAGTACTATGTAAAAATAATAGCATTCAATGGTAAGTTGTCATTGGACAACAACTATTAAGATCTCTGAAGAAAACAGTATTAAGTACTGCTTTGAAAGCTAGTTAAGGCATATGTGAAAAATGGCACAGCTTATGGTTTCTTTTACAAGCACTATAAATGCAGAGGTCAGATGGGACTAAGGCAAAGTAAACACTGCTCTGTGATCGATTTCTTAAAAACATTTATAAAAGAAATAAGGAACAATCAAGATAATTTTCCTCTTTTGTTTGAGGAAGGTTCTGAAGAACAAAATCAAGCAATTATAACAAAATTTTGTACTGTAAATCACTGTCCAATCAAGACACTTAAAATATTAAGATGTGAATTTCCAAAGAGACTCTTGAATATAAGTAAATGCACTTCTATAACAAGAACAATACAATGCTTCAACAAATATAGAAGATCAGCTGAAATATGACAGCTTTTGCATTAAAAAATATAATAAATATTTAGTATACATTGTGGTGGGTTAACCATTAATACTTCCAATCTATTCATTGAAATGAATTGCGAGATGATGCATCCACTTACAGTTATCTGGTTACGAAACAAAACTAAAACATCCGGTCTGCTTTGAATATTGTTACAGAAGTTTTTATCACATAGGTTAAAAACATCACTCACAAATCATAAAAATGAATAAAAATCCTGAGGAACCCAAGAACAACTAGTATCCAACTCTGAAATGAAGTATTTCACTTCAGTTGGCACCAATCTTTTGCTGGTTTTTAAATCAACCAGCCAATGGCACAATGGTACTAAGCTCGACTAGCAATATTATTTGTAGAAGCAGTCATTTCACAAATGGCACAATCATGTCTTTGTCACCTATTGACAAGGAACATTATTTCCAGCCAACAAGGACAAGAGGTGATAAAACGTCTGGAGTACCTGGAAGAGCCCCAACCCTTGGCGAAACTAATGCGGACGGCATGTGGATCAAAAGGTCCATCCTTCAGCAAGGATGCGTCTCTCACCCTTTGGTTAAACTTCGACCTTTCGTAGTCAAAAATTTTAATGGAATAGCCAGGTAATAACTTGTACACTGTGAGTTTTTCAGTATTGGGAGGATCCAAAGTAGGAGAGTTCACAAACACTGGAAATTCTGATCGATTGTAGATCCACACTTCTTGATCCTCCTTGAAGACTGTGATCCCATGTCCTATCTTGGCTCTCGTGTGCAAGATAGATGAATTATCAGTGGTGTATGAATTCGCTAGAGTTTCAAGGCACAAACCATCACCGTGAGGTAGATCGGCAAACACGTTTATTGCAGGCTGAGAGACGGGAAGCAGTCTTCCAACACGGTCAGAAAGTTCCCAGTAGGCAATTTTGCACCAAGGTCGAGATGATTCACTGCTTCCTAAAAGAGAAGAATAACTATTTAAGAACACATGTTATGAGACAAATAAATACTAACAGAAATAAAATATACCAACATTTAAAGTTAACAAAAACCATAAAAACAAATAAAGATTTGTAACATGATAAAATGAGTGGATTCATTAAATATTTTTAAACGCCCCCATTTGTGCAGATACTATTTTTCAAAACTTGAATGTTATTCTAAATACCTAAACATCATTGCTGAGCTAAACTATTTCAATGTTCTGATAAAAATTAACCTCTTCTAAGAAAGCATTAGCTAGGAAGCAATAAAATTCCAAATCGGTGTTCAGATCAGGAACTCGGTGTTGATATGTTTTGAAGTAAATTCAGAACAGCTAGCTGCCCACAAATGCAGCGAAAAAGTCCGCAATGTTTTCAAGTCGCGCGCGCTTCGTTCATACGGCAACTTTACAATCCATCTCAAGAGATGGCGCTAGCATCATCGACCTGACGAACAAAGATACCTGGAGGGCGACGTGGTTAGGTAGATACAACAGCTCCGGTGGCGTCAGTGGCTTTGGGTCAAGGACAGAAACTGGAATAGACAGTGGTCTCCGAAATCGACGTTTCCTTGCAGTGGCGACGCTCAGACGACGCACCTTTACTATACGCGATTCCTACCTGCCTATCGATTCCCCACAGCGATAAAACGCCAGACGTTCACTTATCTATGCACCCCCCTAACGCTTCCGCTGCAGACTCAACTGAAATGTCTTTCTTTACCTTCTTTCGGCCAACGGACTAATGGCTGTTTATTCGCATGTCATGGACATATCGCATTCGCGCGTTTGGTAAACAAATTGAGAGTTGGTTTCTATTTAATGAGCAGTTTATGAGAAGGACGGAATTTTTCGTGTTCTAAACGCATTGGACTTGTTCGAGAGATCACTGCTGAAGTTCTTTTCAGATTCTTTCAGTTACCTTGCATCATTAAATCACCATCATTGTTTTTGGTAATTAAATTTCATGGGAAAACCCAAAATAAGAACATTGAAACATTTGATGTTCAGGTTTTTTTTTTCTGACAAGGAAAATCTTTTGTTGAAAATAAAAATTATTTAGCGCTGTGTCACTTCGAATAGGTGCGAAATACTGGATTGTTTGATTTGTCGCTTTGAGGTTATTTTATGAAACATAAGGATAATTAAGACTAGGACTCAAATGAAGTACTGGATTGGGAAACTAACTCTAGTATACCGCAAAATATATTTAAGATCCTGATATTTCTGGTTGAACATCCCACCAAAAGACTTTTATAAAACCAAATAGACAAACGTCAAATAGAATGGATGTCTAGGGTAACATAAAAAGCAGTTTTCACGTTCCAAAAGGAATTCCAGAATTATAACGGCTTTTCAAGAGGCTATGTTACCTTAGACTTTCCAAGTCTTAAGCACTCCTTCAAACGATTAAAATTATTTTTATTCGCTTAAATGTTTACGATAATATTCTTTTGATCTACTTAAAGGTTTGTCATAATTACGGTACATATCCCTATGTTGTCCGGGGCCCTTCAATAGATGCCTATAACGTATTTTAGTTTGGACCGTTTTTTTAAATAAAAGTTTTCCCAATACTAATATTTCTTTTCCATCGCAACCGCTTTAGAAGAGAGAGAGAGAGTATGCAAATTCTATTTAAATCAATTCATACCGAGCAGGCGATTTTCCGTGTCGTAAAACTTTACATTCCATAACCTAGCAATAACTCTTGACGCTACACGAAATGGCATTCTACGTTATGACGAGGGCAATGAACTTCCTTCATGAATCAAAGCTGCCATAAAAATTGCAATAAATGCCTTAAAACAGACATAAACAAAATACCAAGAACTTGGGATATAGATGGAAATTCTCAACGTTCTTTAAGACTTCACAGAAGAATAGGAGCTACAAAATAGTTTAGCGAACTGCGACCTTTCAGAAAGCGGACAAATCCTCATTGAATTTAATCTTGATCATTAGGGCAACTTTCTGCAACAAATGCAACTTTTTTTCACGCGTTCTACGCTTTATGTAAAGTACTAAAAACAAAATTCCTCCTACATGGGGTGTATTGTAAGTGAGTTATAACCGCAACATAAATGCAACTGTCTACATAAATGCAACTTTTTGCATAATTGCAACTTTTTGCAATTTAGCTTAAAATGAATCAACATGAAATTACTATTTAATATTTTGCCCTCTGAATCAACCCTTTAATCACGTGTGTCTGATCTTGCGAACGCCGAAGTATTGCGGATCAAACAAGAAGTTCATGGAAAGAAGGCATTCGTCCTAACAGACGAAAGGTAAATAAATAGCAAGAAGTACTTTAACACACTGGTTGGCACTCGTGATAATCCAGAGCAAACTTGCGTAATCGATTGCAGAGTTTGCGAGGTGAGTTTCGATCATCAATATGTTGTTTCCTTGAAGATGACGTTTTAAAATCTCTGAATATTGAGCAAAAGGATTCTGCTATCCGATACAGTGTATTATATGACTGCAACTGGAATCACACTCAAGGTGCTTTATCCGCGATTGCTCCAAGTTACTTGAGTGGTACACTTGTTTCACAACTGCAGAAAAAGCCAATGCAACAATGTCAGGCAACATCAGTCTCTGTTGAGTGCAGTTTTTCAATGTTAAAGAAATTACTGGCCAAGGTTAGGCCATTCAACGACATCAACGCTCTTTTGTATTTAATGATGTACAAATAAATTTTGAATAATTTCATTTTTTACCAATAATTTATTTTAGATTTTAGTGTATCAAAAATAAATGCAACTTTATTTTCATAAATGCAACATTAGGGAATGATAAATGCAACTTTTCCCATTTTTACTGCAAATAAAAAGTTGCCCTATTGATCATATGCAAAAGAACATGAACTCATCATTCCTTTCTCCAATGAGATATTCGTTAGTAATTCCATATCAACATAAAACTGTTACGTGAATTTCCACATGTTAACATTTTAGTTGAATTCGGAGACTGTTCTAAGATCAGAAAGGCGAACAGAAAATTTACGAAAGGCTGGTCTTTTGAGGAGGCCGTTATAAATTTCAACAGATAAACATTGGACAGAGCTTATTTCATACAGTAATTAAAATGTTAGTCCTATCCGAAAGATAGTGAACTGATAAAGATAAACAATGAAATCTACTCTGTATATCATAATACTACAGAATTGTTTTTTTTTCTGACTTCTAAGTATGGATGATCGTGGTTCAATTGATCAATCATACGATGCAAGTCTAGAGGTCTTGATTCAAAAAGATAACAATGCGCGAAAACCCTACCAGATTGATAAAAAAAAGGGCACAGACCGGTAGTTTCTAAGAAAAATAATTATTTTAATATCTGACAGATCAATTGAAGGGGTGACATTTTTGTAGTTTTGAGATATTTGGCCTCAAAGTCATTAGTACTTTTACTAAAGAGTCGGACAGAGTTTGGGATTGGTGGTGTTGAGGTTCCGTATAGAGGTTCTTGCACGCATTTTTTTTTTTTAAAACAAATAACCTCACCCCGAAGCAACTTCTAAACTGCAATAATTCCAAAATGTAAACAAATGTAACATTCCCCTTTCATCCACTCACCCCTTCAATTGTGCAATGTCTTTTGCAAATTTCGAATTCGTTAATTAAATACTAATACAAACGAAAATCTTTTTCGTTGGATATCTATCCCAGAAAAGGTGTTAATTCCTTGAATGAATGCAGCGAAAGTCATCGCCTTCTTTCTGAGGCGTCAAATTGTTTAAAATATTGCTTATTTCTCTTTTGACAATTCAGTCTTCTTCACCTGGTAGACGGTAACATTTTACCGTTCTTGTCATCCTGGCAGGTTCGTTTACTACCCAAAAAAGAATACCACCAAAGAATAGGAATTCTCTTGTGAATGACAAAATTCTCGATATGCAACCATCGTAATTCCTTTTCTAACTGCAAACTCAAAGCGGCATTTTTTCCTTTCCGTTTTGTTTGTTTATTTAACAGTATTTTCGTTCATTCGCCAGTTCGTAGGCGTTCTCTTCCCAAACCAAGGTTAAGTAAAAAAGAAGTAAAAACGTGACGTGCCTCTTAACACCAGAAGAACTGCCGGGTTACCAGATTCGTAGTAGTATTCGCTACGCTTAAATTAAGGCTTCAGCAGGAAAAGTGCCAATTATTACAATTGCTACTTAATTACTCGTTGTGTTACCAACATTTTCTAACGAACAAAATTGTGTCGCAGAAATAGCGATGTTGCGGAAAAGGGATACCCACCAGTTAAAATCTGTGACTCCACTGATTGGGTGATTGCGGCCCACATTTTTGTTGTTGTTGATAATTCGAAAAGAAAATGCAAGATCACAATTTGTGAAAACAAAACTCTTTGAGACAGGTAGAAATTCATTACATGCCTACTTATAACTTTCCAATGTTTCATAAAAATTGCAACAAGTAGCCACTGTAATAATTCGCACTTTACCTGCTTATGTACCAACATAGGCGTAGCCAATATATACTTCTCGTCCGAACATATCGAAACCACTGAAGTTTCTAACCCTCGCTACTTCTAACCATTAATAACAGTCGATTTCCTTTTCATACCATAAAAGTAATTTACAAGTGTCCTAATGTGAATCCAAGTTGCTTGTTAGAAGTAATAGACACAATTTAATCGACTGAGAACAAACTGAGCAATATTTTAATGAATCATAATTGTGTTCGAACATTAGTTGTCACCGAAACACGATATCCAGACGTGTTGAAAATTAATCCAGAATAAGTGATTTTTACAAAATGCGTAAAAAAAATGGTTTGAAAGGAGAATAAAATCCAGTTCTTCATTCAAACATCGAAGATGTACACATGGTCCCCATATCCCACACAATAAATGTACCCCATTCTTCGCTCGGACCACAAAAGAATCGAAGAAACCAGTGCTCTCAAAATCACTTGACCCCCACCACAAAAAAAAACATCGAAGAATTCCCGTGAGTACTGTTGGGTTGGTGAGTAAAGAGGGGGGGGAAACGGCGGGAGAAAAACTTCTAAACGAGAAGGGAAAAAAATTAATATACAACCAAAACAAAACAGATAAGCGGTCGAGAAGCGTTTGCAAGCTTCGCGAGCCTCTCCGCGAACTTCATGAGACAGCGTACAAACACACCGGGCAATTTTTTTGCGCTCCCTTGCCCCTACCCCAGTTTCGGAATGTCTGAGTTTAAGTTTTGGAAGTAGTGGGGACGTGAAAAATGTGGCAAGGGGAAAGGTAAGAAGGAAGGCGCAATTAACGAAGTTGGATATTAGAAGTGAAAGAATGCGAATGGCATTTTTTAGTAATAACGGCTTTCCAAAGAACGCGGACACGGGCCTTCGATGACTGTTTAAACAGGGAGGTAATATACCAAGGACTAGAAAAATGTACTGTAACTTATGGAAGGGCCACCCCAAAATTGTTTTAATTTTTTTTATAGTTACAAAATAGATAACAAAGAGAAAATAAAGAATTTAAATTTTCAGTTCCGATTTTTCGCTTTGTCAATATTCATGACTCAAACGTTTGACATATTTTGACCAAAAGAGGCCTGCGCATTTTATATAATGTATTATCTAGCGACAATAACCTAAATTACACATCACGTGACTTGTTCCGTAAAGTTCCGTGCATCCTTACTGTAAATTCACAAATCCGAATTCGCAATATCCAAAGATCATTAGCCTTTAGATAGGAAGGTTCCTGGTTCGAATCCGGGTCCGGGCATGGATGCTCGTAAGCGTATGGTGTAGAGGCGGCTGGTGCACCCTAAATCTGTCGTGGCCGAAAGTCCTCACGTTGGGTTGGTGTGGAAGTTTGGAGAGTGGGGTGCCAGCTCAGGTGTTGCTGCGTCATCTGACCGTGGTTCAAAATTACGAGGTGTTGTCCTCGGATCTTTCCCTTAAGGGACTGATCCCGGACAGTCGTCAATAGCCCGTTGTGTTGCTCTAGTACGACGTTAACTAAAATTACCATTACCAAAGATCGTTATTTCGTACTGTATAAGTTAATCGATTCGTTAACCTAATTTGTGTTCCTTATTATACTTTGTTGTAAAAAAAAGTAAACCTATTTTAGTGTGTTGGGGAGGGGAAAGAAACAGTATAGAAAATATGGGAAGAGGAAAAAGAAATCTTATTAAGATGGTTAAAAAGCTGAAATAAGAAGAAAAAAAATGTGATTTCCTCAATTTGTTTGCTTTGAAAGAGATTCTCACAGGATTTCCCATAATCACAAAAAAAAAACACACCTTTAGTGATTTGAATTGTATTTGAGACACTTTTTCAAGATAAGACGCCTGCATCGGCAAACGTTTATTTAGAGATTAAAGTTGAGTTTTGTTTGTGTAATTCTGTCCGAATTAGCAGTGCTAGAAAGATAAGGTATAGCAGTTTGAAAAAACGAGCGCGTTTTTTCTCTTTTGCACTTTAATTAAAATCATGAAAATAATTACTTTCAAAAAAAGTTATTTAAAAAATCACAGCTTTCCCCTCTTTGTTGAGAAGAATCATTCATCACAAAGAATCATTCCTGATGAATAGCCGCTTCAGAAAATTTTAGTTAAAGGGAATAGTCGTAAACAGTTGCGATTTGGGTTAACAAAATTACAGTAGGGGGAAATTAAATTATAAACCGAATTACAAATATTGCAAGCCTCCAAGACACTAACACATAAATAACATAAGAGAACTCATTATAACGCCTGGGGTTTGTAGAAATCTTTTCTGCAAACCGTGAAAAATTTCAAAAGGATAACGAGTTTTAAAAAGACGAAAAAAAAAAAAATGTTGGAAAACACGTGGGAAACCAATAAAAATGCCGACGAAACGTCCTAGTAAAAAAGAAAACATTACTCCAAATAATCAAACGGCGCCCAAGTATTGCACTTTTTTCACTCATACTTGGAGCCGCCATATCTTGAACTGCCACCGCTGCCACAAAAGTTACGAGTTCCCGAAAATAAATGCCGCCAAACGACAGAAAAATAAAAGAAAAAGAGAAAAATATCCATCAACTAAAGTCGCCATTGGGGCGCCACGATCGGCGAGAGCCAAGGACTATTGCGCAATACCCAACTTGCAAAGGAGCGACCAACTTTTAGCGTGTTTCTTCGCCTCCGAATTGTAGACGACTCCAAATCGCTCAGAACAAACACCGAGGCGAAGAATTGCGTTTATGGGATTAAGAACATTGAGTCAATAATTCAACTGTGCTTTTTGGTGGGTTTGACCGAAACAAACATTTATATTGGACATAGGCAATCCATTTTAGAGTATAATTGCAATATATTAAAATGGAGTCAACTTTTAAAGTTGTAGAATATGCTAGGGATGAG